>CM053409.1:9487125-9527626 GCA_028644305.1 Xerus rutilus
GCCCACACTGCCTTCCTTTGCTGATCTGGGGCTTCAAAAGATGGCACACCCAGAAACAAGAACTGAGGCAAAGGGGTTTCCTAATGCAGCCCAGCCTTGTCTCTGAAGTCACAACAATACCACTGTAAGCAGTATGTTTAATTGGATGATTTCCACAAACTATACATGGAGTTTCTAACCATCACAATTCAGTGAAGTAGAAAACATTAAGTTACAGGCTGTGGGAAAGAAGGCAGCACCAACGGTGGCACCTTCCAATCCTGGTTGTTCTAAGGGTAACAGGTGGGGGGAGTCTTTTTTTGAACTTGTAAAGTGTGTTTGTCTCAAAGTGACTACTTTCCTGGTATGTAGAGCAAGGGAACATGAGGGTAGTGTTTTAATTCATTTCCTGCTGCTGTAACAAAATACCACAGACCTGGAGAATTATAAACAATGCAAGTTTATTTGGCTCACAGCTCTAGAGGCTGTGAAATCCAAGATGCAGGGGCTCTAGCTGTTGAGGACCTTCTTGCTCGTTTGTAACCTGACAGAAGACATCTCATGGTGAGGAAGCTTGAAAGGGACAGGGGAAGCAGGAGGGAAGGAGATGGAGAGAGAGAGGAATAGAGGACAGACCCCTCTCCCCCCTTTATAGCTAACACTCCCAAGACTAGGTAGGGCCTTCATCATTCATGGTGTGGTGACCCTTGACTTACTTCTTAAAGCCCTCTCAGCACTGTCATCACAGCCCTGGTTAAGTTTCAGCATGAGTTTTGTAGGGAGATGTTCAGGCCTTTGCAGACAGTCACCCTCTTTTTTATTTTCTGAAATAAAAGGCCAGAAAAATGTTCCTGTTTGCCAGAGCTGCCTTATTATAACCACAACCCATTTTAAAAGTCATGAAAAATGGAAACATACCTAAAAGTAATTTGGGACTTAATTTTAGGAAAACTGGCCTATTTACAAATGTCTCAGCCCATCCTTTTTTTTTTTTTTGTATTCAATAAATATTTATTGGATACCCAAATGCCCTGGGGGCTTCTCTGTCTGCCCAATAAGAAGGAAAATATTTGACCTCAATTAGTGTAATTTCTGAAATATGGGAATAAAAGTAAAATAATAGTCACATGAATAAGGTAGCTTCACTCTCAATGATGTAGTCCTTTAAAAGTCATTTTTATATTTTTATTAACATTTTAAATGACCTTTTCCTTTTTGTTGCATTTTTTTATAAACTATGTTTGAAAATTCTCAGGCACTCATTTAAGAAAAGATACTAGGGGGCTGGGATTGTAGCTCAGTGGTAGAGCGCTTGCCTTGCATGCATGAGGCCCTGGGTTCGATCCTCAGCACCACGTACAAAGCAATAAAATAAAGACATTGTGTCCATCTACAACTAAAAAAATATTTTTTTTAAAAAAAGAAAAGATACTGGGAAGAAGTTTCTCTTTTTTATTTTGTCTTTGACATTAGCCACATGTATATAAATGCACTTTTTTGTGTTACGTGTCATGCTAAGCTCAGAACATATAACACAGTGGTAATTTAAAACTAGGTAGTGATGTTGATTGATGTCCCTTTAGGAAGATCATCGCACCCCTGGTCACTCGACATGGAAAGCTGTGGTCCAACTTCTGGGGGGCTTTGAGTCCTGATGGGTATTACGCCCGATCTGAGGATTACGTGGACATCGTTCAAGGGAATAGAGTGTAAGTTACTTGAATTCATCTTTCACGGTATAATACCACAATCTAGAAGTGTGGGTTTATTAATGTACTTCTAATTTTTTACTTATCTTTTTTTGTTTGTTTGTTTAATAGAAATTTGAAACCACTTGGGATTCTGAAATTCTAGTGTAAAACTTAGTATTTTAAAAAGCTATTTTAGAATTTCTAAATCTTTAAAGGAACAAAGTCATTATTGAAGAAAATACTGAGATAATGAATGTATGGTTAACATGCGTATCTTATGATAGATATCAGAGTAATGCTCTTTAGTATTGGAAAGGGAATTTAGTTTAGCTAATTCATTTAATAATTGTGTTTAAGGATTTTTTTGACTTCTACACAACTTTTTAAAATTCATATATAAGCTTTTAAATTTCATATATAAGCACACAACAAGAACACAGAAAACCAAAAGTTTCTAATATTTTCAAATATATATATAGACATATATACATATATATCTATATCTATGTATATATCTATGTATATATGTATATATCTATGTATATATAAACATGAAATAGTTCATCTTCTACTTTAAAGACAGGCTTATTAACCAATATCTGATTTCCATTTCTAAATAATGGCAAGAATATACATTCTGTAGAATGTTTGCATGAGTGATACTTATTTCAGGGATACTGTTTGATATTTTTTAAACTAAAAGTTATCACAATCAAAACGGGTTTTTGCTAAAGCAATACAGAAAAGAACGCCATTTTTTTTCCCATATAGGTGGTGAACTGAGATGTCTTGTGCTTTGCCTTAGTTCTTAAACATATCAGACCAAATGGAAAGGGGAAACATTTTCATAACTAAAAGGAAGAGTCATTTTAAAAATTCCACTTTTTTTGTTTGGTTAGTTGAGTATGAAAAGATGCTTTGCCTGTGAAAATATTAATTGGTATACAAACTTTAATTTTGGGTGATGGAAATATATAAAGGCTGTTGCAAGCTGTAATTAAAAAGCATGATAGGTTGAGAAAACAGTATCAAGATAATATTTTATTGTTTCAAAGTACTTTTATGGACTCTGAGATGATCTATATAGAGCATGTGTCTGACATGACTTGTGGGTACAGCAGAAATGAAGATAAACAGATACAGAGTAGAGAATTCTTGTCTCTGGTTTCTGGCTGTATGCTGTTACTTTTGCTTCAGACACTGGTGATTTTCTGTCCTGTCTGTTATCATTGTTGTCAAAAGTGTAAGGAAAAGAATCTGGCAGAGGCATTTGATCTAGTTCATGTTACGGGGTACTTCCTGTCTAAGAACTCTGAGAAGAATGACGTCTCAGGATGTGTATATGTGGATTTGCATTTTCCCTTAAATAATTTGCACACTCCAGCCATGGTTAATTTCTGAATTCAGCTAACAGATGGAGTACCTCTTGAGATCGTTTTTTTCCAAGCTGATTTAATAAGACAAATTATATTTCTTGAATGTCCAACTCGTTCTCCTGGGTCAAGATCTTCCCTTTCTCTTTTCTAAAAGCAGCAGGCAGAGTTCTTCAGGCCAAGCTATTCTTGTTGCCTTCCTAGGAAATGAGTCATGTCCAGGGTGAGGAGGTAGGTGTTGGAAAGAATGATATGGAAGAGACAGACTCCCAACACTCACATACTTCAGCTGTAATTCTTCACATCTTCCTTTTTCTCCAAAAGAGTGGACACAGCTTACTGGACTTGAAGAGAATATAATTTAGGGGAATTTTAGGCTCTACTCTGTGGTGTGCTAGGAATAGCCAGCTCTTGGGAATGGGGAGTCCCCCGTGTTAGTGTTTCCCTATTTCTGTGGTATAAATACTACTGTCGTGTCTGCTGTCAACTTTCCAATGTGAAGGCATGGCCCACGGACTTGGAACTCTGGGGTCCAGTGTGAGCAAGCTCTGGCACACTGCTGCTTGTGCGTCTGTTCCTCTATCAAACTTTTCAATCTAAAATAGAAACATAAAACAAAATATTATGATCTAACTACCATAGCTGAGACCAGACAAAAATGCCAAGTAGATATCACCCTATTTAAATTGAAGTTAGAGTCATTTGTCTCTTCGATCTCATAAAAAATGTGTAAACCAAGTAATCTCATGAGCATGTTATGTACCATTAAATGTGTTTGCGTGTTAATTCTATAACTTATATATACAAAACCTGAACACATACAAAGCATTTGTTTTAAAAACAGAAAAAAGTAAATATTTTTTGTATCTGTGGTATTTTGGTCTTTTTTTCGCTTTCAGAGGAATATGGAATGTCCCATACATGGCTAATGTGTACTTAATTAAAGGAAAAACACTTCGTTCAGAGATGAATGAAAGGAATTATTTTGTTCGTGACAAATTGGATCCTGATATGGCTCTTTGCCGAAATGCTAGAGAAATGGTAAGATACGCAATGGCAGCTTACTTGAATGTTTTCATAAGACAACTTGCTTGGCCAGTTGTGTTTTCATACCTTTTTTTCTCTCTAATTTGTAAGTACTAGCCAATTTTTTTGATACTGCATTGAAAAAGTTGAGAATAGTTTGGGGGAATCATTTGTGAATATTTACCTGGTGGTTTGAAAATGTTAAGTGAGGCTGACTCATACACATCATAGCAAAATGGAATTTTCAGTAATAAAGATGAAATTTTTATGGATTAGTTTGTTCCTAAGAATATATCTTTTCTTCTATTTGAAATTTTATAGCTTTCACTGGATCTAATTTAAATTAATTAGATAAGGTTTAGGTGAAATGATCATTACACATTTAAGATGTTTAGAAAGTGGTACTCACGTTTTTTCTAGGTAGGTATACACTATAGTTCTCAACCTCACATTTTTGAAAGACAGTGGAATGAATCTGACATCACTTTCCTATCTACATATGAATACGCCACAGTGAATCTCCACATCATGTACAACCACAAAACTGGATCCTGATTAGAATAAGAGACACTCCATGTTTGTATAAATATGTCAAAATAGACTCCACTGTCCCAACAACAGCAACAACAAAAGAGGTTTCTTATCACAGAACTACGAAAAAGGTCAAGATATATAGAATATTGAATCTAATGTGAAAAACTAATGACACATTGCTGTTCTACAAATACAATTTCAGTATAAATAATAAGCAGTTATAGAAAATAGTATTTTTCACGATATTTCAAAATGTATTTATATTACTTCCTATTTTAGAAACGATTGAATTACATTGGTCTCAAATTTATATAAGTATTTGTGGTTTAAAAAAATCAGAAAAGTTGGCAAGTATTTTTTTCTTAGTTTAACAAAGCATGACTTGTTTGAATTTGTTTGTTTTTCCCACAAATCTATTTGCATTGTTATTATTGAATATCCTCAGTACCTATGATTGTATTTTGTGCTCATGTTTGGCTTATTTCACTCAACAGTGCATCCTGGAATGGCCTCTTATTTATTTTTTCCTTTGTCTTAAATATATGTCTAATGAATTTTGCTTAGGAATGAGCTTGGATGTGTGTTTGACCCCTGCCTCCCCAACATGGAAAGAAAAGGCTGGACATGTTTCTTTGTGTGCGCTATAAGCTTTGCTTGTTCTGCATGTTATCTGTGAAGGACATTTCAGAATGTCAGCTTTCATCAAGAGCTGCTTTTTTTTTTATTTACCAAAGAATACCTGAGAGAGCGAGTGTGCAGTCAACTTACCCAATGCTTCTCTTCATTTTAGACTTTACAAAGGGAAAAAGACTCCCCTACTCCGGAAACATTCCAAATGCTCAGCCCCCCAAAGGTGTTATTTTTATTTATTTTTTCTTTATTTTTGTTTATGTAATTAATATTAAATATGGTAAATTGCCTAGAAGTAAAGTTTATTTAAGAACCTTTGATACAATGTGGCGTTCATGAGTCAGTCATCTCAATGTGTGTGATTTGTGTGATTCTGAGTGAAGTATTGGAAGTGAATTCTTGGGTCTTTGAGCTGATTTATATTTTATAGTTGATAGATGAAAAGTTAAACCCAAGGTCCTTCCACTCATTTTTTCTGGGTTTTATTTTGGTATGTGTGGGAAAAGGGAGAAGAGGTAGAAGTAGATAGAAAGTGCATCTTGATTAAAGAAATGAGGCTTGGAAGCTCTTCTTGATTTATTGTATCGATCACTAACTCTTTTACCATTAAAACAGGTACAAAAAGCAACATCCTTGCATCAGTTGCTTTGGCCATGTTTAGTTGGTTTATAGCAACAATATGAGACTTGTTCTTTTTTAGCTTCCTTTATAATGCATGACTAATTTTTATATTCTATCTTTAAACATTAGAACAACAAAAGAATGAAATGCACTGATGCACTAATGTCATTTTTAATTCTTGTTTAAAAATGTAACACTGTCTTCTTTGAAAGGGAAAGAAGCCAAAAGAAGGTCTAATTCATTGCATTTTGGTGTCTCAAAAATATTTCTGCTTTCAAACAGGAATTTTTTTCCCCTGATGTCTACATCTAGGATCAAAGAGAAAGGCACAAAAACAATCCATTCTTCTTTATTTCAGTTGAGTGTCAGTGCTATCAGTTTTGTGTGGTGTCTGAATTTATAATCAAAATGTTATTTATTTTATTTTAAATCATGCACGTTTTATTTGAAAAATAAAATGCATGTTCATGAATGAAATTATAAAAGTTGAATTTAATATACCCTACACATATATTTTCCTATGGTTAAATTTATTTTTTGTACCTTCCTCTAAGATTAACACTACTATTTTTTGGCATATAGGGTGTATTTATGTACATTTCTAATAGACATGAATTTGGACGACTATTATCCACTGCTAATTACAATACTTCTCATTATAACAATGACCTCTGGCAGATTTTTGAAAATCCTGTGGTATGTGTTTCATATTCAACTTCTTTTATTACTTATTTTCCTGTGAGTCTAACTGGATGTAAATGAGTGACTAATAATATGAAAATATAACAAGAGGTATTAAAAAATGAAATAGTTAATTGTATTTAATGATCTATAGAGTAGATCTAAACTTGACCAAGAACTTGTGTCATTTATATAGATATTAATTAGGCTTGAGGAACTTAATTATCAGTTTCTTTGGTTTCTCTTATATTTTGTTTTATATATTTAAAAGGTCCATACAATCTTTGATCACAATTTCAGAGAAAAGTTTACAAATGGTTTGTGTATGATATTTTGATTTTCAGGAAGAAAATTTAAGAATTAGCTGAGGAAAATACATGGTCTCTCATGACTTTCTTCATCCATTTTGACAGTTTTGTGAATGTCCACCCGAAAGAGCAAGAGAAAATTGAGGAGTAAGCTCCTCCAGCATAAAAGAAAGTCTTAAGTGGAAGAAAGGATTTACTTTTTAAAGTCTAAAAAAGTGTTCTTGTTTTCTTAAAGATGTGATCAGATAGTAATGAGCTTCTGTTTTTGCTTTATAACCATTTCTTTCTTTTCATAAGCTCCACACATTTATTCAAGGGACACATTCTGTTACTCTGCTATTTAAGATTTTCCTCCTGACAGTAGTGAAAGTTTTCAGTCACAAAGAGTTAGTGCACTTGATGAAAATTGTCTTTTATTTTTTGGGAATAGCAGAGTTCCAGAAATGACAAATTTAATAGTTCCTGAATGCTTTGCTGAATAGAAAGAGAATGCTTTTTGACATTTTGGTATTTTTAAAGTACTTTTGCCCCGTTTTAGCTGTATGTCTTCATCATTCTCAGGAGTAGGATTGAAAAGAGAGAGGCCTTTTATGTGAGGGGGAAATTCATATTTTATTGAATCTCTTAGTGTTTTGAGTGTAGAATTATTTGGCTTCTCGGATATCAGGTTAGCTTCCTGGTAAGATGCCCTAAATTATACCTGAATTGCACCTTTGTGTAAGAGTCCTGGTCTCTGGAGAGGATAGGATGAAAATATCAGAACTGAATAGAAATTACTTATCTTTCTATGGCTTTTTTTTTTAAGCAAATTAGTCCAATTGTGGATATTCTGAGAGCCGTCTCATGGCAAAATACTTAGTGATTGACTCATTATCAGAATTCCAAAGATATCAGTACAATCACAATTTGCTCAATGACTTGAAAGATTGTCTAAAATGAAAAATTACTATTAGTGCCCTAATGTGAAACTCTTAGGGATTTTTTTCTTTTAAACTGCAAATAAATAAAAAGATTGAAGCATAGGAAAAAATAGATTCTTAAATTTCATATTTGGCCATTTACATTTAATTTTACTCATTTTAGAATCAGAAAATGAATAAATACTAGAGAAAATAATGGAATTATACAGAAATTGGATCATCATATTCATACACTGTGGCATTCCTTAAAGAATTTGAGGGTAGCTTTGGCTTCTCTACATCAAAAATAAGCTCCTTATAAATGTGCAAAACTAAGAATAGCATATAAATTAGCATAATATAAATCTTCTGCTCTGCCAAAATCCAGCCTCAAAGAAATATTTCATACAAATATTTTTGGAAACTTGTTTGGACTAGAATTATTTAGAGTCCATGCCTATGCTGTGGCTTCCTATATTTGTACTTTATAAAAAAGAAAATTAAGAATTTTTCAAAATAGTCTAAATGCATTTAAAAAGATATTGGGGGGATACCTAATTTCCTCCATATTTTACCATACACCTTCTCAATTATGCCAGAGATTGGTCAAAGAGAATAAAATTTATGAATTAGATGAAGAGGAGCCATCTTCAAGATAAAGATCTTTCTTAGCTGAAAGAAGTGAAGGTATCACTAACCCTGTGATTATTTTTAAAATAAATATTGAAATTTCAAGGGAAGGCAAAAATTTTAAATTCATTTAAAAAATTAGAGTAGTTCACTATAATAAAAAAAGACCCTAGTTAATTCACTAATTTTTTTTTGCTATTATTTATTGGTAAAATTTTGTTCCTTATTTTAACCTTTTTTTTTGGTTCTGGAGATTGAGCCCAGGACCTCAAGCATGCTGAGCATGTGCTCAGTCATAGAGCTACATACACCTCTAGCCCTATTTTTTAATTTTTAAACACCACACATTTAATTACCTCTGTGTATATGCATAAAATATAGCATACAAAGCTAGTCATTATAAGATTATTTAAGTCTTAATATTCTGAAGAATGAAACATAATAAGTTTAAAAAAAATGTTTCCTGGAATGATGTGAGTATATACAGAAATAGGCAAAGATTGAAAAATAAGCTTAGTTTCTGAAAATTCCTGTTTTGTTGACTATACACAGCCATTTCCAAATTGTTTAATTTATAAAATGTACATACTTTTTATTTGCTAGTGAAGTAGATATGAAAAATGTATTCGTGTTAATATGTACAATTCTTTTTTGATAGGACTGGAAGGAAAAGTATATAAACCGTGATTATCCAAAAATTTTCACAGAAAATATAGTTGAGCAGGTTTGTATTAATAGTTCCTATGATATGTAGAGCATTTTGCTGTATTTTCCAGAAGGAAGCATTTCTAGTGGAATACTACTTTAGTGGAAAATGTGAAATTAGAGAAACTGACCTTTGGGTAAAATTCACATGGCTTATTACCAACTCTGCAGCCTCAGAATCACACAGATGTAAAAGTGGAGATTAACAATATATTTTAAGATAATACTTTTTGAAAAAAAAAATGCTCCTAAGTTTCCTGGCTTTATGATACCTCTAAATATAAGGAATCATTGAAAGGTCTCTGGTGTAGAACTCGTTCAATAAAAGTTTATCTTTGAAAGTCATTGGGCTAAGAGATTTTTCTCTGAGAGACCTTTTAAAAAATGAATTCTGTTTTAGCTGTGTGTCCAAAACGACTGGGTTACCTTATTCTCAAGAGTGTAAGCTATCATCATTTCAGAGCTACGCCATTATTTTATGTACCCTGAGAAAGAAAAAAATTAAACTTGTGACAATATGTTCCAGTCATTTAAATGTTTAAAATTCCATACATATCAAAGAGCTCTTTGAACTTATTAAGACACAGATACTACTACATCTTCTAATGGTGGCACCATGTTTTATAGCCTTGTCCAGATGTCTTCTGGTTCCCCATATTTTCTGAAAAAGCCTGTGATGAATTGGTGGAAGAAATGGAGCACTATGGCCAGTGGTCTGGGGGAAAACATCATGTAAGTTGTCATTTCACATAAAGAGCTAGAATGTGTGTCTGTTTGGGGAGGGTCAGGGTCGATATTCAAGTTCAGAGGGGATTGTATCCTGTTTGTCATGCATCTGCGTCCTTGACCTAACTGAGCTGGCCAGGCTATCAGGAAAACCCTCTTTGCAGTCTATCTTGCTGCCAGCTGATCTTTTAACACTTAAGAAGTCAGTTATGTGTCTGGGCCACAGTTTCTCATTTATGAATATAACTGTGGGGTGTGGTCCGTAAGGGCCAGTGTCCTGAGGATGGAGTTGCTTAAGTAAGACATGTCAGTACCAATTGGTATCCTTCCCTCTAAGGCCACCTTTTTTTATTCACCGTGAGCTGTTGTGAAAATGCTAATGCAAACATTTGTGTGTGTGTGTGTGTGTATGTGTGTCAACATGGAAAGGAGGATCTGTTTTGAATGCCTCCAGTGTAATCCTCCTTTACATTTATGTTCATGAATGAAGACTTGGCAGCAGTTATTACTGGTGTTGGTTCCATGTGTTTCTTTTCTCCTGAGAACCCTCAGATGCCAGCTCCTAACAAAATCAAGAGGTTGTAGTGGAACACTCTGGACTATTACTTAACATCCGTCAGCTACTTGATGAGGGAGAGAAAATTTCAAAATATAAGGAGGTACTTGAAGTCAGTATGCTGTGGGATAATGGAAGAAAATCATTGAAAGAATTGGGATTTCACAGAACAAAAGTGAGGGACATGGCAGAGAAAGCCTGTTTTCCGTAGTTGGTAGTCCAGGGGACAGATACTCGGAACACCTGCCCGTCAGGCAGCCAAGACCCCAAAGAGTCATGATAAAAAGTCATTTTTTAGGGCTGATTTGAGGTGTTGGGAAGTCTGTTTTAGTACTTGCATAATTAAACCTCACATATACATTTGATGTGTAGGAAAGGTATCTACCGACTGCAGTAATTTGCTTCATCATTGATACATTTGCAAAGCTGTATTATCTAAGTCATTTTGATCATTTTATAACTAAAGCAGATGGTACACCACAATTGAGCAACTATTATTTTTATTGTCTATTATAAACTGTGTTTGAAAAAAAATACCAAGATCATGTAAATGTGAATTACACATGGGGTACCCTTTATGATGTGTCAATGCTGTTTCCAGGATAGCCGCATATCTGGCGGTTATGAAAATGTCCCGACTGATGATATCCACATGAAGCAAGTTGATCTGGAGAATGTATGGCTTCATTTTATCCGGGAGTTTATTGCTCCTGTTACACTGAAGGTCTTTGCAGGCTATTATACAAAGGTAGTTATCTTTCCACCTCTCCTGCATGCTCCCTGCCACTTTCTACACAAATAGACTTTTTTATGTTTTTATTGTTGAGCAAATCTCCTGACTGACTTTGCTTTTTTAGGGGTTTGCACTATTGAATTTCGTAGTTAAATACTCGCCGGATAGACAGCGATCTCTACGTCCTCATCATGACGCTTCAACATTTACTATCAACATTGCTCTCAATAACGTGGGAGAAGATTTTCAGGTAAGCACAACTCATATTTTTAGAGTTTTCCAACTAAATATGGTATCACCAAAAAGGATTTGCCTGCTTCTTTTTTAGATTCTGCTAAGATGGAATAATTTGAATTTTACTGTTGTTTAAAAATTGAAAATAATAAGCAGATGCTTTTTTTTTCTTTTTGTACATTTTTAGGGAGGTGGGTGCAAATTTCTAAGATACAACTGCTCTATTGAATCACCACGAAAGGGCTGGAGCTTCATGCATCCTGGGAGACTCACACATTTGCACGAAGGACTTCCTGTTAAAAATGGAACAAGATACATTGCAGTGTCATTTATAGATCCCTAAGTTATTTACTTTTCGTTGAGTTGAATTTTCTTCTGGAATGGGTGACTGGCACAAACACATCTCTGAAGTTGTGCTTGAGAAGATGAGAGGAATATTTAAATAACTTCAATAGAACAACTTCACTTTGGGCCAAACATTCAAAAAACTTTTTGTAAAAAGTTGTTTGATTTTTCTTAATATCTGCTCTGAGCCTTAAAACATAGGGTTGAAGAAGAAAAGAAAGAAAAAAAGTAAAAGAAAATATTTATTTCTATGCTTTACTGTCCCTGAGAATAATGACAATTGTCTGAATTTGTGTTTCAAGGTGATAAAACATTCAGGTACAAATGTACAAGTAACAAATAAGCCTATGATGTTTTCTAATTTAAGAAGAGCCTGAGAAGAATTTTATTTATCAACATGTAGGGGAAATGTAGAACAAATGGATATAAATGGAAATGGCAAGTTTTGGAACCTGGGAAATCTGATTCTAACTGAATTTGGGTGCAATTATGTAAGTACTTTCTTGACCACCCTTCTATAGTAGCTACTGGGATGATACTAAGAAAATATTAGTGTTTTTCTCAAGAAACAATGCAAACACAACCAAAGAGCAAATCCCTTGGAAACATTTTTGTCTGGAGCATTAGATGATATTACATTTATATTAGAAATTGAACCCCATGTTCCTTCCCATGGACCATCTAAAGTGGGCAATGTTATGTAGACACCAAACCTAGGAAGGCTTCCTAGTCTTTCTGCCTTAAATACATAAAGTATCAACTTAAAATCCTTATGTCAAAACAAGGTTTTTGTTAGTCTCATTTTTTTTAATTGTAGAAAATGGTAAAGAAAAAGAAAAATTTTGTTGAGACTAGTAGTGCATTTTATGATTTTTATAAAACTTTTTTAAGTACTTGAATTTTACATCAGGAAAATAAAGTTGTTGAGCCTGGCTTCCTCCCTTTTGCCCTTTGTCTCTCTCCTTAATCTTTTTTTGTGTGGGGGAGGGGATTGTTCACTTTTTTCTTCTAGCCGTAATCTCTGTTTTATCCTTTTAGTCTGTTAGCTCTTCTCTATCTTACTTTATAATCACGCCCTAAATTTTTTGAGTTCATTACCATTTCTCTGAGTGAGGTGTAAATGTCCTTCTTGTAGCTACTGTTTTTAATTTAAAGGTTAAACTTGAAGTTTTTAATCATGGTGCCAAAATGCATTTTTCTAACACCATGTGTTAGAAGATCTTGAAAAATAAAATTATTTAAAATAAGAATCTGTTGTTTTCTTTATTATCAGTGATTTTTCTTTAGAAGTGTATAAATGATGAAATAGCTGGCCAAAAGCACCTAGATACTGAGGCTGTCAGTTGTTTTTTTTTTTTTTTTCATTTTGTTTGGTAGCTTTGAAAATATAACATCAAGATTCTGCTAATTGGATTATAAAGTAATTATAAAATCTTGGTCTCATAGTGACTAGGGATTTGATGTGACTCATTTTACAAGTGAGGAAATAAAGGCTGCATGATTGTTCCATGCTTAAGTATTTGTTTGGTGGTGTTTTTGTGTCTGCTGTGGGCTAGGTCGTGTTCCAGGCCCTGAGCATATAGGGATCACCCAGATGCTCTTGTCACTGGGGAGGCGGACTTAGGAAATAAGCAAGCTGGGGTCTAGCTCTGTTCTCGTCTTTGGTGCCCTTTAATGTCCAAAGTAAATTCCTACCCATCAACAAGGTGAGGAAATATCTATCTATCTATCTATCTATCTATCTATCTATCTATCTATCGTACTGAGGATTGAACTCAGGGGCACTCGACCACTGAGCCACATCCCCAGCCCTATTTTGTGTTTTATGTAGAGACAGGGTCTCACTGAGTTGCTTAGCGCCTTGCTGTTGCTGAGGCTGGCTTTGAACTCATGATTCTCTTGTCTCAATCTCCCAAAGTACTGGGATTACAGGCATGCACCACGGCACCTGGCTATGTGAGGAAATATTTAAGTAATGATTTTCGTGATGGTTTATGAATTACGGAATTGTACTTCTGGGAGAGCAGGTGGTGTGTCATGGATGCCAAGTAATCCCAAGTGACTGGATGCAAAGACCTCCAGCACGGGTCCTCAGGTCTTAAGGTACATTTCAGGGGAGAGACGCCTATCAGAGATGGGCACTTTTCCACTGGGGCATGCTGGGTGGCAACCTACTGTACTTATTGTCATCTCATGCCCATTTCCAGAAATTGGCTCAGGGCTGTGGACTTGGGCACACTTTTCTATCTTTGCTTGTATCTCATATTTCATGAAATCATATAAAAAGTACTTTTGAAAAAAGGAAAAGTCACAATTAGTGAAGGACAATGAGGCAGACTTCCATAAGTAGATCAGAAAATGTGAAAGATGGGAAGCAAGTAGGTTTGGAAAGAGAAAACCGCAGCTTCTGGAAACAATAGACGACTCTAGCGGGAGCCATTTCCATGGTAGGATTTACTCACTTTGCAGGGTATTAAAAAGCCTTCCCAAAGAATTGCATGTATGAAATCCACAATCAGACATCTCTAGGAAAGAATCTTTTGTAGGAAAGAACAAATTCTGAATAGTAGTGTGAGATCATAGAGGAGGAAGTAGAATTTATGCTTTTTACATTTTGTACTTCTGTGTTATTGAAATCTTTTATTATGAAATGTATTTGGGTATTAATTGTTTAATAAAAAACAGAAAAAGAGAAGAAGTTTTACAATTAAATTTGAATAAGTGGAAGTACAGGAATGTCAATAGTAATCATTCATTTTCTGGGGGGAGTACATTACCAGAGGGCTGTAGGCGCTCACCATTCTGACATTTTTCTTCATTGTACCTTGTTCGTCCTTCTTGGTGCTCGGAATTGAACCTAGGGCCTCCACACAGCCTGCAGCTGAGCTATACCCCCAGCGCCATTTTCTTTCTAATTCTTAATAAACAAAGGAATCCACATGAATATTTTTCCCTAGCATAGATACTTAAGTAATAATCCAGTCTATTTTCCATTTGGTTTCATCTTTGAAAAACACTAGTCATTTATTGGTAACGTTTGTAGGAGGCGAATGCCCTCTAAGCACTGCATGTGTGAACCCGGCCATCCATCTAGGTGATGACTCTGGTCCCTCCTCCCATTTTCCTGCCTGCATATGCACTGACTACTTTTTCTGCTTCCTTAGTCCTAATTCCATGTTATATGATACTTGGAGGACCTGCCATTCATTTGAAATATGGAATAATTTATACAGCAGATCTTTTCAAGTTGCAGAAAAGTCTAATAGAATTTTAAAATTCTGTTCACAGTTGAGATACTGTGAATACCTCTCTTGGATCCGGTGTTGACTGTTCTGGAAAACTAATGGCTTCAGCACTTCGTGAACATGGCTTTGTCACAGAGGTTTTTCAGTTATCTTAGAAAACACCCATAACAGGCTTCTTTTAGAATAAATGTTAAGAAAAAGCCATTGGGGTGAAAAATGGAGATGTTAGGAAAGTTTTTAATGAAAGCAATGAATTTTGGAATAACATGAAGAAATAATGAAGAGAATAGAAAACTGTACATGTGGATGTGCTTTTAAAATGCAAAGTTCTATATAAAGCATGTTGACAAAATGAATTAGAATAATTGGAAGGGTGAAAACAGGCTTAGGATTTGTGAACTTTAAAAAACTTAAATCTCCCTGACAACAGTTTTTTTTTAAATTTTAAGCGTTAGCTTTAATATGTTTGTTTCCTTCTTAATATAGTTAATTAGATTAGAAAACAGCTATTTCTAAAAGTGGTTTCATTGCTCACAGGTGTGACTAAGGTGGTGGTAATATTTATTTGATAAGTGACAATGATTAGTTTGGCAAGCTGATCTATCTTCACTGTAAAATGTTTGGCTAAAAATCCGAATGCTAGATTCTTTTCAAAATTAGAATGGGACTTCTGCATACTTAACAATATAAAACTCACAAGTAGTTACTTTCATAATAATTGTAACAAATAAAATGAAAAAGGTCATGACATAAACAAAGAAATAGTTGGTTTCAAATTCTCATCCAAAAGTAAATATTAGATTACAAAACAGTATTTAGGCAATGAGAAGGATAAAAAAAAATTCTATGTATTGTAATGGATAATGAACTAATATGTGCTTATTCAATTATTGTAGCAAAATGATTTTTAAAGACATTAATACTGGTCTAAAATTTAGTGGCTTCCTTTGGGAATGTAATGAGATGTGTTAGAAAAAAATTCCCTGAGGATACCATATGCTGATACATAGTTTTGTACTTGCTCAGTACAGTTTTGTGTTTGACAAAGCTTAAAGAGAAATGGACACATTAAAAGCATTTTTTCTGCTGAGAATTAGTGATTAGTTAATTAATTCACAATAACGCACATTTGAAAAATTATCTTGTTAAACTGTTACTAAATTATTTTTATCTGTTTGCATAGTTAATGTATTCTATAAATATTGCCAAATTGTGACATCGTAGCCCCACCTTGTGGTCAAAATGGATACTAATAGATTCTAAATTTTAAACAGAATGCAAGATATACATATTTTTAAATCATGCTTTCAAAAATTTTCTGAAAGGCTAATACAAGTAAAAATGATAATGATTATATCGTTTTAGGAATTATTTAAAAATTTATGCAGTATCATACAATATTTTAAAGGAGGAATTGTAACCCCTTATTCTGAAATAAGGAGTAGCTAGCATATTTCCAGTTAATTCTGATGAAATAGCTTATTTCATATAAAAGCAATATATGAATGTATCTAATAATCTAATAATAAAAACAACATACAAGTAGGTCTAATTATAACCAAAAAAGCAATTGGTTTAGAGTAGACCAAATAACTTACAAAGCATTAGAGCAGTTCCACAGAGTTCTATCATAAAAACAATTATTTTTTAATTGCCACGTGTCAGAGAAAAGTAAATCACAATTAGTTTTTACTTTAGAATCAGCACAGGACTGATGATTGCCCACACAGGACAAGAATCCTGTGGCAAACAAAAAACAAAACCCCCCCAAAAAACAAAATGGGGTGATTTGGGTACTGAATGTTGTAATTTCTGTTTTGACTTTTCTGAGGATCAGTGAAATGTTTCTCCTGATGTTATTGAACATCAGGAAACAGGATTAGGAGGTTTGCTCAGGTAGCTCTAGTTTGCAACTGCTTTTTAAAATTCAAATGTTCAGCACAACATTCTCCTTGATCCCTCTTTCCTTTCCATGGGGCATCTTGCACCCGGCTGCTTGACTGAGTCTGTGGTCTTCACTTTGTCCCAGGCCAGCTTCCACATTGATTTCTGTGAACCCAGAGGAGAGGAAATGAAAATCATGCTTTAGTGAAATGATTTGGAGCTAGGAACAAGTAAGTCTCCAAACACAGTCCTCCAGGAATCTCGCCCCCGGCTTCCTACAGTGGACAGTTCCCAGCGGGCTCTGTAATTAAACACTGCAGTCAAACTGACTCTGTATACCCTCCCACTTCAGTTATGGGAGATCCCGTGGCTGTGAACTCTTGGAACACTTGTAGGGCACTCCCTCTGAATCCAGCAGCTGTGCTGCTATGAACCCCTCCTGCAGGGAAAGGCCACGTGCAAGGAGCCAGCAGCTGAAGAGGCGCCCTCATGCTCTGGCCCACCATGTGAATGAAGTAAGTGGATGTCAAGCCCGGTGGGACCTTCTGGTGAATACAGTCCTTGTCATGGAAAAGAACCAAAGTAATACCTTTTTGTTCTGACCTGACTCCATTGGATGCTTGCTTAGAATGTTTTCTTTCAGCCTCCTGACAGCTGTATCTATCTTGAGAGTAGACTAGGACCTCCCCATGTCCCTGACTATGGACCTGATGTATAATAAAATGATTCTGAAATGTGTAATCAAAATAATTCTCCCATGTAATCAAAATAACTGTCTCTACAGGGTCTTTTGACCCATATTGCCTCAATTGTTCTTGTGGCTTTTGCCTTTATAAACTCTGTACTTCCAAAATTCGGGTGCTGGGAGTTCTTTGAGGCGTTAGCTTGCTCCCAGCTGCCACTTGCTGGGTATGGTCATAAAAAGACCTTTTTCTCTTTCAATGTGGTTTAATATGCATGGTGGTTTTTAATTCTCATGAACTCCGTAACACTATCAAATGTGAGACCCTAACACAAGCCACACAGCTGAGCCCAGTGAGCCCATAGAGCTATGAGAGATAAGGACAGTGTTGTTTGAAGTCACTAAGTTTCCACATGCTCTGCTACATAGCGATCAATAACTGAACAGAAATCATTGTACTGCATCTCTAAATGGGCGCTCTGAGAGCGCTTAACACACCAGGTTTATGTTATGTCTATACACTGAGTTAAAAAAAAAATCTGCATTTTATTTTAGCTTTAAACTAGAAAGCATTTCTAAAATAGTAGTAGGGGAAGACGGTGGATTTTCAAATGCCAGGGAAGGTGTGGCCCTGTCCTGTGTTTACGCTGGCACTATGTCCTTCCCTGGTTACAGATGGTGTTGCTCACTAGGTGTGGCCTGTTGATTTCGACCAAGCATCATTTCAACACTTCTTCTGTATAATGTTAGAAATGGGAAAAATAACAGGGTTTAAATTTTATAATTCCAAATAACTGTGTGAAGAATGGACATATACCTACATCCAACTTGGCATTGGTTAGAAGAGTTTCATCTATAAATTTGGGGCATTTGTTTTGGCATCAGGTTATTATTTTGGACCTCATAGTGTCTGTGCTACATTTCAGATAGTTTCATCCTCCAACAGACTTTCTTACAAATATTAGTCCCAGATTACACATTTTTTATGGTTAGGACAGAATGAGAATTACAAAATAAGTGACTGTCTCTGTGACATAATTAATTGGTATCCACTCTCCGATGCTTGTAGCCCTGGATCTTAATCTCAGATGATGATTTACATGTGCTTCACATCCAGTCCCAGTGTGGCAGGGCCACCTGACTTCCTTTGACAGTGAACGGAAGCGGTGCGTATCATTCATGAAGCCAGCCACCTAACAGCCCATTTTAGAGACCCTTGAAGCATGTTCCTTGAGATGCTTGGATCTCTGAGTCACTATTTGGAAGATGTTGCCCTTAAGGGTTTCCAGGCTCACACAGATTTGTGTGAGAAATGAAGTTTTATATTAAGCCATAAGCTTGTTATTTTAATTTATTTTAACCTAATAACAGCAATTATAAGTATGAGAAGACACATAGGGACAATCCGTGTGTGGTAACTCTTAGCTTAAGAAATTCCATTTTGTCTGCGCTGTCAGCCACCTTAACTTTAGCCCACATATTGGGAGGACCCTAACATCAACATTCTTTATCTTTGCAAAGAGTCGTGGTCATCTTGACCTAAGTTTCATTTAGGAAAATAACTCCGGATGAAACACGAGTGGGCTTAGCTAACTGCAATCTCTGCTTCTGTACTGTTGGCTTGCTTGCATTGGCTAGAAGAGAAAACGTCATAGCGCCTGACTCACAGTTTTCTTTTGCTATATAATCTGTAACCTAAACCAGGTCATGGACTGCAATTTTGAATTGGCTTTGAATTGGCTTTGCAGTCCCGCCAGCTGAAGAATAAATCTTTGAGTTTGTTGATTCTCGCCGATCGGGTATAACATATGGCTGAAGATGATTCAACATGATGATTTTCCTTTTTACTTTCTGATATAGAAAAGCAATATGCATTCAATAATATGCATCGAACTCTACTTCAAATTTTGATTTTTTTTTCTTTTGCCAGGCTAATGACAAGCAGTGTGATACTCTCTGTTGAGCAGCAGCAGGAAGCCACAGCTCCTAGCCAGCATCTCAAGGGTAAATGACTGATCCTCTACCGAGCGTGTGCTGCAAACTATGACACTCAGTAGGTTAGGTGTACTAAATGTGTTTTCAACTAAGGATATTTTCAATTTGTGATGGGTTTATTGGGATGCAACTCCATCATTATTTGAGGAACATCTGAACTTTTCAGAGAAGATAGATTTAGAAACACATTCATGTTCAAATAATAAAATCTTAGGGTTATCTTAGGATTTCATGATTCAATCTATACTAGCAACAACAGAATCTGAGGATTGGAAGTGTTCTTAAAAACTCTGTCCTCCCCTGACCTTAATCAAATCTCCTTTCAAGCTTCGCTAGTTGTTGACCATTCAGATACCCCTTGAAAACGTCTTTTAGCAAATGCTTGTTGGGTGTCTGTTAGGTGCCCATCATTGTACCTGAGGTTTTAAATGTGACTTGGACACCATCTTACATTGCAATCCAGTGACAGGCAAGCAGGAAACTTTTTCAAAATTTATTTTTTTAATTTGTTATTTTTAGATAGACATTACAGTAGAGTGTATTTTGACCTATTGTACATACATGGAGTATAATTTATTCTAATTAGGATCCCATTCTCGTGATTGTACATGATATGGAGTTTCAAGTTATGTCCAATAGGAAACTTTAGTTTTATTTTTTTGGCAACTGTTATCTTTTGTGACTTCTGCTTAAAGTTTATATTTGGGCATTTGGGAATGATATAAAAAATCAAAGCTTATCAATATGTGATTAGAGATACTTGATAGCAGAAGTCATAGCCATTCCCTTCTGCCCTTCACCCTCTGATTCCTCACCTCATCATCTTTTTCCACACTCACACTCCTTGCTAGTCTTTACACACCTTGGGTACTCCTCCTTCCTAAGGGTGGCTGGCTGATTTTACAGTGCTAACATCAGTTCAGGCACCTTTACACATGGCTTTGTCAATGGTCCATGGGGGAGCGGTCAGATCTGAATCCAACACATCAGGTAAAGCTAGATGTAAGATGTAAGAGAAGAGTTACTCATGTTTTATATTTTTAATATAATTTCATATTAAATTACTTTTGATGGGGGACAGGCAATCTTATTTTACTGCCTACAATTTGCAGTTGATCAGGTAAAATTGTGTTCTGCTTAATATTAGAAGCTGGTAAGCCATAACTTCACTTTATAGTATTTACTTTCTTGTTTTTGTTGAGTCAAGTATAAAAAAGCTATTAAATTAAATTTCACCTTACTGGCTTTAAATTATAGTTTTAAGCTGTTGCAATTTTTGTGAAAGCTGACTCTTTTTACTCAGCATAATTTTGTCAGTCTCCTCCTGGCTCATGTTCCCTACATGATAAGCAAGCTTTTCACCATGGTACCACTTTAATTTACAAACCTGTTCCGAAAGACCAACTCCAATTTAATGATTTACCAAGTTCTGTAAAGCTTAAAAATGATCTTTTAGATTATTTTTGCAATATTAAAGAAAAGATCATATCGTCCAGCTCCCTCCCCATTGTCCATCTCAGAACCCTTGGCCTCAGTGTGAGCATTTTGCAGATTTCTCATCTGGGCTTGAAAGGCTTTTGTTATCAGAATGCTCTTCCTGGTATCAGTTGCCTGCCTAACTTCCTTCCATTGGCTCCTAAGTTTTGCCTCATAAAGGAACACAGATCAAATCCAGTGCCTTTTCTTCTGTTAGCAATGGATTATAATTTTCCTAAATCTGCTTTTCAAGATAATCATTTGTGGCTATTGCCAACCACATCACCATCATGTCCTTAGGTCTCCCTGCTTCTCTCTCTTCAGTCAGCACCACACTGACTAGGACACAGAAGCAACTGGCTACTGCAGTGGTCGCGGTGGCCTCCTTTGATATGTCATTATCCTCGTAGAAATAAGTTATGACTTCATCATCTTAGGTAGGTGTCATACCACATTGATTTCAAAGATCAATGATTTTCAAATCAGGCTGCACATTAAAATCACCTGGAGAGATTAAAAAAAAAAAAATTAAACACTTTCTAGTCTTGACCAACTAAGTCAGAATCTCTGGGGGTAGGGCTAGGAACAGATACTTTAAAAAGTGCTTCAATAATTTTTTTTTTGAGTATAACTTTTGAGTATAACTTCCTATTCTTGTGGTTTTATGTGGTGTAGAGTTATATTGGTTGTATATTCAAATATGAACATGGGTAAGTAACATCCATTTCACTTTACTGTAGCTTCAGTGATTCTAATGTGCAACCAAATGAGTTTTCCTCTTAAATGAGGTTACTCTCAAGGTGTATGTAAATATAATTTTTGGTTAAATAGAATATAAATATGAAACTTTTGTACTTTTCCAATTTAATTATGTCTGATGAAAGTATTTCCAGTATTTCTAGATATAATAGATGTCTTTATTTATTTATTTTTTGGTTCTAGAGATTGAACCTAGGGTTGCTTAACCACTGAGCCACATCCCCAACCCTTTTTATTTTTTATCTTTTTGAGACAGAGTCTTGCTGAGTGGCTTAGGACCTCACTTAGTTGTTGAGGCTGGCCTTGAATTTTCGATTCTCCTGCCTCTGCTTCCCAAGCTGCTGGGATTACAGGTTTGCACCACTGGCCTGATCCAACTACAATTTCTTAAGGTCAAACTCTAACAAAGTTATAACTCTTAAATTACTTTTTAATAGTAACTTTAAAAAGTTTGGAAAGGATTTTGAAAGAGTATGAGGATTAACTTAACATTTTTTATATTGTTTAGTCTATGTATAATGTAATTTGGATAGTATGTACCACAAATAATAGTATTTTAAGATCAAACTGAGAATAAGCTTGAATGATCAGCAGTAACTAATGATATAGCCTAAAATACACTTGATAGAAAAGTAACTTTTCCAAATTGAAGATCTTTCCAAATAAAACAAGATTTAATGCTATGAAACTTGGTTCTTTTTTTACTTAAAACCCAGAGATATAAAGCATAATCAAAATAAACATTTTTTATTACTCCAACTTCTGATATCCTTCAGCTGTTAAAAGGATTGTTTTAGGAAGTTTGGCAGAAAACTTTCCATCTGTCACATCTAAAATTAATCACAGTATTGCATAAGAGTTAGCAGGAACAACTACAGCTGTCCAAATTTGCACCCCGTAATCATTGGGCAGAATCATTTTTTTTTCTAGAATTGTTAAGATGGTCTGCAGTATAGTGAATAAAACTTCATAAAATTGATGCCATTAGCCCTTAAAAGGCAAGCAGCAGCCCACATATTCAACCCTTGTCATTGGAATACTGACTATGTTGATCATGAACATGAAGTACAATTTTGAAGGCACTATTTCATGATCTAAAAGTATACACTGATATGCATGGGCGTCTGGCACACCCACTTCAGGTGAATTAGATAGTCCAAAAGAATCATGTTAATACCATTAAAATGAAGATAAGAAATACCAGAAAGTAGTTAGAGTAAATGATGAAAAAACTTACTGTAATTTTACATGACACTTATCACTAAGCTCCCTTGATGGCCAACTCAAGAGAAACAGCCAGTTGTCTCTGTGGAGGCCTCTTTCCACTGCCCCAAAGCCCTTCCTCTCTCCCCAGTCACCCATCCTCTTGTTTCTCTGTATTTAGGAGACCTTCACCAAGTAGCTCAGTCTTGCTTTCAATGCTGAGTTCTAGTGCTGTCCACGAGTTAGGGTTTCAAAAGGCCAAGTGACAAGTTAAGCATTGAAGTTTGTGCGGCTTTAAGTTTTTCCTTTGCAGATCTGTCAACCAAGGTCTATTTCATGGACAAACCTTGTACTCCACTTACTAGAACTGGATTTGTCTACTCCCTTTGTCTGATCGCCATATGAAGGTGTCCTGATTCTCATAACTGTTACCCTAAGACTGGGTCTTATTAGGGTTGAGAGGTCAATCAACTTGTGCTTTACAAAAATACCAATTAGACTCTCCCACACAAAAGATGACATAAAACAAAACAAAACCAAAAAGCCCCTGAACACAGTGCCTTTAAATGACAATAATTAAATCTCATGGGTCAGTGGTCCACTGGGCTCAGTTTCATGGGATTTTCTCCCTCCCAGGTCTGATTAAAAAACCCCGGTAATGTTTTCCTCGTGGCTAGAGGAAAAGTGAGCACAAGTGGAAACTAAAAGGCCTCTTTGGGTCTAGGCTTGGAACAGCCACAAGATCACTTTAATCTTCTTCTTTTGCCAAAGCAAGTAATACAGCTAAACCCAAGTAAAGGGATGGAGAAATAAACTTGGAACCTTCAGTAAGAGAAAGTGCATTCACTTGGTTGAAAATGTTGAAACAAGGAATATTGTTGAAAGGTATCAAGTGTTATTTAAATACATCAGGACTAGGGTTAGGCTCAGTGAAAGAGCCCTTGCCTAGAATGTTTGAGGTATCACATAAGAAAAAAAAATAAAAAATGGTGATTAGAAGGGGGAAGCTGAGGCAGGAGGACCCCTGAGCCCAGGAGTACAGGGCCTGGCTTCTGTACCACTGGAAAGAAGATTGTCAACTGCACCATAATCTTTCTCATTCCTTTCTAGAACTCCAAGCATATAAATGTTAGTCCTTCTGGTGGTGTCTACAGGCTCCTGAAACTGTTCATTTTTTTCAACTTTTTCTCTCTTTTGTTCAAATTGGATAATTTCTATTGATTTAACTCCAAGTTCACTCTTGCATTGAATGTCTCTTCTGCTATTAAGCCCATCCATTTTTTTTAAAAAAAAATTAGACTTAAAAGTTAGCAGTTTTGTTTTTCAGTTATATCATTTCCATTTGGTTCTCCTTTATAATATCTTTGTCTCTGATGAGACACTATATCTTTCCATTTACTTTAAGAATGTTTATTGTTACTTCTTTGAGCATCATATATATGGCAGCTTCTTTAAAGACTGAAAATTCAACATCTGGTTCATATTGGGTTGATGTCTACTGGTATTATTATTCTCTCTCTCTCTCTCTCTCTCTCTCTCTCTTTTTTGTCAAAATTCCCTGAATCTTTTATATGTTGACTAATTTTTGGATGGGACGCTAGACATTGTAAATATTGAGTTATGAGCCTGAGTCTGAAGTAATTCTTATGGAGCTTGCTTTGATCCAGTTTTATTTGTTTTAGTAGGCAACTGATCCGGTTAGTTCTGGATACAGTTTCTAACTTGCCTTTTGTGGACTGGGGTTCAAAAGTCAGTGTGCTTTTCAAATCCTCTACTGTGCTGTTCAACTGTCCCTGGCATGTGAGCCACTTGGTACACAGTCTGAGACCAAGGTGGTGGCCTCATTAATGGTTCAGTGCTCAGAACAACTTAAGTACATTCATTAGGGTCAAATCCATCATTTTTCTCAGGGTTGTGCCCAAAGGTTCATATAAAACTTTGGGGGATCTCCTTTTTTGAATCCTCTCTTCCCCATGATCTCCTTCAGACTGTCTCACTCCTAGGGTCCCTCCTTCTTAGCTTTCTGGTTAGTGCCCTCACTGTGCCCTGTATGTCCTGAGACTCTCTCCGCCTCCAGAACCAAGTGGCAGTAGGAAAAGAGAAAAAAGGGGCATTTTCCTCATGGATTTTGGATACACAGTTCTCTTCAGGGAGGCTTCTCCCTTAGACCTTTAGGTACCTACCTGGCTGCCACTGTCCCAGCCACCGCAGTTTGCAGCTTTGGGAGTGGGGCTTTCTGGGAACAAAGCTAAGAGAAACCAAAAAAGGCCAAGGACTTTTCCTCTTCATCTCTGCCATGTAGAGACTTCACGTCCCAGTACAGAGACAAAAAGGAGGAATTGCTCTTGGAATTCTTCCTGTGCATACCTGGTGCCCTGCTCTGGAATATGGACCTACTCAAAAGCAAGAAAAAGGGAAGAAAAGGAAGCTTCCCATCGACTGCTCATGCTTGGTTTCTGGTATTCTCCCCAGAGCCACCTGCCACCATTTATTTTCAGAGTCCATGTGCAGGCGCTCCACAGGTTCTGTAAGGAGCTTTTGAGTCCCCTGTGTAGGAGTGACAGTGAAGTTGTTCACATCCCCCTCACCCTCGGGTCTGGAACCCTCACTTCAGGTTAGTGGACGTAAGCTGCTTCATCTTCAAAGTGGGTAAGTTCAATGTGGGCCCTTTGTAGTTCACAGATGTTTATGAAAGTAAGACAAACAGCACTTGGTGGCGTTCTCGTGATTGTGTGGTGGTCATGTTACACTGACATTTTAACACAGAGACTTTGTCAAAAAAGTCTTTCCTGTTTCTACTTTATCATTCTCAGCAATTCCCTGAGTACACTGCCACATCTGAAAGTGCTCCAGCATCTGGAGAGTTGGGAGACTTAGTGCTAAAAGTTTGTCATACTAAATGGTCTTATACTGCAGGACTTCCTGGAGCCTCTGATAGGTTCATGTACTTGGCTGGATTTCCCAAGGGATCAGTCAGTGAACAGATTTAGGGACTTATCTGTCAGCTGTTTGACTTGATGCTAGCTTCTTGAACAAAAATAAACATAGAACTATTATTCCATAAGCATTCTAGAAAATTATTTTCTGTGGTATCTTCAACATGAATCAGAGTATTGTAAGTTGGTCTAACCTTTTTTCCCCTTTTTAATCACCTCTCAAGATTTGTTCATAGACAGACATGTGGTTATGGAATGAAGAGGCATTTGGGGAGAAACTTGGGTTATAAAAAACAGACGAAAAACAAAACATTGTACGATAGAACACGTTTCTGAAGTTTCATTCAAGTATAAACATTCTGTGGCTTCATTTTTCAAACTATGGCCTGTTGGTGTGAGTAGTTGGGATTCTTAGAATCTGGAATTACAGTGAGAATCCAGGCTGTGTCCCTGTGCTATGTTTATACTGGAGGTCTAACTTCTGTCTCTAGAAAAGTGTTATCTGAATCATCATTTATTTACACTTCTTCCTTCTTTTAGTTAGAAGACAATTTTTATAACAATGTTTCATGTATGTAACCTCATTTTCCTGGTTGGACTTCTAATTACTTCTTATTGTTAATTGTGAAAATTGGACATAATTCAAAAGAGTTTATCCCTTTCCTTTTAGACTCTTGGCTTATAAGTTTGTATTAACAGAAAGTGCAGGATAAAATATGTGTTCCTTAAAAAATAAAAACAACCTAACTTTAGACCATGAAGATTTTGACATCTTGAACGTAAAATATAAACATTGCTTACATATTAGCTTAGAATCTCAGATTCACTAAAATAGAGTAATGATTCTAGAAAAGAAGCACAGAATTTTTTGATGCCTTGATCTATATGGAGGATGTAAAAGACAGTAAAAAAGAGGAGGAAGTTGATATTCACAAGTCTTGAACTTTGACCAACAATCGACTATGGAAAAGGCAATCATTACACATTTTGTCACGTTGTAATCTAGTTCTAGTTGTGGCCCCAGTTCACCACTGCTTGTCCCTGGAGAAGCACTTCAGCCCACATGGGCCTGTAGGCTGTGCCACGCAGACCATCTTGGGGTTTCCCATCCATGCACTTTTGAGGACACAGAGTACCATTACTTGTAAATGTAGAAGCCTAGGTTAAATACAGTGTAGAGGGCAGTAATTCAAGCTTGCCCACAGTAACAGCACAGTCACATTTGGGGTCAAGCCTGGATATATCTAACATCTGACCAGCATCTGGCCTTTGTTATTGAGAGATCAACTGTCCTTTCTGGAGAAGAATATTTTTATGGACACTATCGTAAGGAGCTGTGCATGCACCATGGTATATTTTTACTTAAACAATTTACAGAGTTTATCTGTTTCCTGTCTTTTATTTTTTAAGTGCAGACCAGAACTTGTGTGAAAGCCTACCTTTCTGCAAACCTCATGTGCTCTGCATTTGTAAGGAAGAATTCCATTTCTAGATAGTAAGTTTTGATAGTAAGTTTGTTTCATCACGAAATCATCCAAATGTCAAAAGTTTACGGACAGATGTGGGCTCACATTTCTCTTCTTCCCCTAGTGAGACTGAAAAGTGGAAATATTCAATTTCTAATCCTCTATTGGAATTTCCATGTCAGTCCTGGATGGAAAGCCTATTATTATGGAAAGTGGAATTTTAAAAGATTGTGATGATGCCTTCGATTCTGTACCTGGATGTATGATGGAACAAAAGCTATGGTGTTTTAGAGGCTCCGGATTCAGGCAAGCATGAAAAGCTTTATTTTCTTTGAATAATCAATATAGCATTTTTTATATGAAACCACTTCATATTGTTGTTTTAAATCTCACCCAGTTTTAGTTTGCTACTGTTCTTCCAAAGGTAATCATCTGTGATGAGAGACACTAGCTATTTCAGAAGGCGCCTGCATCAGAAAACAAATTGTTAAGAGCTGCAGGTTGTTACATTTGCTCTTCAGGGCAGCGGATGAAAAGTGCTATTGGGCTTCAAGATGAGTTTATTTCAAAAGCCTCCTAAGGAATCAGAGAGCTGAGGCTGGGGCAGCCAATCCCATTTTGTAGAAAACAGTAACAAAATTTCCAGGAAATCTCTAACTGGCAAAAGTTTACTTCGAGGGTTGTTTTACACAGCATGATGCTAATCTATTCTCTCTGTTTCTATCAATCAGGAAGGGAAAGGGCAGGAGTTGAGGATCAGAACTAATGGTAGAAGAACTTCCTTGTTGAACTAAAGCAGGTGCTATCACATGCTCCTTGAGGGCCTCTTTGAAATCTTATAGGAAGCAATAACCCCTGGGCCTACCAGAGTTGGTTTGTTTTTACTCAGTTAAGAGGCACAAAGTATAAACTCATTAAATTAACATAATAGGCCTAGGAATATAGCTCAGAGGTAGAGTGCTTGCTTAGCATGCACAAGGCCCTGAGTTCAATTCTCAGTACCTCCCAAATTAATAAAAATTCACTGAAATTTATTAATATAAATTCATAACTGAGATGTTCTAAAAAGGGAAAAATAGTTTTATTTAAAAATTTATTAATGGATATTTATGTTTAATTGGGTGCTTAGTAGAAATAAATCCATTTAACTTTTTAATAATAGATTTTGGATAATAAAAAGGAAAGTAATTGAAGTATAACTAATATGTTGTGAAACGTATAGATTTAAAAATGTACAATTTACAGTTTGGAGACACATATATAATTCACACTGTGTCGGTATGTAAAACATTTCAAGCATCATCCTAGCTGATTTCTGTCACTACCCCTGCACACAGCAAACACTCAGCAATGCTTAGTTCTCTTGTCTAGACTTCACGTAAGGGAACTCATTCAATATCTACTCCTTTGTTCCTGACCTATTTGACTCAGAAAAATATTTCTAAGATTCTTACATGATGTTACTGGGAATTATTAGTTTTTTTCCTACTGAATATTAATCCGTTATTTAAAAAACTCATTTTTCCATTCACAGTTCAGGGATTTGATTATTTTCTGATTTTGGTTGCTATGACTAAAGTGGCTATCCACATTTTTATATACATTTTCTTGTGGACATATATTTTGTTTAAAATTTCACTCAGTTTTAGTTTGATACTGTTTTATATATTTTTGTGTTTCTCTTGGTTAAGTACTTAGAGATGGAATTTCTGGGTGATAGAGGAGGTAAATGCTCAATTTCATAATAAATTGAATTTCCATGATAGATAAGGGTTTCAAACATATTTACCTGTGTTCATTGGTCCATTGAAATTTTTTTCCTTTGAGAAATGGCTGTCTTTTGCCCATGGTTGAAATTCGATTAATATTTTCTTATTATTAAGTTGCCATAGTTACTTATATATATAGTAAATGTAGTCTAGGTCATGTCAGCAGGGCAAGTAATGAAGGGCTTAAATTTTACCTTAAGAACACGGGAAACTTTTGAAGGTTTTTAGCAAATGAACATCACCGGCATTATAATTTTTCAAGGTCAATCTGCCTTCAGAAATAAACTAATTATAGAGGGTTTTTAAAAAGAAATGAAAAGAAGACCTCGTTAAGAAGATACGACAAAAATTCAGAAAATATCATGGCACTTTAATGCAAGTATGAGAAAATTTGGCCAACTGTAGGCAAAAACGAGATTGCTGGATGAAACCGGAATGAATAATTGATTGGTAATCAGTAGCACAGAGGAGGAAGTGTGGAGACAGGACTTATAAGCCGGGTTCTGTTCTGGGTAACTGAGCAGATGGTAGTCCTCTCCACTTAGATAAAAGCATGCTTGTGTTCAGGGGGAAATGATGAGATCACTGTGGTATGGTGAATCTGGGGTTCCTCTGGTTCAGGAGAGAGGCTTTACCTACATAAGGATGGATACGTGAACCCAGTATTAAGGTGGTCATTTACCATGGCAGGTTAGATGGCACCCTTCCTCCAGGAAGGGCATGAGCTGAAGCTATGTCCAAAGTCTGGGCTAAAACAGAAGCTGATGAAAGACAAGAGGGAGAAACAAGTGCCTCAAGGGAGCAGCAGCTGTGGAAGGGCCCTGTGTTCCTCAGTCATCCTAGGAGAGGCTGTGCCTCTCACACAGGTGAGCTGCAGGCCACCTCAAAGGTAAGCAAGGTAAGGGGAAAGGACTCCCTGGAAGAGGTGGCACAGGGCGGGTGTGGCTCAGTGGTAAAATGCTTTTCCAGCTCCTGAGAGGCTCTGGGTTGGAGCCTCAGCGTCACTCAGCACACCAGGAGACAAAGAAAGAAACACAGGAAAAGATCAGGTAAAAAGGTATTTTGTATTTTGAACCACTTTCATGTACTTAGCTATTCTGTGGTAATGAAGTTTCTGGAAATGCATTTGGTTACTGAAAACGCAGAATGTTTCCTAATACTAGTAGAAAAAAATACTTCTAATGCAACTTCCTTGTTATTTTGATCTTTTTTTTCCTCATTTGATTTTAATAGTACATAGTACGCGTGTCCTCTCCTTCCCAAAACTTTTGGGTTTCGTTGATTAACACGATCAATAAAAGCAGACAAGTCTGAAGATGTGGTTTAATTAAATTCTGTTAGTTGAAAGAATGAAAGAATGTCCCATTTATGCACGGCTTCTTACAGCTTTTACTGAAATCGCCAAGGCTTTGGAGGAGACCCCTGATGACAATCACCATATCAGCCCCCAAGAGGAAAGTAGCACTATGAGCTTCCAGGAACAGCAATTATCACATATTACCAAATATTTCCCTCCCTAACTCTCCCGTGTTTTTAGACATGAAACATTTTTGGTACAAAAGAAGACATAATATAAATATTTATAATTCACATTAGTTATGATTCTTAATCATGATTGTGTGAGATTTCTCTAAATATTCCCTGAGCCAAGTCCTATGGAGGAGTCGTTTCTAGTCTATAAATAGACACATGTGGCATTAGTTGTTTGTGAACAAATGTGACATTGAAGGAGCTAAAAGCTGTAAATGTTTTTCTACTTATTCTATATTTTTATTTTTCAAATACTGTTTCCCGTATGATTTAAGGTGTTTTGACGGATTTCCTTACTTCGGAAGGAAACCATATTTACAGTACAATAAAAATAATATGACTACCTATTAGTGTGAAATTCCTGTTTATTCTGGATATCTGATTTTTTTTTCTCATTTTTCACCACCTTACTGTCCCTCCGACGTGTTTAGATCTTCATATAATGCAACATCTTTATGCTTTTGACAATTAGAACTTTGGTTCTTTCAGGGAATTCTTGGCTATAATTTGCATCTGCACAATGTAAGTCAGAGTACTTTGTAAGAACTCAGATCTTTGATAAATCTATATCTTCCTGGAACTGCTTTTACATTCAGCTCAGCATTACCACTTTGAAGGGTTTAATAGAAAGAAAAGACAGATTCTAAGACATTAAGCCTGGCATGGAATAAAAATTTCTGTTACAATGACTTCAACTCTTTGGACCTCCATAAAACATTAAGTGTTTAAACTTCTCTTCCAACTTGAGGCCTAAATGGAGGGAAAATTGACTTGATGGACCAGAGCAATATGAGTTGAGGAGCTGGAGTTTATCTGGAGACTTTTCAAGCCATCTGCCAAGGGCGGGGAAGCACACACTCAAGTCCACTGCCAAACAGAGAACTGTGTGAATTTCGGTGTGAATTTGTGAGGACATTGGAATCTTCACAAGCCAGGGGGCACTGAGCTGGCAATAAGAAAACCTTCCTCTTAACATGCTCTTGACTCTGCCACTAGGTAACTGTGACCTTAGGCTAGCCCCTTCCCTTCCCTGGTCCAAAGGCCTCACCTCTGAAATGTTGCATGGGGTCAGAGCTCTGGTACCCTAGATGCAATTTACCTGATTTGCATAATGGTTTCCCCTCTCCCACTTCCTTTCTTCTTTTAACCCTTCCTTCATGCCTGTAGTCAGATAATTGTGAGCATTTAACAAGGGGATTATTTTACATGAAATCTGTTTCCAGTCTCTGCTGAGGAATGAGAAGATTTGGCAAAGCAGATCCCAGGTGCTCAAGCGGCAAAACCTGTCAGAGGTGAAGGGACACTGGTGCTGCCTTTTCCCTGGCATGCAGACGCGTCTGACTGCCACAGTGGCCAGGGGCCCCTTCTGCATCCATGTCCGGGACCTCAGTGAGCACTCAGGTTTGCAATCTAAGGGAGTTCAGGCTTGTGATCTTTCTGTTACTTTCCTTACATCTCAATAAGCCTGTAATTCTCAATGGGCAAACCAGTAATTACACCTTATTTCTATTTCCATTTCAGTAGCCTGGCAAACAAGCTGGAAAACCTTAGTACAAGACCAGACTTAATTAGCATAACCAGAACTTTTCACTTCTCCAGATTTTTCTTGTCGGTGGCAGCCTTCCCACACCATGTATCTTTCCATATCTTAGGCACTGGGTTTCCCTTTTAACCATCATGTCCCCAAAAATCAGATGACAGACAAAAAATATTGGCCTCCTGCCCTTGCTTAGAACCGGATCTTCTTTTGAAATGACAAAGTATGCAACTGTAAAACTCTCCATGCGGAAACTTGAACATTGAACCAACTGCAGCTCTAAGAAGTCTTAAAATGATATCCAGTACTGTAGACAAGAGAAACCTGTAGGCTTTTTAGCCACTTCATCTTTTTCCCATCTATTTCTCCATTTCCCCCTCTCCCTGTTTCATTCAATACATTTTCTCTTCCTTTGATCTCTATTAAGATCCCCACCTTCTCCATGTCTGCTCCCTGTGACCTTTCCCCTGTCAGTTTTCCTTTCTGTCTTCCCAAGTTGTAGTGGCACCCCCTCCTCCACAAAAATCTTAATTAAGCTTCTCCAGAAATCTGAACCATAATTTATCTCAGGACTATTAGCAAAAGAGTCTCTACAAAAGAGTTCAATGTAGTTAAACTTCCTATTTCCTGTTGCTCTATCTTACTTGGTCACGGGCCTGAAAGAGATCAGCACTCCGGGTGCTGAACGCCCCTTTATTAGTTTTTTTTCATGAACATTTATGGACTATCTAGTATAGTAACAATATAATATTTTATAAAAGTGTGTTTGGAAATGCAAAGTGTAACAAGAGGGACAGATTCTTTAACAAGGCCTCTGGCCTTGGGCCTGAGCTTCACAAACATGTTTACATTTCAGAGATAAGAGAATATATTACTAATTGGGCTCCATGGTAACAGCTGGCAGGGGGAGGGAAGAAAGGGGAAAAGAAGCTCTTGGGTGCTATCCTTGAAGTGTTAACTTGCCCAGAACAGTAAAAGAAAAAAGCTGCTTTTGTGTGAACTTCTGCAGACTGTGAACTTCTGAGCCCCTCCCCTTACACGCTGGGTATTAAGTTCGGAAACTGCCTGAGCTCAAGGTTCAGGGGAATTAATTGATTACAGCAAAAGCTGTAATCTCTGAACCAACCAACTGCGGTCAAATAAACCTGCTTCCTGTTTCCTATCGGGTGTCTTGCCTCCTGGGTCCCTACAACAAAGTCTACAGGACCAACAAAGAGGAAACAAGACAGAGTTACAAAGAACTCACTTCCAAATAGTTTTCCATGTTTCCTGTTAAGCTCAGGGACACAAGACCCTTAAGCACATTTAAAATGCACTCTGTGGCATTACAGATCTAATTGAAATCAGAGTTACAAAAAGTGTTACTAAAGGTGAGAATTTTTATACCAGTATTTTTTCTAATACATCTTAGGGAAGGAATCTGCACCAATTTGGCACAAAGTTTGTTTCTGGAGGCAGGATTTGTGTTTAGAGCCATGAGTCTTATAGGAGATGCTGGTTGAGTGATGGAGTCATAGGCTCTCACCTTTCAATTGGCTGGCTGTTCTTTGTTTCTAAATGCTTTTTCCTTCTGAGGTAAATTATGATTTCTTGTTCTTCTTTAATAGTGCCTAGGGTTTATGCATTAGGAAAAGAAGTCTATTTGGGTGTATCAAACAAAGGTGAAAGTGACAGGAAGGACAGTTCTACCTGGACTTCAGTGTAGTTAGTGTTAGGGCAAAGCCATTCTTCCCCTTGGAGCAGGAGCTGATGTCTGAAGGTGCTGATGGTGGCTCCCCCTTGCCACAGCTCAGTTGCATTGGGTTACCTTTTCATGTCTCCAAGAGATACACCAAGATATGTGCTCAAGGACTAGGCCTATGTTCTTTCTCATTGGCACGCTAAAATTGGCAAAATAGAAATAAAAATGCCACTTTGCAGATGAGGAAACTGAGTCTGAGAGAGGTTAAAACAACTTACCTCAAATTGATGGGTAATTTATTTTATAATGATCAAGGGATATTCTTTTTATGCCCAATGTATGAAGGTGCTATTGGGCCACTTACTATTTTGTGACATCGTCTACAAACATTTTCTTAATAGCATCATTTCAAAATAGGACAATGAAATTCTGAAATGGTCTTTTGTTTAAAAAAATCAGTTTCTCAAGCCCCTCCCATTCTCTTTTTGCTTGTTTTGGATTGATCAGTACCATTCTAAGACTCACAAGTTATTTCTAATCTGCACTGCTGCTTGGCTTCCACTAATACAACTCTGCCACAAGTCCAGATGGATTCTAGGAGAATTTGACTCATTTCTATCTAGCACTCTTGGTTATAAAACAAACAAGAATTTTAATTCTTTTCTTAATGAGTAGAACATTTTCTTTGTTTCCTAGCATATCACACCTACCACATATTTACCAAGTATTTTTTGAATTTTTAACTTAAATAACATCCAAATCTCATACCTTGGAACGCCCTTTATGAACTGTCTAGACTCAGTACCAATTTATCATGATGTTGCTCATTTTTATGTGATAATCGCCTGTGCACAAGACCACAGAGTTGGGAGTGTTCCCAGGCAGACTGATCCATGCAGGAAGTTCAGATATGAGATAGTCATGCTAGGGATAGTGTGTCCTGTGCTGCTATTCAGAATTCTGAGAGTTATTTTGCTTCCTTAAAAACCTGTGCCACAGGAGTATAATTTCCCTGTTTCTTTTTTTAAATACTGGAAATACCATATTATGGCTTTTAGTCCATGGGAGGGCAATGTTGAGCCATGGGAAAAATCCCTCCAGTTTTTTCGCAAAAGCATATAGAACCGATTCATTTAAAAATTAATGAATTGAAACAGATTAACTAATTTAAACATACTACAAGATGACACTTATTTAATAATATCCCATGTCACATACTGACTGGCTTCATGTTTTTCATACTGGTTGTTAATTTGTAAACTGATGTGAATTATCCTTATCAGTCAAAGCCAAACCACGCCTGTCCTTTCAGACAAAGCTGCGTTCTCCTGGATGTGGCTTTTCTTATGTCAGATATTGGAAGAACTGAAAGCATGTACAAATAGAACATATTTTTATGCATGACCTGCTGCTATTGGCTATGTTTAAGGAGATAAGGATTTTTATCATTCAAATTTCCCATCTTCTGTGACACTTCTCCTTGGGTCAGAACTTGAGGCTGCTTGTAGCCAAATGCCATCATAAGCTCTTAGAGCAAAAACCTAACCAAATGCAATGTTTGACGTGAGTTATAAAGAACAAGAAAAAATCAAGTTTCAGTCAAATTTCAAATCATGAAACTTGGTCAGATATCAGAATTATTATTTTTACAAAAGGAGTCATGGGCCACAGCTTCCAAGGGTCATTTTAGTCTGTATCTAAGGTAAGTAAGTCTACTTCAAAATTTGAAAGCAAGCATTGTGTGTAGAATGTAATATTATTATTAGTTTCGGTGGGAAAGTAACAAGTTTTTCATTGCCCTGAAGATGTGAGTCTCCTAGCCTGGGAAAGCATGCTCCTTCCGCTGAGCTCTCTGTCCCAGAACATAGTGATAAGCCACTGGCTGCTGCTACCTTAAGGCAATCTGGCTGCAGAAGCAAAGGGCATTCTCATCTCAGTTGCTGTTCCGAATCCAGGGATGCCGTTAAACCCCAGATCAGAAACAACAGCCAATGCTGATTAGAAGCTTCTTCATGCCAAACACTAAGTATTTTTATTTAATTTAACTTAAACTTTACAATAATGCTGGAAAGTCTATCATTAACAAAATTTACTAGATGAGGAAACTGGATCTTCAGAATGAGTAAATTGCTCATCTAAAGTCCCAAAACTTACCAAGGGACAAAATCAGGCACCCTCTAGGGCCTCGATCTCCATCACCACTTCGGGTTAGACAGGGAGTGAAATGACCAGGGGAGGTGATGCCTGCGGTGTTTCTGTGTAAATGGGGAAACAGATTCGAATATTTCTCCATTATCTTCTACTTAATATGATGTTTCCACGTCAATGTGGGTGGGTGAGATTGGAAAAGCGTGTGACGGGGAACATCATCACAGGATTTACCTGTGTGTCTTAACATTTATAACAGTAGGGTTTTTCTTCTTTTTATATTATAATATTATGATAAAAACATTGTCCTCTTCCAAAGGGTAGAAATTGCGTCTTAAATTTTTCTCGATCTTCCATTGTTCCTAATCCAATAGGCCAGATACATGGATAGGGTAGATTGGGGAAAATAAAGCATTGATAACTGAAAATAAAATTCTGCAGAGTTAAGAGGCAGGCATTTACAAATCCAAGTACAAAAACTACTGATATAATACAATATTTAGTACATAGTTTAGATCTGAGTAGTATCTTCAAGGATTTATTCTGTTTATTTACAACCAGGAAGAATAGTTTGGGTCTGAACTTCTGTACAGGTAATTCACCTCAACCTTACCAGTGAAAGTGAATTTTAGAGAATTTTCAGCAGTTTTGTTTTTCTTTCTAGTCATACTTTAAGAAAAGTCTCTGACTCTCCAATCTGAACTTTAAGATGATATAATAATTTGAACCTTACATAATTTTTCAAGTTGACATTTTTGGCAAATATGTTCTATTTGACTAAGTTATTTTAATTTAACAGGTTTTATCTAGAAGAAAGTAATGCTTGTATATTTACTATAAATTTTAGTCAAACACCGAATGCTCATCTTTAAATGGAGTGTATAATTATTCATCTCGTGAAATCTAGAATGCTGCATAAATAACATTAATTTTTTGCAGTGCTGGGATTGAACCCAGGGCCTTAGGCATGCTGGGTAAGTGTTCTATCACTAAGTAACACTCCAGGCCCTAAAACAACAGTTTTAGAGTTATTTCACACAGGGAGAAATCTGTAGGTTAGTATAACGAGGTAACCCCTCATAGAGAAGGAAACATTGGCATAACTCTGGTGTATGTAAGTGTATTTTTGTAGAATTCAAGATAAAGTAGTGGTATTGGCTTTACAGAAAGAGAAAATGTAAAGAAAGCAAAATATTCCAAGACTAGTCATTGAAGGCCAAGAGGAAGAAGGTCAGATTGATGAAATAATTTGCACAGTAATTAATTTTTCCTTTCTTCCTTCATTCTATTTTTTTTTTTTTTTTTGGTACCAGGGATTGAACTCAGGGGCACTCGACCACTGAGGCACATCCCCAGCCCTATTTTGTGTTTTATGTAGAGACAGGGTCTCACTGAGTTGCTTAGCGCCTCGCCATTGCTGAGGCTGGCTTTGAACTCATGATTATCCCATCTCAGCCTCCCTAAGTGCTGGGATTACAAGGCGTGCGCCACCGCGCCCAGCTTCCTCTTTCATTCTTGGCCCATTAATAAAGGGTTTAAGGGAATATGAGCAGCAATGGCTGCAGGTCCTGTGTGACTCTGGCGGATGCACAGTGGAGGTCATGCTGCCGCTGAGCTGCCTCTCACCCCAGGCTGTGGGGGTGTGCTTAGGCATCCGCCTCTTCCTGCCCAGCAATCAGCACCTGGTGCACTTGGAAACCTCCAATTCATGTTTGTCTCCAGAACACGGAGAAATAGAGAAACAAACAAACATAAAATTTAAGAAAGAAGAGAGACGGACAGTGGAAGAAAGCAAAAGGGAAAAGAAAGAAAAGATGGGGGGGTCCTCATCTTAAGGTTGTGCAAATGGTTAGGGATGCAAATGTATACATCAAATCCTAACCCCATAATATAAAATAATTCCCATTCATGACATCCACTCTGTACATATGTTATACAAAGGAGTTATCAATGACTTTGAGTGAAACCATTTCTATCATTCAATTTATTTGCAGGGGCATGGATTGAAACTCATTTTTATAAGTAAAAATCAGCAAATTTTTCATCCAAATTTGATTAGATTCAGAACCACTCAAAGCTGAAGGAGTTAGCTCCACTGAAGGAACAGGGGTAACAAACATAGTTTCCTATGTTCTTGTTTTGCTAATTTCAGCCCAATTTCTAAAAACTCAGAATTTCAGTGATTTTTCAAGGCTAATCAAAACAATAAACACCAATACAAATGCCAAAAATCTTCCCCTGAGTAAAGACCCTTGTTCTGTCTGCATGAGGGAAGCTTCTAACCTGTGTGGTTGCCTCTGAGGTCAGGAAAAGTTCTTAGGAGGTTGTGCAAGAGGTGAAAGATTTGAATCTTGCTTAGCTGGCTTACAATTAAGGAATCGAGATGTTTTCAAAATGGCTACAAACTTTTTGATATTTAAATAAAATTTTCATTTTAGAAGTTTTAGATTTACTGAAAACTCTTAAAGACAGTATAATAACTTCCCTAACATACTACATTCATTTTCCCCTATTGTTAACATCTTGTCTTACTATGGCACACCTTAGGGACACAACTCATGAATATATGATATATGATATAATATTATTTACTGAGCTCAAAAATTTTTAGACCTTATTAGTTTTTCTTTAAAGTTCTCTTTTTGTCCTAGATCCTGTTTAAGATGCCAGTGTATATTTAGTAGTGTCTCCTTTGGGCCGTGATGGTTTCTCAGTCTTCCCTTGCTTTTATATGACCTTGACAGTTTGGAAAGGTCTTAGTGTGGTATCTTACAGAATGACTCTCATTTGTTTTATTCTCATGTTTTTAAAATTTTTTCCCTTAGATTAGGTGGGTTATTATTATTTTTAATCAATAATTATTATTGACAAGGAAGACCACAGAGAAGAAATACTACTCCCAACATCTATCCATGGCACATGCCATCAATATGATTTATAATCGACACGTGAACATGGGCCATCTGGCAATTGTAGTGTTTATCAGACTTCTCCACATGAAACTAAGTTTCCCACATGCACCTCTCCATTCTATATTACCTGGACACAAATACTAAGTATGGTTTATGCCTCGGGGTGAGGAGTTGAGCTTCACCTCTGCTACCGCCAATTATTTAGAATTCTTCTGGAGGGAAAACGCAATTTGTCTCTCCCGTTCATTTATTTATTCAACTATTAATTTATATCAGCGTAGATTTGGGAATACTTATTTTATACTCTGGAATACAATGAAATATGATAGTATTTCAATTGTTTCAATTTTGGCCATCTGGGACACTTTGAGTTGGTTTCTGTTTTTTTCTTTTGCAATTTCTTACTTTCTCGTACAATAAAATACGGCAGGCTTATCTTGCCTCAGTCATAGAATCAGTCTTTTCTTCAAGGAAGAATTGGAGAATAGAATTAGAATCCAAGATCTGGGCACAAATGATTTTAAGTAATTATTTTTTACTTCTTTATGGTGGGTTATTTTCTATTGCATGTTTTTTGAGTATTTAGTGAAAGCCTCTATCTGCCTCAATCTCTCTTCACAATGCAGGTGGAGAGCTCTAATCTTAGTCACCAGAGAGCTGGGAAGAGGGAGGCCTCTTTGCAACATGTTTCTGCTGAACAGCAGCTGGGGGAGTAATTGCACACTGCCTCTTAAATGCTCTTTTGGGAAGTGACACTTCTCAAAACCCTTTGGTTAAAGGAAGCCTCTTGGCCACACTTAACTTAAAAGGGAGGAAGAGCGTGCATTCAACTGGGTACCATGGAGGATGGAAAGATGGATTTGTTCTGCAAAGATCATGAATATGTATGGTAACAGAACTAATCACATATTCACAATAGAAATATGACGGAATTTATATTTTTGTAATTCTAAGTTATCTAGTACTCACATGAGGAAAGCGCAAAAATGATTGTTAAATAATATCCATATTTTATTTTCCCCCAAATATTCTAAATATTTTAATTTTACATGAAATCAGTGTAAAATTATTAATGAAATATTTTGCCTATTTTGCATTCTTATTTTTTCATCCTAAGTCTCTGACATCTAAGTGGCATTTTATACTTGTAGTACAGCTTCAGCTTGAAGTAGCCACATTTCAGGGCTCAATAAATACATGGAACTGAAGGTTAACGTCCCTTGAACAGTGTGTCTGACTCACAATAGGCATTCAGCAAAAGTGGGCAAAGTGTTAAGTATTGTAAACTGTAAATATTTTTATAAATAGTTTTAATCCCTTATCATATGAATAGTGCTTTAGCCTTAGGTTTTATCTTCTCAAATTCTTTCTCCCTATGTATTTCTCCCACTTGAAATATAATCGAAATTTCAAGGATATTTGTGAAAATTATATTTCAAGGCTCTCTTCAGATAGCCATTACAGGTATCTCACATTTTCATATATTTATCTATTTGCTTCTTTTAGTTTTATGTCGATACCTACCACTGCTTGCTACATTCCCTGTACGTGCCAAGGTTAAGCGGAGTTAGTGAAGCTTAAATGTATGGCTTTCACCCAAATTGATA
>CM053409.1:9528126-9544221 GCA_028644305.1 Xerus rutilus
ACAGATTAGTGATTTTCCCTTTGGTCTTTCCATTCATGCAAGTATTGAGCCTTGTTGGTGTCTACCCTCTGTTCTCTCCTGAATCTTTTCCTCACTCACTCTCTCTCCTCCTCAAGACTGCCTTCTCAGTTCTTATAGTCCCTCTTCTCCTTTTAGGTCATTGTTTTTGTTTTTATTTATTTGTTTCACTTAGGAGAGAAAATATGCAATATTCCTCTTTTTGTGCCTGACTTATTTTGCTCAGCATGGTGTCTTCCAGTTCCATCCATTTGCCAGCAAGTGACACATTTTGTTCTTCCTCATGGCTGAATAATACTCCACCATTTATGCATACCATATTTTCTTGATTTATTCATCTGTCAACCTGCTCTGAGATTGATTCCATTTCTTGGCTGTTTGAACAGAACCACAATAAATATGAGCATGCAGGTATCTCTTTTGTGTGCTGACTTCATTTCCATCAGATACATACCCAGGAGTGGTATAGCTGCATTTTATTGGCAGTTTTATTTATCATTCTGATGAACCTCCAGACTGTTTTTCTTAGTAGCTCTCCTAATTTACATTCTCATCAATAGTGTACAAAGTTTTTTTTTGCTTCACAATCTCTCCAGCATTTATTAGTTTACTGCTTTGATAATAGCCATTCTGACGGGGTGAGCTAGAATCTAAATGTGGTTTTGATTTGCATTTCCCTGATGGCTAAAGACATTGAGCATTTTTTCATCTATCTACCAGAGGTGTACTTCTCTTGGGAATTGTCAATTCAGATCATTTGCCCTTTATTGACTAGTGTATTAATATTTTTGATGTTCTGATTATTGAGTTCTTTATATATTCTGAATATTAATTCTCTGTCAGATAATTAGCTGGCAAGAATTTTCTCCCACTCTATTGTGGGGGAAAATTGGTTTTCTCCCACAATATTGGTTTCTCTTCATTCTGTTGATTGTTTTGTGGTATAGAAGCATTTTAATATGATATAATCCCATTTGTCAATGTTTGTTTTGGTTTCCTGAATTACAATTCTGTTCAGTTAATCACTGCCTGTGCCAATATATAGAAGCGTTTCTTCTAGATTTTCTTCCAGTAGTTTCAAGGTATTTGGTCTTATATTAAGGTCTTTGATCCATTTTCCATTGCTTTATACAGAGACAGAAGAAATAGGGGTCTAGTTACAATTTTCTACTTGTGAAAACCCAGTTTTCTAGCATCATTTGTGGAAGAGGCTGTCCTTTCTCTAATGTATATTTTTAGCACATTTGTCAAGAATTAGTTGATTGAAGATGCGTGAATTTATTTTTGGATCCTGTGTTGCATCAGTCTATAGGTCTGTTTTATGCCAGTACTGTTTTTGTAGCTATGGCTCTGTAGTAGATTTTGAAATCAGGTATTGTGATGCTTCCAACATTGTTCTTTTGGCTCAGGACCGCTTTGACTATTTGGAGTCTTTTGCATTTTCATATGAATTTTTGCAAAGTTTTTCCTAGCTCTGTGAAAAATGTCCTTGGTATTTTGATGGGGATTTCACTGGATGAGTAGACCACTTTGGGGAGTATTGTCATTTTAGCCATATGAATTCTAATAGCTCATGATTATGGTAGTCTTCCCAACTTCTAGTATCTTCTTCAATTTCTGTCTTCAATATTTTAATTTTCATTGTATTCAATAGCTAAACTGTGGAACCAACCTAGATGCCCTTCGATAGATGAGTGGATAAAGAAGCTGTGGTATATATACACAATGGAATATTACTCAGCAATAAAAGAGGACAAAATTATGGCATTTGCAGGTAAATGGATGGAGTTGAAGAATATCATGCTAAGTGAAGCCAGCCAATCCCAAAAAACTAAATGCTGAATGTTCTCTCTGATAAGTGGATGCTGATCCATAATGGAGGAGGGGACATGAGAAGAATGGAGGAACTTAGATCAAAGGGGAGGGAGGGGGGAGGAGAATGGGGACAAAAAGATGGTGGAATAAGATGGACATCACAGCCCTAGCTTTATGTATGACTGCATATATGAGGTGATTCTACATCACGTACAACCAGAGAAATGAAAAGTTGTGCTCCATCTGTATACAATGAATCAAAATGCATTCTGCTGTCATGCATACCAAAGTAGAATAAATAAATAAATAAAATATTTCTCAAAGAAGAAAAAATTTTATTGTAGAAGTTTTCACATACTTAATTGGGTTTATTCCCAGGTATCTTATTTTTTTGTGTGGCTATCATGAATGGGATTGCTTTCCTGGTTTCTTTCTCAGTGAGTTCGTTATTGGTGTATAGAGAAGATGCTTTTTAAAAAAATGTTGATTTTGTATCCTGCTGTTTTGCTGAATTTGTTTATTAGTTCTAATAGTCTTCTTTTATATTCTTTAGATTTTTTATATATAGAATCATATCATCAACAAATAGAAATAATTTGACTGCCTCCTTTCCTATTTATGCTATTTATAGCTTTCACTTGCTTGATTGCTCTGGCTAGAATTTCTAGTACTATACTGAATAGGAGTAATGAAAACTGGTAGCCTTATTTTGTTTTTGTTCTTAGAGGAACTGCTTTTAGTTCTCCCTCATTCGGTATGGTGTGGACTATATGTTTGTCATATACAACATTTTAAGTTCAGGTATGATCCTTTTATACCTAATTCTTTCAGGGATCTTATCATGAAATGTTTTCTGCCTTTTTTCTATTGAGACAATCAATTGATTCTCACCTTTTGCTTTATTTATGTGCTGTACTATGCTTGTTGAGTTCCATTTTTAAACCAAACTTGCATCTATAGAATAAAAACAGCTTGGCCAAGGTGTATGATGTTTTGAGCGTGCTATAGAATTTGATTTCCAAGTATTTTGAGGATATTTGTTTTTATTTTTTAATTGAGGATATTTGCATCTATGTTCATCAGGAATTTTCTTCTTTTTTTTCTATTGTTATTGTGACCCTTTGGGAACAGAGTAATTCTGACTTTGTATAATGAATTTGGAACGTTTCTTTCCTTTCATACATTATGGAATAGTTTGAACAGTGTTGATGTTAGTTCATCATCAAAAGTCTAGTAAAATTTAGTAGTAAATTTATCTGGCCCTTGGATTTTTTAATAAAAAACTTTTAATTACTGCTTTAATTTCATAATTTGTTATTGACTCATTCATGTTTTTGTCTACTTGGGTCAATTTTGGAAGGCTATATGTGTCAAGAAATTTATCCATATCTTCTAGATTTTTCAATGTATTGGCATAATTTTTCAAAAAATATTTCCTAATGATCTTTTGAATTTCAGTGGTATCTGTTGTAATACCTCTTTTTTAATCTCTAATTTTATTTATTTGGGTATTCCCTTTGTTTCTTTTGGTTAGTTTAGCTAAACATATCTCAAGTTTTTTTTCTTTTCAAAGACTCCACTATTAGTTCCATTTATCCTTTGTATTGTTCTTTTAGTTTTTATTTCATTTATTTCTGCTTCAATATTTATTACTTCTTTCTTTCTACTGATTTTTGGTGTGGGTTGTTCTTGATTTTCCAAGACTTGGAGATGCATCATTAGGTTATTAATTTGAGATCTTTTTTTTTAATGTAAGCATTCATTACTATAAATTTTCCTCCTAGTATGGCTTTTGCTGTATCCTACAGAGTTTTGTATATTGTGCTTTCTTTTTCATTTGATTCTAGGAATTTCTATGTTTTCCTTCAGACTTCTTCAATGACCCACTGTTCATTTAGTAGTGAGTTGTTCAATCTCCTGGTGTTAGTATAATTTTTGCAGTTTCTTTCACTGTTGATTTCTAGTTTCATTCCATAGTGATCAGATGAGGTACCAAAACTTATTTCAGTTTTTTAAATTTGTGAAGATATTCTTTGTGGCCTAATATGATCTATTTTGGGAGAAGTTTCATGAACTAATGAAGAGAATGTGGATTCTATAGTGTTAGGTGGAATGTTCTATAGGTGTCAGTTAAGTTCATTTGATCAGTCATATAATTTGAATCTGAAATTTCTTAGATGGTATTGAGAATAGGATATTCAACACACCCACTTTTACCACACTGTGGCCTGGATCTTCTTTTATATCTGCTAATGTTTACTTTATAAAATATACTGCTCTGACATTCAGTGTAAATCTATTTATAAGTGTTATGTCATATTGATATATTTTTCCCTTGATCAAAAGATAGGGACCTTCTTTGTCACTTCTTATTTTTCTTGAAGTCTATTTTGTTAGATAAATGCATAACTTTGCCTACTGGGTTTTGGATTCCATTTGTTTGGAATCTATTTTTCCACCCTTTCCCTATCAGTCTGTGTATCTCTTTGTGAGTTTCTTGTATGCAGCAGTTTGTTGAGTCTTGATTTTTTAAAACCTTTCTGTCAGTTTGTGTCTTTTAACTGGAGAATCAATTACATTACAGTTAGAGTCACTTTGTCTTTGTTCTTGTCCTTTCACTGACATTTTTCTCATTGTTTTGAATATTCTGATAGTTTTTTCTTTTATTCATCTTAGAGTTTGATGGTTTGCTGCCTTGCTTATGTTTCATTCTTTCCTATTTCTCACTGGTGCATCTAGTCTTCTAGTGGGATTTATTTTTTCACATGCTGTCATGATTGTGTCTATCTTTCTTAATCTTCTGGGTATAGTATTCCCTTGATGATCTTTTTTAATGCTGGTGATTTTAAATTTTTTAAGTTTATGCTTATCTTTGAAGGTCTTAATTTCTTCTTTGATTCTGAGGGAGAAGGTTTCTGGATATAATAATCTTGATTGGTAGTTCATTTCTTTTAGGACTTAAAATACATCATTCCTTGCCCTCCTTGAAATTTGAGTGTCTGCTCAGTGATCTTCTATTAATGTAATGGGTTTGACTTCAAATGTGACTTGGCACTTGTCTTAGAGCTTTTCATATCCTCTCTCTGTTCTGCGCTTTTGTCAATATAACTATAATAAGTCAAGAATGGATTCTTTTCCAATCATATCTCTTTGAGATTCCAAAATTCCAAGATTTGGGAATTTTTCTAACATTGTTTCACCAAATAGGTTTTCTATACCCTCAGCATTTTGCTTTTCTCCCTCCTGAATACCAATTATGTAGATACTGATCTTTTAATGATGTCCCAGAGATTTTGCATGTTCTCTTCATTCTTTCTTCCTTTTTTCTTTATTGCTGTCTTATTTTCCACAGAATTGTCAACAGGCTCTGATACTGTGTCATTGCATTAGTCTAATATATTGTTTAGGCTTTCAATTGAGTTTTTTTTTAATGTGACTTATTAAGCACTTCATTTCCAAGGTTTCTTTTTGGTTCTTTTTAAAAAATTTTCATCTTTTTATTGAATTGCTAATTCTGCCTGCATTATCTTTTTCGTTTTCTTTCTTCCTTCCTTTTTTTTCTTGTGTGTGTGTGTGTGTGTTACTGGTATTGAACCCAGGGATGTTTTACCACTGAGCAATGTCTCAAATCCCCGCCCTTCTTTCGACAGAATTTCACCAATTTTCCCAGGCTGGGTTTGCATATTGTCTTCCTTAATTAAATCACTGTTTATTTGTTCTCCTTTATTTCATTGAGCTTTTTAAAAAATCATTCTTTTTAAGTTATTTGTCCAACATTTTATCCACTTCAATCTCTCTGAAAATGATTACTATGTAGCTATTAATTTCAGAAGGTGACATATTACCTTGTGTTGCCTTATTTCCTGTGTTTCTATGTTGAGATTTGTGCAACTGTTGGTATGTATAGCCTTTTTGCTCTTATATGATGGCCTTCTCAGAGATTTTCTTTTGTCAATATGTTTTGGAGTGTTGGTTTGTTTGTAATATTGACAACTGAACACTAGTATAATCTCCCTGTAGCTTCTTTGGTGGTGATTCATGAGTTGGAGCACAGAGCACACTATGTTGGAGTCAGAGAGATCCACTATCTCTTTAAGTCTTATATGAGTGGAGACACCCTAGTACTTCTGGCAGATGTGATGTCAACATGTAGAGTATATAGGATATCTTTGGTTACTTTTACTATGGGAGTGACAGTCCCTATCAGAAGTTAAGGATTCCCACAGGCACTGTTCATTATAGCTCTGTTACTTGAAAAAGATTCTGATGCTGGTTATTCTAGTCACCTTGAAGGACCTGAAGCTTTTGTCTTCTATTTGGAGACTGTTACAGATCTAGAAATTTCATGGGAAGGGGTGGGGACTTCAATCACAACTTAGTCTTTGTAGGACTCACCTTTGGTCTTATCAGCCCTATGAGATCTGACCACATGTGACTATGATCAGTGCAGAGAACCTGCCAAGATGCCATGTCAGCATATTTTCCCTGTACCAAATGTGAGATTATCTGCCCAGAATGGGACATTAGCCTCTCCCTGTCTATGTCTGCCTATGGATGGGTCAATAGCTAGGAACTTATATTCCCCCTTTTCTTTAAGCAGGACTGTGTTGTGACCAGATCTGAGCTTATTTTTTTTTTTCATCTGAGCTTTTGGAGTATACCTCAGAGGCCAAGCACATACCCAATATGTGCAAGTCCATGTGCTTGACCTCAGACACCAGGAGGGGAAAAAAAGAGAAAAGAACACACACACACACACACACACACACACACACACACACACATTGATAGGAGAAGGGAGAATAATAAAATAGAAAGGAAAAGAAAAAATGAGAAAGTAGAAAAAGATCAAATTAAAAAATAAAGAATAGATGTAGAAAAAAATGAATCAAAAATTTTTCCTACCTAAGGTGAGGAATAATGATTCTTCGATGAGACCATGCAGATCTAATCTTCTCTGATGTTGGACTCTTCCAGGTTTGGGCAGGGCAGTGGTTGGCCATCACTCTCAACAGAGAACTTAAGGTAGAGTGCATGCTGTACCAGGCATTTGCCAGAGAACCAGTTATAGTGGAATGCAGGCCATGCCTGGGGATTATTCTCTCTGGAGGTTTTTAGTCTGAGTGACAGGGGTTTGACAAACGTCAAAGCTGGGACAGATCCTCAGATGCTTCGAAGAGTGGAGGAAGCATTTGGCTGCCAAGTTCTTTGCTGGAGGGGGCGGGGTTGCAGGAATGGAACAATTGCTACCCTTAGTCCTGATCCTGACAGCTTCAGATCTGGCCCTGCTTGAAGCCATGTGTGACCAGTGTCCCTCTAAGTCATTGAGGGCAGGTTAGCTGAACAGCTGATTCCAGGGGGCCATCCTCTCCATGCTCCTCCCAGTGCATCTCATCCTCCCCATAGTACAAAACTCTATGAGCCTGTGTCATAGACAGGCCGGACTCTCCTGTGTGTGCTACTTGCCCAGTTCATGAGGCAGAAAGTCCACGGGGACCCTGAGGTGTGATTCTGCCAGAGTCCATGACCCCCAGTGCAGTACAGCCTCAGACAATAGGAGCATTCTTAGGGTGACTGCTGGCTACAGTACTCTGAGAGATGCAGTGAATTTCTTCTCTCAACATAGCTTTTTGTGAAGACTCCAGATTACTTACTTATTTTAACTGTTCATCTGTAGGATGCAGCTTCTTTGCTGTTGTGATTTTTTCCCCCTTTGCCCCCTTCGAGGGAAGAATCACTTTCCCCCAGCCAAGATGCTGGCTGCATGCTGTTGTGGGTATCCTGCTTCTCTTGCTGTTCTGCCTAGACTCTGGATTTCACCATGTTCCCTTTCTCTGCTGTGGGTTTGCCTTCTCTCTACTCACCTCCTCATACACTTCCACAGCTGTGTGTCTAGCTGGGTGCTGGGATTCCTCTTTGTCTTTTTACCTGCTCTTAAGATTTTTAGGTTTGATGAAGCCTAATATACATATCCAACTGTTCCAGTAATATTTGTAAAAGGACAGTTTATGGTGCTTTATCTTGGTGGTGTCATTGAAAATCAATCACCACTAAATGTGTGGTTTTATTTCTGGACCCCAGCTTCAAACCTGTTGTTTTATATGTCTTTTTTTTAAAAAAAAATATTTATTTGTTTTTAGTCGTAGGCAGACAGAATATCTTTATTTTATTTTTATGTGGTGCTGAGGATCGAACCCAGTGCCTCACGCATGCTAGGCGAGCACACTACCACTGCGCCATAACCCCAGCCCTTATATGTCTTTTTTGATGTTAGAATCACACTGTTTTGGTTACTAAAGCTTTGTAGTAAGTTTTGAAATATGGAAATATGCATTAAATAACTTGATTCTTTTTTGGCTTATAGGGTCCCATGTAATTTCATATTTCCTTAAGGATTTCTTCTCAATTTCTGTAAAAAGCAAGTTGGAATGTTTTTCTTATGTATTTTTGCATGATATTAATGAACATATGGTGTAAAAATTACCATTAGAATCATCTTAAGTAAAAATTAGTAGTGTTAAGGATTGTTTTAGGCAGCTTTTTTGCTTCTGTGACTAAAAGACCCTACCAGCACAGTGGTAGAGGAGGAAAAGTTTCTTTGAGTGCTCACCGTTTCAGACAGCCAGTTCAATTCCTTGGGGCTCAAGGTGAGGAAGAACATCATGGAAGAAGAATGTGATGGGGGGAAGCAGCTCACATGATGATCAGAAGCAGAGAAAGATCTCCACTTGCCAGATACAGATGTATACCCAAAAGCCACAACCCCAATGCCCTACCTCCTCCAGCTGCATGCTACCTGCCTTTAATTACCACTCAGTTAATCTCATGAGGTGATTAATTCACTGATTGGGTTAAGGTTCTCATAACCCAATCCTCTGAACCTTCTCGAATTGTCTCACACATGAGTTTTGGGGGACACTTCACATCCAAAGCATAATAGAAGGATTTGTAATAGTATGGATTTGACTGTTAGATTTGGGATCTTATGGTATTTGTCTTTTTGTTATTGTGTGAACCAGAGGCAGTCTAATTAAAGACAGCTTTGCAAGTTGGAACTTGCAATGTTCCACAGCTTTCTGTGAATGAGGCTTCCAGGAGGTCCCACTCCATTCTTCCTCTTCCTGTGGCTGCCTGACAGCTGGTTACACAGCCATTGTGGGTTCATTCTCAAGGATATCTTGGAGCTGAAAAGCAGGCTGGGGTTAGGGCAAGTTACAATGGCACAAACCTTGTTCTGAATGATGGAGACGCAGTCCTATTTCTTCAATGAATGCTCCATGGATTATTGCAAACCTTTGGTTAATTTCCAGATTTCTCTCCTTTTTAAATTTATTTTTTGGGGCGTGCATGTATGGGGAGGATTGAACTCGGAGACACTTTACCATTGGGATGCATATCTTGCACATTTTATAATTTATGTTGAGATATTCTCACTAAGTTGCTTAGGGCCTTGCTAAGTTGCTGAAGCTGACTTCACTCTTGGGATCGTCTTGCCTCAACCTCCTGAGTCATTGGGATTACAAGGTGTGCACCACTATAATTTCCAGATTTCTGACAAAGTTAATTTTTGCCAATTTTTAATTGCTTTTGTGAAGCAGAAAATTTTCAGACCTTAGTTCATCATTTTTGCTGATTTTTTCCCTCTAAAATAAATTTCATGATAGTATAAGTTTTCATTGACCCCAGGACAGGAGTCAATATGGAAAAGCTTAACGAGGAAACTAAGGATTTGTATGTGGCTAAAGCCACCAAAATTGGCTGTAGGGAATGGTATTTTCATAGTGTCTTCAGAGAAATCAATCTTCCATTCTTTAGTAGCAACCAACAATCTATTTTTCGGTCTCTTCTTCATTCATACCTAGCAGCTCCCCAAATCCCTGTACCCAGATTATGTAGCATCTAGGATAGTTCAAAGGAAGTTACATCCACTAGTAATGTTCATTACATTTTAAAGTAAATTTTTGCATGATTTATTTCCAAATTGCATTATCAACAAGCAGGAATTTCTAGGAATGAGATGCATTGTGGTGTATGTGGGGTCCTCCTTTATCTCTCCCGAATCCTATTTATCACATGCTCAAGTCTGGTTAACTTATTTGTAATATTAAAATTTTTTCTTACTTATGAAAACTAACAACTTTACATGAGTTTTTAGAGTTAATAATTTACCTTATTTTCTAGTAGATTGTCTAAAATATGTGTTTATTTTGACATTGAGAGTAAAAAATAAAATTTGCCCTTTTATGATGTTTCTAAACATGCTTCATGGATCACATGTAAATGTGGTATTATAGTGTTACTTTTGTATAGCAACTTCAAGTGTGAAAAATATTTAGAACATGTAAAATAATACTGTGAGTGATTTGATTTGAAAAATTGTGTCATGATGTTTAGTAAATGTTGCTAATTATATTTCAAGGAAAAAACTGGAGATTTTGAAAGCATCGCATGATTTTTTTTATCATGATTTTTATTTGTTTATAGTCTTAGTGAACTGAAATCATACAGTTTAATCTTGATTAATTGAAGCATTTCAAATATTGAAAATTTGGAAAAATTTTCCAGGCTTTTTGAAAAGAAACTCTAGTTATCTCTCATTTCCAATGCACTTCAATGTCAACTACGGCTTGTTTGAAACATTTTTGAATTTCTCTAAGATAATGGTTGGTTGTTTTCCACTAAGATTTTGCAATGGCTGGATGATTGTCCAGATGACATCTGATTCATTATTTGAAATCTTGAACACAAAATGACTTTTCAAATAGTACTAGGATATTTCCAAGATCTTTATGTTACACATAACATCTACTGTTATAGGTTTCTGAGATTCCTTTAGTCACCTGAGGTCAGCTCAGGACAAGAACCTCAAGGAAAAAAAAGGGGCCAAAAGTTTGTCTTGGCCTAAAAACTCTGAGGATAAACATGAAGTTTCTATTACTGCATTCAAAGAAAACACACAGTGTTCATTTCAGTTGCTTTTCCAGACTTTCTCATCTGAACCACACAATTTTCTGGCCTTCAGATTTACAGTTTAGTACTTTTAGTCAAAGAAAGTGTATTTATTTTGAAAGGAGCAAATGTGCTAGAAGGTGTAGGAAAAAAAGAGTAATTAAAATGGATTGAATTCTGTTACCATTTGCTTTTCTGTTTCTCATTCTGAATTGTTACTGGCCTGTTGATTAGCAAATATGGCTCTTTCATGCTGCATCCTCATCCATGGGGACTGTGTTATCCTGGGCAAATAAGAATAAGATTTTATCTCTGGATGTTGTGAATTGGGCTTCTAATGGATAACATCCTCACTGGTGAGATCCAGTCTTCCATAGTATAGACTTCTGCATAATTTTGCCACAGATGCACAGCAGTCCAATAAAAGTTTTATTGACATTCATGTGATTTTAATTGCAAACATATTGTAGAAGTGTGCTGGTAATCTAGCTTTCTAGGACAAAACAACAAACCTGATTTGTCAATTTTAAGAGCAGACTTCAAGCTACCACTGTAGAGTTAGCAAAAAGTACATGATGGGTTTTTTGGAACCACCATGGGTAGGCTTCAAGACCCTATTTTTTTCCTAACCTTTAAAAAGTGTTTTATTAGTGCATTTTATTTATACATTATGGTGGGGTTAATTTTGACATTCATAAATGCATATAATATAGAGTGCTCCATTTCAGTGCCCAACACTTCCCCTTTCCTTTCCCTCTTCTCCCCTTCCTTCACTTTGTTGGTTTTCCTTCTATTTACCTATTTATTTTTAATTGATGCATTATGATTATATTATGAATGGAATGCATTGAGATATTTTCATGGTTCCAGAAAGCTAATTTGATCACTTCATTCCATCTATTCTTAGTATTTTTTTCAAAGCCCAATATTTTGATAATTATTCTCCTTGTGGCTCTCTGAGAAAATTTGGACCTATGACTCTGCCATCCTGAAGCTAGATTGGACTATCTATTCACCCACACTTCCATGGAGACCAGGAGATCTTTGGAAACTTCTGATCCTATGTGTCAGCCATAACTGACTGGCTGGCATGAGGAAAGGGAACTCTCTGTGTTTGTGTAATATCTACTGAGTAAATTATATTTTCATATATTCTCACTTAACAAATATCCCTAATGCAAACTACTAAAATTTTGACCAACAAAAACAAAAACCAAAAACTGCTCTGAGGACTGGCTGACCTAGAGTTAAGAGAAAACAGTGTTAATTCCTCAAGTGCAGCCACAGACTATGAATTTTGTTCATCAGCAGTTTCTTAAATGTTTTTAGTGTTCTTGTCTACGTTTGGGAAACCTGCTTCCAAATTGCTCACAGATTGTAAAAGCACTAATTGCTAATGCTCTTTTTTGGTTCATTGACTCCCACGTTCTCTGGCAATTGTTGCTATCAGTTAAAACATGAACCTCCTCAAGGTATTGTTTTTCACAAATGTAATTTAAATATTGTTTTGTTAATTTGTGAGGCTATTTTAAATTATGTTTATAACATCAGTGACTCCTGATATTAAACTGACCTAGATTAAATTTTTCAGTAATTACTGAATGATAGCAAGCATCTGACTACATGGCCAGGATAAAATGAGGCTTATTGAGACTGGAACTAAAGATAATATATTTTAGAATGTACCATGTCCTCTTTGCTATAAATATGCCACAAAAATGCGTAATTGGGTGTACACCTGGAATGTGAAATACAATAATCTCAAAGAGTCAGCACCTAAGATTGGAAGGCATACTTCACTTTGGAATGTTTCCAGGGATATAAATCAGTTATCTATAAAAAAAAAAAAATGGATGTAGGTGTGTGTGTGCATGGGGGTGTGTGTGTGTGTGTGTGTGTGTGTGTGTGTTTTGGTGTTGGTGTGCTTGTATTGAAGAAGGGTACAGGTAGAAGCAAAAGGAACCACAATGTCAGATTAGGCCTAATGATCTTCATTCTGTCATTCTTTCATAGGTACCTTTTGATGCTCCTAAAATAATGTTAGACATTGTGAGAGATTTTTCTCTTCTGAGCTCATGTGAAAAGATTGGAGAACCTAGGAAGTTTCTGAAACTGGAGAATATTAGTTTATTAGGAAATAGCACCTAGAATACAGTAATATGAATCATGAAAGGAGAAAGGTAAGGGAAATTTTAAAAATTTCTCAAAAATACTTCCCTAGCAACATAACTGAAAAGTCTCCATTTTTAAGGAAAGAAGAAACGAAAATAATTTTTTCTTATCTTTTGCAGAATAATATGCTAAATAGAACATATTCACAATGAAGATGGGAGAAGACAGCAGAAACTCTCTGAGTTACCACGCACAACAGTGTAAGGAAAGTTTTACATGATCATTTATCCTTTTAGGTCTCTGATTTTGTTCCTCAATTGATACAATTCTGACTAGCTTTTAATTTTTGTTTCAGTATTAGGACAATAAAGAATAAATATGTAAATTTACAGTTGATCACTTCTTACTTTATCCCAAATATTTTGACTTGGAAAAATCATGTGTACCTGGTATATTCCTTTCTCAACTGTGTACACACCAAGATGATTTCTGGAGTTAGGTATTCCTTCTTTCCTTTCCCCATTTTTCCCTCATGTTCCATTGAATGTTTTTTTTTATGCGTGATCATTCTCTTATTTGAAAAATGTATAGTCAAATTTAGTTGCAGAGCTGTTAGCCTTTTTTCCCCCTTTATTATGTGTGTGTGTCTGTTTATTTCTTTTCTTATTTTCCTTTTTTTTTTTTAATCTGCAAGTCTATTAGTCTGCAATAACTCCAGGAAGTCAATGGAACAGTATCAAGCCAATAGAGTTATGAAAAGTCTTGGCTCATACAGGTAAAACAGGGAAACACAGAATGATTGGTGCCATTAATTTGGCCCCTCTTTGGGCCTAAAAGAATTCTCCGGGTACTATTTTGAATGATATAGCATGGCAAGTAAAGGTCAAGGCACACATATTATGCCTGGAAGAATTGAGCTAGTATTGAAGATTTTTCCTAAAAGGAAGTAGTCCTCAACCTTGGATGCACATCAAAGTCACCTAAAATGCTTTTAAAAATCCACTGCTTCAGAATGAAGAGAGCTTAAAGGGTGTCACACAAACCCTTACAACAAAAAAAGGTGAAGAAATTATAAGTTCATAACTTTTCCTGAATCCATCAGAGAGCTGATATTGCAGAGAAACCAACCAGTCTATAATGTAGAGTTTCCTACAGGGATAGATGGGACCTGGGCATTTTCTTACTTGTAATGTATATAGTGAGAGGATATAAGTAGAAAGAAATAAACTAGAATAGAAAAAATAAATGGTAGAGAATTAATGTGGGCTGGCCAGACATGGTAGAGCTCCTGGTGGTCACAGATATAGAGGACATATTCACATTGAAGATGGTAGAGGATGGCAGAAAATAACAATCAACTAAACAAAAATCATGTTATCTCTGAAGGGGAGACAAGAATACATAGTTGGACCAGAAGTACAGCTGAGGATGATACCGGAGCATTAAGAAAACCACACCTCTAATATGCAGAGACAGAGTGTCTTCCTAAGAAGGAGTCTTGATCAGAGCAAAACAGAATATGCCTCACAACGAGATTGACAAGGTCAAGCAACAAGTGAGCTTTTAATCAGCTTTAAGGTTTCTCTTTCTTTTGTGCTTAGAGTGGGCCAGTCTTCTGGTGCTAGCCGATTTTCTGGTATATACATGTACACACACACATCTATGTATATGTATATGTATGTGTTTGTGTGTGTGTGTGTGTGTGTGTGTGTGCATGATCATCCTGCTCTCTCAAAGCCTATAAGGCTTTTCTGCTGAGAAATTTGTTGATTTTTTTATTTTATTACTTCAATTTCTGTATTAAATTTCTCTGATAATTTTGGAGTTGTTTCTGTATTTTCTTGAAATTCATTGGGATTCCTTAAATTGCTATTTTGAATTCTTTGTGCATTTCCATCTCCTTAGGGTTTAGTTCATTTATCTCCATCTCTTCAGGGTCAGTCACTGACTCTTTATTTTGTCCATTTGGTGACATCATATTTCCCTGATTGCTATTGGTTCTTGTTGACATGTGTTATTGTCTGCACATTGAAGAAATTGATATTTACTGCAATCTAGTTCCAATTTAGCTGTCTTGGAATGTTTCTCAACAGTCAGCCTGTCCAGAAATATGGAGCAGACCAGAATAGTCCCTAAGACAATGACCACTACAGTTACTCCTGAGTTAGGGAGCACCCTTAGTCCAGGACTGCCATAGTTGGTGCAGCCCAGACTGGTATTGTGTGGCCCACCAAGATTGGCATAGCTATAGAAGAAACAAAAACCTATGGTCACTGAGGCTTGCCTAACTTGGAGGTTTGTCTAGAACCAAGGCCATACAGCAGACCAGCAGTGATGTGAGTGAGAACTTGAATATGCTTTGTGGGGCAGTTGATTTCTATTTGGTTCCAGGCCAAGACTACAGACTGAATCTGCAGGTACTGATCTGGAGTTAAGGACCATTGGTCCCGTCCAGTACTGAGTTTCACTGTGATGGGCTTGATACTGGAGTCCAAAGCAAAGTCCTTTTCTTACTTCTTTCTTCCCCCAAGTGGATGATATCTCTCTTAATGTTGTGCTGCTTGGGGTTGAGAGAGGGCAACAAGGGTAATGAAAAACTGTCCTTTTTACCTCTTCAGTGTGTCTTCTCTTTTTTTAAAAATTAATTTATTTATATGAATTTCAAGTCATAGTAAATATATAGAGCTCAATTTTTCCATTTCTCTGGTTGCAAACCAGATAAAGTCACACCATTTGTGTCTTCATACATGCACCTAGGGTAGTGATGACCATCTCATTCAACCATCTTTACTATACCCATTCCCCTTTCCCTCCCCTCACCTCCCCCTTTCCAATCCAGAGTTCCTCCATTTCTCCTATGTTCCCCATTCCCACCTCCCTTATGTATCAGCATCCACTAATCAGAGAGAACATTTGGCATTCGGTTTTTTTGGGATTGGCTTACTTCACTTACCATAATGTTCTCCAATTCCATCCATTTACCTGCAAATGCCATAATTTTATTATCTTTTATTGCTGAATAATATTCCATTGTGTATATGTACCACAGTTTCTTTACCCATTTATCTATTGAATGGCATCTGGGTTGCTTCCACAGTTGTGCAATTGTGAATTGTGCTGCTATAAACATTGAAGTGGCTATGCCACTGTAGTATGCTGTTTTTAAATTTTAGGGTATAGGCCAAGGAGTGGAATAGCTGG
>CM053409.1:9544721-9567891 GCA_028644305.1 Xerus rutilus
TTGACAGGTGATTTATTTGAGAAATATATAAACATAACAGAATACTTATAGGCCATTTTACTCAATAAAATAAGGAATAATAACATATTTTATTTTAAGGATAAGCACTAAGATATTTTAATGACAGTTGCATGAGTATAACAGTTCTGAGCCAATGAAGAATAGTCCACAAAGAAAGAGCGCACAAAGAAAAATGTATGAGCACATCAGTGGCTGGTAATCGTGTTCACCCAGCTTCATAAATGTGGTCATTTAAAATACATGACGAACATTCTATGTCTTTGCATGAGATCATTCAAAACCTAGGACAGGTCACTGTGACGTATGTGATCGCCCAGCAGCTATCTTTCACAAGTGCAGATATACCAAGAGGACATCTCTTAATCGACCAAAGAATGTTCAATGTTTCTAAAAGCAAGTATAATGCCAATGTAGACACATTACACATTGTAAACTAAAGTTCTCATCTTTGCTGTATGGCATGGCCAACATTTTCCCCACAATCTGGTTTTCTACCTGCTTTATATACCTGGATGTTTTTTCCCCATGGGAAATTGTGGTTTTCAGATTTCAGCATCTGGGATTATGCTATCTAGGACTGTACCTTTAGGGATGGTGATCAGCAACAGTGTAAAGGTCTACCGATAAAATTACATACTAGATGATACTTACCATTTACACATGAACATTTATTACCTGGGCAACTTTTTCATTTTAAATTTGAAACAATATTTTATAAATAACCATATTAGTGGGCACAGAATCTCTTCCTGTTCTCCCCCTGACTCCCAGATTTCAAATTTCTAGTGTGATGATAGTAGAAGGAGAAGACAATTTTGGCTCAGAATCAACAGTAGCAGTCTTTCTGAGAAACATCATTCAAAAATGATCTCCCTGAAAAATTGTAGCTAAAAATTATTAGACATTTATATCTATAGCATTGTTCTCACATAGTAACTTAAAGTAAGCGCACATGGAAGCAATCTAATCTCTGAAGTTCTGTTGTATATTTTTCTCTGCTGAGTAAGGTTTCATGAAGTCTTTATTATAATTATCCTCATTGAACCAATGAGGACTTTGAGGCCCAGCAAATTTAAGTAAGCTAAGAAGTGTTTCACCTAGGTTAAAGGGTAATACTATTAACCATACCAAGGCTTTTCTGAGCACAGAATTCACACTCTTTATTATTGTGATATGAGAACTCAAACAGGAATTTAGAGGGTGATTTAAATTTAGGAAAATGAGACAGTAAGACTTTACAGAGACCCAATCCTCCATGGGATTTTCCACTGGTTGATCCTCAGGTAATGCTCAATATGTGTGCTATGTTAAATTAGTGCATAGTTCTAAATACAAACATAACATATATTAGGTTTGATTTAATAATGTTAGGTATAAAAGAAGTCATAGATACTTTAGAAATGTGATTTTAAAAGATTTCCCATCAAATATCTTAGATAATACTAAATTTCCTGAAGATTTCCCATATCTACTTGTTTTTCCTATTCTCCATTTCTTTTGGACAAACATGCCTTTGAAATCTTGTAAAGTCATACTTGCAAATTATGTTATTAGCAAACTTCTGGGAAGAATGTTTAAGTGTGGCTTTTTTCTTTTCCACACTGTTGTCTGCCATCAAGATCCTGGGCAGCAGGAGCCACAGAGAGACACCACAAGCTGGAAGCAACATCTAGTGGTGAGGAATCTCCATAGAGGACAGAGGTCCTGGAATGTTGCCTTAATACAAAGCAGGCTCCATAGGAATACACTTTTATTTCACTGAGATACTGAGAATATGGTACTGTTTGATTAGATTCTTCCAAGTGATTTTGACAACAAAGAATAGAGGCTGGGAGTGTAACTTCATGGAAGAATGTTTGCATGGCATGGGCAAAACCTAGGTTTGATTCCCAGCATTGGAAAAAAAAAAGAAGAAAACAACCTGAGGAATTTCTTCCCTTCAAGAAATTTAGGCAGAATAGAAAATGATTGGCTATTCAATACACATTATCCCTTTTCTTCTTTTTAAGACAACTGAGATTTTGTTCATACAACAGTGTGCCCAGTCCCAGGTGAGTAATCACGATTGGTGGGGCCAATTATGGCAATCCCATTTCCTCCTGCAGGTTCCAGTTTTCTCAAAAGCTCTGCGCAACTACTGGGAAAATTAGATATATGTGCATATATTTTTCTTTCTGACAAGAGATTCTGGACAGTGAGGAAAGCCACTTCAGGCTTCCCATCTCAGCTGCTATTGTGACCAAATGGTAAGACATTCCACCAGGTCCAAAAGCCAACACCGAGAGAGTGGTAGAGCAGAAGGATGGAAAAATCTGAGTTCTTGGTGAAAGTTTTGTGTTTGTGAATGAAATGAAGAACTAAACTCATTTATGATTTTATGTATGATGTAATTTAATGTTTTTTTTTTTTTTGGCATAAGCCAGTTAGTTGGGTTTTTTGTTAAACTTGCAGTCAAATGTGTCTTTTCCCATAATACTAGTCTCTGACGTTCTAGTCTCAGAGGAGGCCAGAGACAACTTTTTTTCCATTATTGGTGTTTAGTATAGTGCCTGTTTTTGTCTGCATTTGCAATACTGTGGCCAAAATACCCAATAAAAAACTTAGAAACGTTTATTTGGGTCTCATGGATTCAGAGGTCCATAGATGGCTAACTCCATTGCTCTGGGCACAAAGTATGGTAGAACATCATGGGGGAAGGGACCAGAGGAAGAAATCTGCTTATCTTATTGTGGGTTCAGGAAGCAGAGAAAGGGAAGGTAGAAGGGGCTGTAGGGAAGATGTATTCTTCCAGGAGCATGCGTCCAGTAAAATATTTCCCACAGTTTTCCTTCTGTTAATTTGTAGTTTGTTAGACATGCTTTTTTTAGGTTCTAATATTAGTTGAAAACTTCAAAAGATAAATTTTGGGATTTTAAGATGACTGCTTTTTTCTATTTACTGTATTTTTTCTTATTAAGTTTGGGGCACAAAATAACCCAAAACATATAGTAATTTTAGAAAAAAATTTAAATTCTTGCTACCATTCTGAGCTATATATAATAATTACTGTCACTTGGACATTGTGATGTCTTAGAAAAACTTTGCCTGGCAAATAGGTATGCATCTCTTTGATTCTGAATTTTGACACAGTCCCTAGACTATTTTGTAAAATTCCCTCGTCTCTTTCACCAGCATGATTTTCTGGAGAGAGATGAAGAGGAGATATTTTTAAGTATAATTTTATTATCTGTGTATGAGTCAAGGGAAAGTTATATTGAGAGCTTTAGATGTTATGAAAAGATAAACTTTATGAAGCATACCTCATAAAAATGGATAAAATTTGTGATATCTAAAATGAAATGTACATAAACCTGGGCTTTCTCTTCTTGACAGTTTTTCAACTATAAACTTGCAAGACGTCAAGGCCTAGGTTTCATGTGCAAACATTCTGCTCTTCGGAATGACACTCTTCTTTTTCATGGTTAAATGATATCTTCACCATCTCCAAATGCTCCCAGACTTTATTTACTTTTTTGTTTTTGCCATAACTTCATTTTGATTATATTCCTTATACTCTGCAATTAGTTGTTGTTATAGACAATTCTTTAATGCATTTAAAACATGTTTTCTTCATAGGAGAAATGAGAATTGTTCTAGTATCTTGGAATTGAAAAGGGGAAAAGGTTTCCACTCCAAAGAATGTGTTGTGAAATTCTCATGGAAATTTTTTCCTTCATTATAATTTAACAAAAGACCAGAAAAACTATTTTATTGAGTTTTGTGTAAAGATTCATCAGGCTAAGAAATGGCAAGGGCAGTACACAATTCCATCATCTCCTGGATCCTATCAATGCACATTCATTCTCCTAAGCTTTAAGGGACATTTTGCATTGTGGCAACAAATTATCAGTAAACCTACACAAAACAACTAGTAAAATGTTTTGAGTAAAATCTTTGGCTCTCTTTTCTTGTGTGCTACTTTATGTACAAGGAAGCACACTGAAATTAAAATTGAATTTCAAAAACTTGGAGAAAATAGAATTCTTCTACAATATAAATTTTTTCAATAACTACAATTTGAATAAGACTTAGGTAACCAAGAAGATGTTCACATATATAATAGAAGAAACTTGGGCATTATACTCAACAGAAAACTTTTTCTTAGTAAATACTTTATTTACTATTATTTATTCATAATTCTCACAATCTCAAATTATCTAATTTCTCTTAAAGGGTCGAATCTGTAGGATTATGATCTGCCCCAACAATAATAAAATAAAATGATTGTCAATCACCTGACAATGAGAAATTATATTTAAGTGTGTATGCATATATATATTATGTGTGTATATTATAAACACAGGATAAATATATATATGTATATATATACACACAAACACACACATATATATAAATATACCCATATGTGCCTATATATCCACTTATACAGAAATGTTTTGACAATATTTATTAAAAAAAAATATGTATATACTTGGAAGACCTGAGGACCTCACTATAAACTATATAATTTACTGTAAATAATTAATTGAAAATCATTGAAAGTCATTTTGGTGCTTAAGTGTATGAGAATTTGAAAACTCAAGTAGTTAGAATGGACATTTTAAATTTCTTTCACTGGGAAATTTTGATGACATTTGAAAGTTTTAACTATTCTCCAAAACTTTATGGAAAATACAATTTTCTTTCCTCTTCAACTTCATAATTCTCATTTGAAATTGTTTCCATCAGTGCTATCATTATAGTATATTGGAATTGGTATAAATTAAGGGATTACTCTGAATAAAGTATTTTAAGTGTTCAATGTTCATCTAGATGTATTTTGTTTTTAAGTAAAATAATATTATATAACTTTGCAATAAAACAAAGACAAGCCTGTGAAAATTATGAGATAAAAACAAAATTTTAGTCTAAATTATTACTTGTGTGGTGACATTCATTTCAACCAATCGACTCTGACACCTCAGCAGATGAGAGTAATGGAGTAAGGACACAGAAAAAAGCTTACGTAAGATTACTGAACTCCATTTTTGTCAATAGAAGCCTAGCTAAATACAAAAAATACTTATGTATATGTAAATATAAATATGTTAATATGAGAAATAACTTTAATACACAGCTGAACTGGTGCATTTCAAATAAGAGATCGGTAGAAAGCCAAAAAATTAGAATGAGTACGCTGACTCCTGAGTAGTAAAGGGGTGTCAATATCAGGGTGCTTTAGGGCTCAAATATTAAATATCATACAGGTAAGAGAACAGATTATGAAATCCTTGGAATCAGCAGGATAGAAACTCAGAAACACTTGCATGAATCTCAAAGATTTTTTGAGTGAATAAGGAAAATATTCAAAGTGAGATTATGAGGATGAATGTTTATTTTCTTTTTCCTTCTTTTCTTTATATTGGCAATTAAACCTAGGGGTGCTCTAGTACTAAACTACATTCCCATGCCTATTTATTTATTTTATTTTATTTTGAGACAAGTTTTCACTAAGTTGCTGAGGGTTTCACTAAATTGCTGAGGTTGGCCTCAAACTTTTGATCTTCCTGCCTCAGCCTCCTGAGGCACTGGGATCACAGGCATGAGGATATATATTTCTAATCCATGGAGCAGAGAGAGACATATCTATTCTGAGATATGTTAGCCAGAATAGGAATACATTTATTGTGGTTTGAGTCTTTATTTAAACAACAATTTCAGTTACCTCTAACAGAAAATTTAGTTTATAACGAATCTAAAGTAGATGTGGTCTTGAGCACCTGGCAGGAACAAATGTCTCTTATTTACAGAGGAGAAATGGAGGCATGGGGAATTAATTAAGATTTACCTCACATGAAAATTCTTAGCTAGTGTGAACCTAATAATATAGCCTCAAAACTAACAAAACTTCAAGATAAGCTGACCAATTCATTTTCACATTTGACAACTTTTTATATTGTTCCCATTGATAGAGATAAGAAATCCTCAGGATATGATAAAACACATATTATTCTATCTAATATACACATATGAATAAGGATATGATATAATCAGTGTTATAAATTATCTGATCAATAACATGTCATCAAACAAGACCAGTAGCTACCTAATGTCAACAAAGAAAACAAATGTTTACAAAAATTTTATCCTGTTCTAGATCTTAACATGTTTCAACGAAGTTCCAAAAAAGAGTATGCAGTTTATTTTGGGGAATTATTATCGTTGTAATTATCATTATACAGAGGACTAAGAAGATTAAATAATTAATTTTATGTAAGTACACAGTAGAAGGGTAATGTTAATTGATAAATTTTTTATGTCCTTATCCAGAAACATTTTGTGAGGCATTTAACACTAAAAACTGAAAGCCTTTAAATTTGAAGGCAGAGAATATAGACCTGGCCATTTGTTTACTTATTTATCCATTGTTTCCTAGAGTACAATACGCAGGCACATGGAATTTTTACCTCTGTATACTCAGTACCTGCAACAGTGCTTAGTTTATAAAGGCATATCAAATCAATGGTTGTTTTAGTCAAAGTTTTTACTTTTGTAACCAAAAGACCTGACAAGAACAATTCTAAGGATGAAAAGTTTACTTTGCCACTCACAGTTTCAGAATTCTCAGTCCGTCCACAGTCAGCTCCATTCGTTGGAGCTCAAGGTGAGGCTGAACATCACGGCGGAAGAGTGTGTATATGGTAAAGGTAAGCAGGTCAGGGCATGACCACCAAGAAGAAGGAGAAGGAGGAAGAAGAGGAGGAAGAGGAGGAGGAGAAGGAAGAGAACGAGAAGAAAAAAGACTCTCCTCACCAAAATAAAAACCTCCAAAGCACACCCCTGATGACTCAGGTCCTCCAGCCACACCCTACCTGCCTACAGTTACCACCCAGACAATCCCTATCAGGGTTTTCATAGGTTAGGTTAAGGTTTTCATAGCCCAATCATTCACCTCAGCTTTCTTGCATTGTTTGACACATGAGCTTTAGGAGGACACCTAATATTGAAACCATAACCATAATGAATTTATGCATGAAAAAAAGCACCTACTTACCATTATATAGTTACGCTACTCCTGAGTTTCTTTTTTTAGTGATCTCCTTTTCCCCATATTTTTTTGGGGTCTTTGATTGAGAGCTAAAAGTTCCTCTACAATGCACTTATATTGTACTTTCCTCCTTGATCACTTTTATCTCACATATTCCCACAAAAAGTTACAATTATAATTCTGTAGAATTCTTCCTGGAAAACAGGAATTGCAATAGTAATCGGCAATGTGGAAAACATTTAAGCTGAAGCCTGGATCTGATTGCTTTAGCCTTAAATTTTTTAAGCTGAAGTTGGATCTGATTGCTTTAGCCTTACATTTTTTTAGGAAAAGTAAGAGTGGTTTTAGGTACATTTAGTTATTGAAGCTGTGTGATTGGCAGATGAGTATCAAACGTTTTTGACTTGGAAATCATTCTTCTCATCTTACTTGGTATGTTCAATAGGGCATAGAAAGAAGAAATCTGTCATATAAGAAAGGTGGAAAGAATGTTGGATTATCATATAAAATAAATATTGAAATTTTTCAATATTTGAAAATAAATATTGACAACTAAATATTGAAAAGGAAGAAATAAGAAAATATTGGCACAGAGACTATTAGAAGTTGAAATAAACTCATCCTAAGTTCTCTGCTTTGAAAAGAGTACAAATAAAATGTGTACATGTAATTAGAAAACAGATTATGCAGTCTTAAAATTTAGTTCCAAGGCTAAGACAGGAGAATCATGAGTTCAAAACCAACCTCAGCAACAGCGAGGCCCTAAGCAACTCAGCGAGACCCTGTCTGTACATAAAACACAAAATAGGGCTGGAGATGTGGCTCAGTGGTCGAGTGTCCCTGAGTTCAATCCCGGGTACCCTCCAAAAAAATTTAGTTCCAGGAATCAGTGACCTTACCTGGGAATATGTAACTTCTTGTGCCATTTGTTTGCAGGGACAATAGAAACCTTAGGAGTTAGGAGCAGCAAAAGTTCATTGCTGAGATGTCAGAGACAGAGAAAAGGTGGACCAGGTTATGAACCTAGGTATCTGGCAGGGAGAAAGGTCAATATTTGAGATGTAGAGAGGGGCTTCAGGAAATGAAGAGGTTGGTGAGTTAACATAGGAGAAGCATCCTTCCTGCCTAATACCCGAGAAACACAGCAGTAGGAACACCCTGGGCTTTATCCAGAGGACATTGCCTGAAACATTGTAGCCATTTAATAAAAATGTATCAAATGAATGAACAGTTATTGGTTCCTGGTGGACAGTCAGATCCTAAGGTGTTGCATCTCCAATATTAACCAAATTCCTTATCATACCTTTGCCTTATTATTATTTTAGTATTCATTTCATACATGCTTCTCTTCAGGCATTAGAAGAAACCCTTTCTAAGCCAAAGGCACAGGTAATTCACATCTTTTCTAGTTTGAGAACATGGTTAGGAAAACAGCCTTTTCCGAGTACATAGCAAAGGCGAGCCCGCGTCCCTTAGAAGAGAAGAGTTCAGTCAGTTGAACTCGAACCTCCCAGAAGCTCTTGGTGCCTGTACAGAATACCATTCTCTGCTTTCTCACTGACTTATCTTTTTATGTTTGTGCTATCCAGGTATCACAGCCTATTTTCTGTTTGTAGGAAGGCAGACGGATTTCAAAATCTGAATGCTCCACAGAAAGCTAACACCACCAATTCTTTTTGTAAGCAAAGAAACATAAGGCCCTTCACAAGAAAATAGCTAAGAAATTTCCTTTCCAAATGAAGGAAAACTGATCTGCATATATTCTTTCCCTCAGGAATGAAATAAGATGACTTCATTTATGTCCTGCATAATTCCAGAAAGGATTAAGACAACATTATAATGACTTTAAAAGGATCTCTTCTGCCATGCTTTTAGTATTAGCTATTGGAAAAATTTTGGTCACTATTACCAGTGTTTCTTTCTTGCAGCCAGTTGCCAGCATCTGAAATGATGGGTGAAGGTGTCCCTAAGAATGAGAACCTGGGATTCCACATTCTGAGGAGAGGGGAAGTCAAATTAAGTTAGGGTGTAAACTACAGAGTTTTAAATGAGAAAACTCACATTTCCCATTCTACATCATTTGGATAATACTAATGAGGCTCTTATAAAGGGTCTAGTAATTTACATCTGAGCTAAAATACCAAATAGATTTAACAAATTCTCTGAGTCACACAGTTTAAAATGGGAACAACAAATGGAATAAAATATTCAAAGGTATTACATGTGTCTATGATAGTATAAAAATATTTTGTCCAGTGTATCTGCAAAAACCTATTCATTCTGATAATACTGGTTTTATAAAAATGTACATAATGAATGCATTCTCTGAAAATTATTGAAAACTGTCGTGAGCAGTATATAAATCTTTACTTTGAACTCTGTAAACCCTGGACAGGGAGAAGCTGCTTCTAGACACCCTATATTGTGAGAGTGCCAGGGGAATCCCATTTGCAAGATTGCTCCTGTTGATAGGGAGGGTTCTTGCTTGTCATAGAATTCACTAGTTCAAAAGCCTTGATTGCAAATCCCAGCTGCCCAGAGGTAGAAGAGAGTAGAAGACACAGATGTAAACCGCTAAGCCCCCACCAAGCTGTTTTTCTCAACTTCATCCTGTTTACTGAAAGAAGTTTTTCACACTGAAACCCTTTAATGCCCATACCTATATGATAAATGCATGTGCTCTTGTTCCTTTCTTTGTTAGATCCAGTCTCTATCAGAGCTTGGAGCACCTACCAGATCTGCTACTGCTCCATTTTGGGGTCTTTTTTCTTTCTTTCTTTCTTTTTTTAAAATGTATTTATCCTAATTAGGTATACATGGCAGCAGAATGCATTTTGATTCATTGTACACAAATGGAGCACAACTTTTCATTTCTTTGGTTGTACAGGATGTAGAGTCCCATCATATGTGCAGTCATACATGTACCAAGGGTAATGATGTCCATCTCATTCCACCATCTTTCCTGCCCCCATGTTCCCTCCCTTTCTTTCCTCCCCTTTGAAGAATAGAGGAACTTTGATCTTTTGTTTTTATTTCTTAATATTCCTTTTGGCTTTCATTTTCTCAAGCCAGCTCACAGCCTGAGTTTCATTTTCTCAAGCCAGCTCATAACTCTTCCCCCACTGTACAGGAGGCAGTGGACAGAAAACAAACATTTCAAAGTTAATTTAAATTCAAGTTGTGATAGTTTGGAAACTTTAGATTCCTTTTCTGCCACTAGTTTAATACATAGATTAAAAGATCATCTATTTTTTATGTTTGAGTAACTCAATACATTTAAAGAAAACAAGTAATGGCACCATGGGAATTATGAGTTCCCTCAAACTTACTACTAATGAGATATTTACACAAATATTCATAAAGCATAAAACTGTCTACAGTAAAGTTATGACCAATAGGAACAGGGAAAAATGAAGTTAAGGGTCCCCCAAGAAGTTAGTGTTTTCTAAACTCTGAAGGATGTCTAGACATGGGCTGTACAGAGAGTATACCAGTTAAATGGCAGAGAAAGGGAAGAAGGATGGAGAATCCTTGGAAAAGATCAGTATCTTCCAGAGGCACAGGTCAGCTTATTCTAGACTGGGAGGAAACATTTAGAAACACATTCTAAGCTTCTTACACCAATTATAATTTTCATTTTAAAAACAGTGTGTCAGGGCACACATTTACTCAATTAAGATAGGATTTGGGGAAAATGAATCTAACTGCATTATTCAAGGTAGATTAGACCACGTTGAGAAGAGAAGCAGAGAGAGGAACAAGGATACTAGAGAAGATGGCAGTGAGTGGCAGTGGTTTGAGAGCACCTGGGGGACAGGTGTACAGAGATATGACAGTGCTGGGTAACACAGCAGGTATCCTCAGAGCCTCTGTGCTGTGTGTCTTCTGTCGCTTTGTTTACTAGAATACTAGAATACTAGAATTACCAGAATAATGTAGACCGTTGAGCACCATCTCTGATACAGTAGTGATGATTTAAGCTACCAACTTGAAATAACCATAATCAACACATCAACAGTTGCATCTACCTTAACTAAATCTTTGTTCAGACAAATTTCCTTTTGTTAAGAATATTTCATCCTCATACTTATTACTACTACTTTTGAGGAACAATTGCAGCAAAAGCGTTTTGCTTTGTTTTGTTTTCACCAGCAGAAAAATGCTTCTGGAAATTTGTTTTTAGAACTGAAGGATGCATGTAGACACGTGTCTATTACAGTCAGAGAACATCTGTTCCAGTTTAGAAAATTAAAGATGACAACATCAAAGAACTCCAGCATCTCATTTCCTGAGAAACCAAGCCTCTGACCAAGGCTGACTTTTGATTCTGAAAATGAGTAATGTCACAGAATGTCAATTTTGAATTTAAAAAATTTCATTTGCTTAGATTAGCAAACGACACCGAATGATTTTGGCAAGTTCCTACGTGCTATAACCATCTCTCCACTCAGCTTTATGAAAACAGCATCTTCATTTTAAACATACTGGAAATGCTTGTATTAAGCTATCTGTTGATGCACTTGAATGAATTCAGTTATTTTTTAACATGATTCATTGGGAACAATGTTAAACATTCATCATCGCTCTGTGCCAACAGATATGTTAAGTATAGAAATAACTCGTAGACAAAAACTGAGATGAAAGGAAAAAAAGTCTAGTACTGAATTTAGGTTCAAGTGGCTATAAGTATCTTTGTTGAAATATGTATTCACCTTAGAAAAGAATCTAAATCATTTTATTTGCTTATGTCCTATAGTTGGGTTACTTTCCCCATCTTTTTATTGCCTGTTGCTTGATTTCCAACCCATGGAACACTGATGCCGTTTATCATAGGGATGCCTCAGATCTGCATGGTCATCAAGTCCTGTCCGCATACTAAAGAAACATATTTATTCCTGGGGAGATCACTGAGGTGAGTTGGATTCCAGAGATTGAAATGAGAAGGTGGTCAGCCCATTTTTCCCAGTAAAAAGCAGGAAAGCTAATTCCCCAAATCAGGGAGTGCTGTGCTAATAATATTGCACACTGAGTTCACAATTATTTCTAAAGGGGAAAAATACTCTGAATTTATGAAAATTTTGAGAACCAAGGTTTGTACGATAAAATCCAGATTTGTTGCTGTGGTAGCAATACTGTCCCGATTTGTGGGGGACATATGCAAGGGCATGCCACAAAATGGTGCCGAGCTACCAGCTCAGGACTGACCACGCTGCCCTGGGAGAGCCATCACCTCGCCCTTATTGGCTGACCTCTGCTTCCGTGTTCGTGGACAAGACATGGACAATGAATACTCTCCTATCTAAGTGCCTCTGTACATCCCACTTCCGCATTCTTAGCTTAGTAACAAGACACCTACCCCTCCTCTATATAAGCCTGTATCTCTCCTCAATAAATCAGTTCCTGCTTAAGACAGAACTCTCCGGCTCAGGCGTGGTAATTGCGTGCTGGAGGACTTTACCATTCTCAGCCGTCGTGTCGGGGACTCCCAGGGATCCCCTCCTCCCCGCTGACCGAGGGGGGAGACTGATACCTGGCTGGGAGGACCCCGACACCGATTAATGTTTCCAGTCTCCTCCTTTTTATTCTTCTAGGCATCCCTCATAGTTGTGGAGATAGAGCTACACTGGTTGGTTTTTGCTGCCTTGGGGATTTATTTAATATTCCTGCTAATTCCATCATCCTGGCATGCTATAATTTCTTTTACAGATATTCAATCCACCCTTGATCATATTATTGAAATGTCCTTTTGCTTTCCCAGGTAAAATCACTTTCTTCTGTTTCTGTGAAGGACCTTGTGCATGGATATCCCAAGTAAAAGTGGCTGGGGTGGACAGAGCAGGCACCTCAATCCATGGTATAAGGGAGTTCAAAATCAAAGTCATTCTTGAAAAATCAGTTCAAGTGGGACTTTAGGCTAAAAAGCAAACTGATACCCAGGTGTTACAGAGCAAATCCACACCCCTCTAATTGTTACAAGTGTCCCTGTAGAAGGTGGTATTATGTAGCAAGAAAGAGCACAGGCTCTGAATTCAGATTCTACTTCAGCTACTTGCTAGATGATCAATCTAGTGCATTAACTTCTATAAACCACACTTTTTTTTTCTTTTTGTATAACTAAAGGGAATGAAAATAATATTCCCTCTTTCAGTGAATTGTCTTCCCCAATAGGGAAGGGCGATAATTATTATATCTAATTATTTCATCATGCTATTCAAATTTTCTACATCCTTGCTTATTTAAATGTCTCTAGCTTTATGAAAAAACGAGAAATATGTATTAAATATTCTCCTTTTGCTCTCTAAATTCTTCCTTCATAAGGGATTACATTATTAGCTTCATACAAATTTAAAAATGTAAATGTTTTTGTCTAACTGTAAGATTTTCTTATTGATTATTAATAATAATCAATAATAATTAATAATAATAATTAATACTAATTAATAATAAGAATTAATAATCTTAATGATTATTATCATTCTTTATTATTATTTAGTACTGGGAATTGAACCCAGGGGTCCTTAACCACTGAGCCACATCCCCAGACATTTTTATTTTTTATCTTGAGACAGGGTCTCATTAAGTTGTTAAAACTGCCCTTGAACTTGTGATCCTCCTGCCTCAGCTTCTTCAGTGGGTGACATTACAGGCATGCAACACTATATAGCATTGCCTTTAGTTTTTATTAAGAGTATTCTATACAATGTGCCTAGCTGGTATTTACTGTGCTCATAGTTTATAATGTTTATTAAATCTTTGGCTCGATAATGTTTTTTGTACATCCTTATACCTCCAAAATTTTTGTTTATGATATTTGAAAATCAAGCCAATAAACAAAAATAGTGATTAACAGGATACCCAGATAGTGAAGTTCTCTGAAGAAAATGTTAAAATATTCATATGTATCTAAAACTACATGACAAGATTGAGAAATTTGAGAGAGAATTGAAAAGTACTTTAAAATGTTGGAATTTCAAGACCTGAAAAAATAGTGAAATTAAGTGTGGGTTAATAGAAGGTGAGAAACAGATTGTAAGTCACTGGGAGATCAGGAACGGCAAACAAAAGATTTAAGAAAACACAGGCAAGGAAGTGAACAGTACTAACATGTAGACGCCAAATCCAGGAGCACAGGGTGCAGAGCTCCCTTGATTCTTCTCCCTGCGGGGTGATGGCCTTCTTCTAACCTGTCCTGCCGTCAAATCCAGGTCTAATCCTCCCAGCTTTGGGACCTGCTGAAGGCCGACTTTTCTCTTCAGCCATCTCTGCTGGACCTATGAATCCACTGTGTGCAGATTGTCCCCCACACCTGGGTTCATTTCTATAGGTTATCTTTGCCTCTTCATCACAATTCTGTAATTTTTTTCTCTTGTTAACTCATTGATACATTTAAGCATATTTTACACTACTCTATGTCATAGGTGCCGGTTATTTCCAGGCATGTTAACCAAAATTTACAGCTCATTTTATGTAAATACAACCACTTATGATTGATTTTTAGTTTAGTAGAAAATGTTTTCTCTAAAATAATTTTTGAAGAGATACAGTGGTGCTATATATTATATATTCTACCACACAAAAACTCTCCACTAAAATCTACAGCCTCTTTGTACTCTAGCCTGGCTTCCTAAGGTTATTTTTGTTCTTGTTTAAGATATTTATCTTTCCTTACACCATCTTAGTTCCCCTTTCCTCTTTTAAGATTTGCTAAATGTAAAAATAAAATGTCAGCTATATAATCATTACTGAAATAAAAGGTATTTTAATGCTTTTAGCCTGAATTATTTCAAATTTAGGTATTGACTAAAAATAAGGTATCCTGTATATCCAACATTTGGATTAAAATGAAAAAGAAAATTAGAGGCTATGCTGTAATGTTAAAGGGTATAAGAAAATTCCATAGTATTTCCCCCACTAGGACCCTGTGCAGTTTGTTGAATGGGTCACGTTTACATCTTACAGGGCATGCAGAATAGTTTCAGATCTGAAAATGTTTCCAGCTGTTTACTGATGTCTTTATCCACACTTCTGGTTGGACTTAATACCGGAAAAATCTTGGACCAACTATGGCCTTTGGGAGAAAGTGAGAGTCAAACATGTGGACTGAGCTTTCCATCCTAATTCTAGAATTTGAGTCCCTGTTTAACTCAAATTTCTCAAGAAATGATTCATATTTACAGTCAATTGTTTCACAAGCCCAGTATTTTTGGAAGCTTGACTTTAACTGAAGGTTAAAATATGGAAAAGAAATTCACTTTGAAGAGGAGGACATTGAAAGACATGAAAAAGATACAAAAAACTCAAGGCAAGTTCGAGTTGGCATTTTTATTTTTACCGACATTTATACTTAATGTCTGTTTTATAACTACCGACAGAAGATATATAGTTGATGAAGACTGTCAGCAATTTTGAATTATGTTCAAATTTTTCTAAATAAAATGTTGTCAGGAAAGTAAATTTTCTACCAAAAAGGCTAAATTTAGGCAAGCGTGGGTTTTATTATCCAGTTCTTGATAACAAATAGCATCTTTACGTATAGTAGTGTGTATCATGTTATCCAAGTGCATTTTTTCATGTATATTCTAATAGCTTAATAGTTCAAAAAATGTTTTTAAAATTCTTTTGATACTATGAATTGAACCCAGGAGTGCTTTACCACTGAGCTACATTCCTGGCCTTTTTCATTTTGAAACTGGAAAATGACTGAGTCTTGCTTCATTGCTTAGGGCCTGGCTAAGTTGCTGAGGCTGACTTTGAGCTGGCAATCCTTCTACCTCGGTCTCCAGAGTCCTTGAGATTATAGGCGTGCTCCACTGTGCCTGGAAGTAGTTCAAATCTTGTCTGATGTCTGATTCCTTCAATAATTTTCTAATGAAAAGTATAACTGGGCATTTGAGTATGATTTGTACACTAATGGTTGATAAGAATTAATGAGAATTTCCCTGGGATCTGCTTGCTTTGGACTATCCTATCAATACTCATATCTAGTCCCTATGTGGTCCACCAAATGCCTGGCCAATCAGTGGTGGGGGTCTCTGTGGGTCTGAAATGTGATCAGGCAGAGTCCTTCTTATTCTCCTCTGGTCTCCTTTTCTGCTATCCACAAACTACCCTGGGTATGAGGTGTGACTTATCTATGACATGGGAGCTTCCTTCTTCCCTAAGAACTTTCCTTTATGTACATTTCAGGTTTTTTTTTTTTAATCTTCTAATGCACAAAAACTTTAGTGTCATACACAAAGATGTATTATTTCAAATATCAGCCCTTTGTTGAAGTCAAGCTGCTTCTTGAAAAAAATAGAAACAAAACAAAAGAAAACAAAACATTCTCCCTAATTCAGCATTTGGCTTGCTCCAAAATAGCTCACTTGTTCCTCAATCTGTGTCTCATAAAGTCCCAAATGATCACAACTTCAGCAAATTTTTTTAAAACATTGGCATCTCCTACTGCCCAAACCTGAATTCATGGGATTGGGGTAAGGAACTCTCTTTTTATTATCTTGAACTATTCATCCTGCCTCATTTGGCAGGTGGGAAACAAAACCTAAAGCAAATACACAAATCAAACAAGTAAATAAGTTAAAAAAACAAAAACAAAAGAATCTGACTTCTGGCAGTCCCCTTTTTTGTGTGAGTGCATATAAACCCGTTTAAAGAGCTGCCTGGAAAATGAAAGTGAGACTACAGCACCCTTCTCCCTGCCCCCCATTCATCTGACAGATGTTGCCACTCTTTGAACTGAAATTCAACATTTATAGAACCTTGAAATCTTCCCTGCATTTACCTTACCTTCAAGGAGAAGAAAAGTAATAATTTAACACTTACATCATTAACCAACTATTTGCTGGGAACTGAGCATTCTGGTCAGATATTTGAAAGGGAAACATGATTGTGTATGGAAATGGAAGGAGCGTAAGGCTAGGAGTCAAGATGGTGGGCCTGTCTGGGTACCACTGTACACAGGACCTGTGAGCTAGTCAAATTGTATGCTCTAATTATGTGAGCCTCAGTGTTTTCATGTGAGAAATTTGAGTTTGGAGTCAGATAGCTTTTACATGAAGTTGTTTATTGTAAATCTTAAAAAAACTTATCCAACCAAGGAGGATCCTGTTACCTCTTTGGATAAACTTCATAATTTGTGTCATCTACTTATATTTGAAACGTTACCTTTATAACAGTTCCAATCTTCTTTCTTTGTTTTTTTTTTTTTTTTTTTTTTTTTTTTTAGTCTCATGAAACTGGAGAGATGGAATGTATCCAGCAATTCATCATATGAGTATACATGCTCTGTGTGTGTGTGTGTGTAGCATGAATGCATGTGTGTGTACAGGCATGTATGTGTCTCCTGATCAAACAACTACAGAAAGAATAAGAGTCATTGGTACTGAAAGAAAGAAATGGAGCCAGGCATGTTGATGCACACCTGTAATCACAGCGCCATGGAGGCTGAGGCAGGAGATCACAAGTTGAAAAAGTTTTGGGGATGTAGGTCAGTGGTTAAGTTCCCCTGGGTTCTATCCTGGGTTAAAAAAAAAAAAAAAAAAAGCCCCAAAAATGGAAATACAAAACAAAGAATGTCAAGGAAAGAAGAGCATCCAAGATTGGATATTCATTGCAAGAGGAATTTTGGAATGAATGAGAGAAGTAGTCACATAATCTGTTGTGATCACTGAGAGATACAGTGGGGATTTTGAGTCCCAGGGAGTTAACTTACCTAAAGGCATTTTTGAAGTCCATCTCTATTAATACCTTTATCTACTTTTAGGAGGCAGTAAATTGGGTCTTATGTGACACAACAAGAAAACTTAACTTAGCAAACACGTTTCTGCAATGCTTAATGAAAGGACAGCATCCTTAAAGAGGCAGAAACATTTTCACCTCACTCACCCAGATTACTTAGAGGTTGCCAAGTAAACAATCACGTCTGGCTTTTTAAAACCATGGACTGTAGTTTCCTTCCCTCTTTTTCTCCATTTTGTACTCTCTCCATCCCTCTTTTTATCCCTCCACCCTTCATTTTTTTTTTCATTTTTTGGTCCTAATTAAATGAGGCCACATTTTTAGACAATGTAAATATTTTTGATCTCATGTGGTTTTCTTCGTTGACGGAACAAAAATTGAGCAATTTGTTGACCAAAAAAAAAAAAAAAAAGTGGTGTACCAGAAAATGTGTGGTACTTCTATGCTGGTCTTTCCATTACTTCGTGTCTCTTTAATAATCTCTTTGCTTTTAACTCATTATGTTTCTCTTTTTTTGGTCAAATGGAATTGTTCTTTATTATGATATTATTAGTCAAAACAACATGTTTACAGCATGACTATGGAAGATAATTTTTAAAAGTAGTACACAGCCAATTTTTATATGAAATATGCTTAAATGGTAGTATTTCTTTGGAGGTTCTCTTGGAAATATTTTTTATAATTTAAATTTATAATTTAAAAATATCCTTTTAGAGGTTGGGTTTTAAATAAACCTTATGTACTTGTTTTATAGAATGAATAGCAGAAATATTTGATGTAAAATACCAGTTTTGGAGATTTAATCAGTTCTTATTAAATCATTTCATCCATTTTCATGCCTGAACCACACATTTCATGCTTCTGTTTTGTGTACAAGGAAAAAAAATGACTCTCAAATATTGAGATTTCTTCAAGATGTTTGTTTATTTGGTCCTTGTTAGAGTCTAATCAGATTTGTTACATTCAAAAATTATAATCCTGTGAACTACAAATTTCCATTATAAATTTATGACTGACCACTTTCCCTGGACTCATGGCTAATTTTTAGCTGTGAATTTATAAAGTTAATTATTTTGATTCTTGATATTGTCTGTTAAACAAATTCCCTATTCCATGATTTTCCTACTCCACCCAACGTTCCCTCTGGGAAAAATGCCACACTGGGAACCAGCTTCCTTTCTCTGTGGTAGATCTGGAGCACCACGTATATTATAACTTAGGTTGTCCTCTTTCCATGGTGACAGGCTTTGTTTTCTTACACAAGCCTGCATGCGTGTCCTATTAGTGAGTTAATAAGAGCTGTTATGGTTGTGAGAGTTAAAAACCACACTGAACTGGCACAAACCCCAAAGGGTGTTTATCAACTGATATAGTAACATGTCTTAGCAGCAGAATTGTATCAAGGTGCTCAGGAATCTGTTACCTGGAAGCTACTTTTCTCCCCTTCTTGGCTTTTCTGTTCTCTATGTTACTTCTATTCTTCAGTAGGTTCTGTTGGTGACTCCAAGTACCTCTTGGCTTACATCCTCAGAGCCTAGAAAACCAAGCAGAATGAATGACTAGTTTCCTATATGTTTTCATATAGGCCTGCGGGTTGCCTAAGTTTCTTGCTTGACAAGTGAGTGTAGTAAATTAGTCAGTTCTGTGACCAGTATTTACCCAGGAGAATGAAGTTAAAGTGAATCCCACTCACCATTGCCCTGTGGACTGAAAGTCCAGGAAGGGTATTTTTTCAGGGAAAAATTGATATAATAAAAAAAAAAGAAAGGAATAGATATATGTTCTTCAGGAAAGCTTCATTGTGGATATCTTCTTACTAAAATTCTTTGAATATACCCAGTCCTTCAGGATAAAATTTTATTTCTATAATTGGGTATTCAAGGTGCTCCATTTTACTTCCTGAAACTTTGGTCCAATGACTCATCTTATCATCAGTCCCTTGTAAACTAGATGGATATTTTCATTTTGACCTTTCTAATGTTTCTTGCTCTTGTAAAATTGTTATGAGCACTCTGATCCATCCCTCAACGACCTTCCTAAGTCCCATCATTTCCAAAACATTTTTATTGACCATCCCAGCTCATGATTCTCTATTGTGAATTTGCACTACAAATAATTTTATTGTTCTCAAAACTTTATTTTTTGTTTATATATTTGTGCACATAGCTGTCGGTCTCATGAACTGCCATGTGTTAGTTGTATTATAGATATCACTCCTTTGAAAAAATCCACAAGGGAAAACAATTATTATGAATCAGTAAACTTAATTGAAATGTGTGTGTGTGTGTGTGTGTGTGTGTGTGTGTGTGTAAGCATTAGATACATATATGCAGCCAATCTTCGTTTTGGAAGGCTGTGTATATGGGTAAGTTATTCCTACCCTTCCCACCTACACTAGTATTTTTAGGTTAAAGAGAGGATCTTTTTATAATTTTTTATCTTCTTGATACATTTGCTTTTATAATACTAATATTTATATGTCTCTGTCTTATAACCTTGGATACATAATGAGAAACTTGATTTTATTATGATTTCAATTTTCTAACTATGGTTTCTTAATGCAATCAGATAAAATATTTACTGACAAATTAGCAGCTTCCCTCTCTGCTTTGATTTCTATTCTTCACTCCTTTGTTATTCATAACATATCTAGAGTTCTTAGATTTATTTTATCTTTGGTGGTATAAATCAACATTTATATTCATAAATTAGAAATAAATGAGTTTATTGCTAATGAGTTGGTTGACATTTTAATTTCTATAAGCGATTCTGTTATATACTAAATCGTGTCCTCTCCAAACTTGTACATGGAAACCCTAACCCCCAGTAGGACTGTAGTTGTTGATAATCTTTAGAGAGGCAGTTAAGGCGAAATGAGCTCTCATGAGTGGGGCACTACTCTGACAGGCTTGGTGCCTTCCTAGAAGAGGAGCACTTAGCAGGAGTGTGCACAACAGGGAAAGAACCAGACAAGGTCAGAGTAGGAAGGCTCCCTCTGCATTATGGCAGCCCCAGCAGACTAATAAAGAACAATCAGCGCCGTAGTGGAGCACTTGTCTGACCTAATGTTAAAAATTTTGTTAAGTTAAATATGCTTTTTTAAAAAATTCAAAAAATCAGTTGAGTTGAAACTTAAGGTGGAGCCCATTTCAGGTGTGGTTCTAATGTTGTCATTTATTGCTGAACCTGAGTTCTGATACAAAAGGTTAATGAACTCACCCACTCATTCAGATTTCCAAAGTTTGAATTTTGCAAATGGTGATGAAGATGTTAAAGCTACCTCTTGTTTTCTAAGAACACATCTGGAAACTATGAAACTATTATGGATCTTGGTTCTGTTGCAACAATATATACTGTCTCATCCGGTGAAATTGTGCTGGAAAAATCTACATATTGAAGAAGTCATATCCAACAATCAATACTGATAAAACAACAGGAAAAAGGAGAAAGATATTTGAGGTTAGATGTTCCCTCTCTCTCCCCCTCTCCACCCTCTGATCTGCCATACAATACTTCTAAGTCGGCAGAAGCCGTTTGCTGTTCATCAATGTGCTAATGTGATTGCTTTTAGAACAGATAGATTCTTGGATCTTTTTGGAATTTCAGAAGTGCTTATTTGTCATCAGAGGGATCATAAATTTATTGCATGTAATTAAATAAAGACACAGTTGGATGGAGACATAGACTTGTGCTTGGCCACTCATGGTGATATGGAAGGATTGGCCTATAAGCCAAAAGAACAATTCCATTTAGTCATGTAAGTTTAGAAAGGACAGGCTAGTGAACAATGTCTATTGTTTTACATGGTGACATACACCAAGATAGTAATTGCTTGGTTGAATAGTTGTATTTATTTTCCTTTTATAATTTGGTTATAGGTTTTTTAAAAAAATTTTTTTTTAGTTGTAGTTGGACATAATACCTTTATTTCATTTTATTTTTATGTGGTGCTAAGGATCGAACCCAGGGCCTCGCATGTGCTAGGCGAGCAGTCTACTGCTGAGCCACAACCCCAGCATGGTTATAGATTTTGAGCTATTATAATTTTCATTGCCAGATTATGATTTGGGCTTAGATTTGGAAGAAATACTCAAGGAAGTTGGCAAAGTTATGGAGACATTAGCATTCAAGAATATTTATAACAGCTTGGAACGAATGAAGAGTTGCCCTCAGCAAAACAAAAGTGTTACTGCAAACACTTTTATAATAATAAGAGCTATGTCCTATGCCAGATACTGCATTAAACAATTAATACATATTTATCACCTTCAATCCTGCAGAGAAACCTGTGGAGTATTATTTTATATACGTAAAAGTCAAAAAAGGTTAAGTAATTCAAGCAGGATACACAACTACCATGAGATTTGAACCCAGACTCTCAAGTCTAAAATATGTAATTTAAATTGCAAAAACTACATAGCCTTTCTGTGTGCAGAAGTGAACACATATTGAGGAATTTATTCCGTAACACATTAAAAACATTTGCAGATGTGACTTTAGATTTGGTGAGGATATAACTTTTTTAAGTATGTAATTTTATAGATAACTTTAGTAAGTTGAATTCTGATTTCCCTATGGTTAATAAAATCGCGAACAGCTGGGGAGTTGAGAGCACTCTTGCGTGCATGGCTACTTTCTGTTTACCAGAACCAGCTGTACCCTGATTTCTGAGAGAAGCCACAGGTGCTGACGGTTCCTTGGACTCCCGTGTTCTCGTGGTCTGAGCTTGTTTACCAGCCTAAGCATTTTCCACACCTGGGTCTGCAGTTCCACGCCTCCCACGCCTCCCACGCCTCCCACGCTTCTCGGGGGTAGAAAAGATATATAAGCCCAGCGTGCTAACGAGCTACGAGCTTCTTTTTCTTCAGGGTCGTTGCTGTGTGTGTTTCTTTCATCCGCGGCTCCCTCTCCGACTCACTTTCACTTTGGTCCGGCGTTGGCATCTGGAGGTTCCACCGAGATCGGAAGAAGGGAAGGAACACCAACAGACACCCCAGGGCCGGCCGGTAAGTAGGGGGTGAATTGTTAATGGTGCAGGTAAAGATGGGCACTACCCACAGTAGGGAATTGTTGGACAATCAGATCGAAACTCTGTTGAAGAAAAAGGGTACGGGGCTAAAAAAGAGTACTATAAGGGCCTTCTTAAAGATTATAGAGCAGTCTAGTCCCTGGTTCCTTCATTAGGAAGGTCTCAATGTTCCAGATTGGGAACAGGTCCGTGCGGACTTACAGAAAAGGCTACACACAGAGGGGCCACAGTCTTTTCCCATTACCACCTTCTCTGTATGGAGGCTAATTAAGGACTCTTTTAAGTAAAAAGGTTTTGATTCAGGAACAAGTCAGTGAGTTATCTAAGACCTTTGAATCCACCCAAGAAGCGGTTTC
>CM053409.1:9568391-9637917 GCA_028644305.1 Xerus rutilus
CTTTGAACTCGCGATTCTCCTGTCTCAGCCTCCCAAAGTGCTGGGATTATAGGCTTGAGCCACCGCGCCCAGCTTCCATTTGTTTTTTATTGTGTTTCTTAGCTTTTCCACTCCTATCTCTTCCCTCTTTCTTTTAGAAGAAAAATCATTAATATCCCTTATATAGAGCTCAAATGCCCTGACATTCCACATTTCAGCCATGCATAGTGGTGCATGCCTGTAATCCTGCAGCTCGGGAGGCTGAGGCAGGAAGATCGCAAGTTTAAAGCCAGTCTCAGCAACGTAGTGAGACCCTAAGCAATTCAGTGAGACCCCGTTTCTGAATAAAAATATAAAAAGCTGAGTATGTGGTTCAGAGGTTAAGCGTTCCTGCATTCAGTCCCTGGTACAAATAAATACATAAATAAATAAAAATATTTTTAAAAATCCATATACCATCTTGAGAGAAAATAAGCAAAATTAACAAAAGTAACCATTTTTCTACTCTTGACTCTTTTCTACTACAGTCTTTTACCTCAGAGATAGGCCACATTCTATAGTAAGGAATATAATCATGTTTAATGTATATAGATTATTTTTGGCACTTTGTTATTATTAATTCTATTGCCCAAAATTAATATTTACTTGTTTGTTATATTTTTATAAAATGAGGAAGAAATACATGTTGTTGTTAGCCTACTGCATATAAAGAACTAAAAAATCAGCTGTGATGATATGCCCTCATGTGGATACTCTTTGTGCTGGGGGGAAGAAATAAAATACACCAGGTTAGTGCCCCTGTCTGACTCATATTGCCAAAAGTGCTTTGCCAGCCTAGGGTTGAGGGGAAAACTGATGGTGAAGCCTGCTGTCAGCAGATGACTGCAGAAGAGCAACATCTGAGACTACTTGACCTTCCATTCATTATGGGACAAAGGAGACTGATCGACCACAATAGGCCTTGGTGTGATTTCCATGCCCGTCGCCATTATGAGGTTGGAGGCCTTGCCTGGCTCAAAGACAGGAATGTCTCCAACTTTCAGGCTCCAAGTAATTAGCTCTGTTGCCTTTTCCACTGTGAACACCAACACTTTTTCTTTCCCTGGTTAGGAATTCAGCTCTTTGTGATTAGGAAAAGGTTTTAAATTTTGACATCTAATGCTCACTTCTAATTTGTACTATTCGCTTGCTCTGTGACCTTATTCAGCTTTGGGTTTCTTTCTTTTTTGGAACTGGGGATAGAACATAGGGCTTGACACATGCTAGGCAAGAGCTCCCAACACTGAGCTACATCCCTGTCCCTTTTAATTTTATTTTTTGAGACAGTCTTACTAAGTGGCCCAGGCTGGCCTCGAACTTGTGATCCTCTTGCCTCAGCCTTTCAAGTAGCTGAGATTACAGGTATGAGCTACTACACCTGGTTTCAGTTGTAGGTGTCTTTGTTTGTAAAATATTTGTTAGGTCGGTTCAGGGTCCAGGGTGTCCAGTTAGGGGGGCCAGTCAGGGCAGCTGCAGAACAGAGCGGCCAACCAGACACTGACCTCAACAGTAGAGGCGCCTCCTGTCAATCAGCGGGCTTTTCCTGACTTAACCAGGAAGGACTCTGGCCTTCTCTTCCTGCCCTAAGCCCTCCCCTTCCTTACCGGGCCTTTTAAAATTTTTTGTACCCCAGAACATGTGCACCATTCTCCCATACATACTCTGATGGACAGAAGAGTTAAGCCCGAAAGTGTGTATTTCCAATAAAGCCTTGCCCAGCGGTTTTAATTCTCCTCCTTTTGGTCATCTGGCTTTACAATATTCATGACAATCTAAAACTCCAGAAGTTACTGTAAGGACCAAGTTCAGGAGAATGTTTAACATCAAATAAAGTTTGTATTCTTCTAAATTGCTATTTAGAAGCAAACTGTGTTACTGTTCAATGATCATGAACAGCAGCATCACCACTGTTATCCTCATTAATAGAAAATATTTTCACCCACTGGGGAGGGTGAAGGGCCAGTTGAAATAATTCTGTAACCTGCCATTTGGGGAGCATTTAAGGCTGAGAGGAGAGTAATGAGGTTATAGGGCCACATGAAGCCCTCTCTGCCCTTGTTTGTCCTTCAAGTTCAAAAGTTAAATTCCAACTATAGACATATTGTGTCAACATTCAACTCGGGCAGATATCAATATTCATCAGGTCCAATTAGAGAACAGGACCCTAAATAACTCTTTACATATATTTTCTCATTTATTTCCTTTAGAAATCATGTATTAGAGCTTTAACCCTATTTTAAAAATAAGGAAGTGAGACTATGGAGAAATTTTAATTGAGATAGTAAATGATAATAAGAAATCAAACTCAGTTAAGTGATAAGGAATCAAACCCAGTCAGTCCAGCTCAAAGCCCAGTTTCTTAACTTCTGGTGTCTCCTATATCTAGAAAGATAAATCAACATGAATGGGCAGAACTCTGGGAAGAGAGTGGTAGCAATTAACTTGTTAAGCAAGGTCTGTCTCAGTGACATGTTTGGGACAGGGATGGCCACCAAGGGAGGAATATCAGAAATATAATGTAGCTTCAGGGAGTAGATGCTGACTGCTGGCTGGAGTCAGATAGGTGGGCTCTCAGTTTACTGGCTATGCTGAAGGGCTATGATTTGGGCAGGCGAGAATTCAGGTGAAATTAGGTGATTATAACTCTGGAAGGGGTCAGGAATTTCCATGATTAGCTCCCAGTACTAAACTTTGATTCTTCAATTAGAAAAATCCACCTAGAGGCTGTATTGGAACATCTCCAAACCATTTTTAGTAAATCACTAGTCTTATGAGTTGATAGTTGCTTTGTATTTGTATGTGGGTAGGTGAATGCCTGTATATGATTGTGTGTGTGTGTGTGTGTAAGTGTGTGTGTAAGAGTCTGAAAGATAGGAGTTCCCAGTCAATTGAAGGTACAAAGCTTCTCAGGATGCCAAACCTAGATGGGAATGTTCAGTTCATGGGCTTTGTTTCATTTTTCTTCTAATAAAAAGAAATTTGGGAAACTTTTACATTTGGATAAATGATCTGCATTATTAAAATGTTCTTAAAATTCTTTACTATTTAAAAATGTTTAAAGCTTACATGTTTTTGCACATTTTAGTAAGTTGTAATATGACTATTTTCCATTTGGTAAACATGAATGTCAAGACACTTAAGATTGAAAGAAAGTCAACCACTGCAAATGAACTTGGAAGAAAACACAAATATGAAATGTCTGTATAATAGGTTTTTAAAAGTCTAATTTTAAAAATTGAAATTTTACATGGGATTAGTAAAAAATTCAGTCTTCACAGAAAAGCATAAAATGAGCAGAAAACATAACCCTCTCTTTCAAACATCTATTCTTATCAAGCTGTTTCTTCAAATGAAACTTTGGCTACCACTTTGTTTTTTCCCATAGCCTTCTATAAAAACATATAATGGTATATATATATAAAATGTAATTATTTATCATATAAAGAATATTACATAGTATATTTCATTCTATATGCATGAAATCATAGTATGAATGTTGTCTCTAATACATCATAGTTGATAGTCTAGAACTTCAAATAATGGTATGTATATTTTTATCAGCTACATAGTACCTTTTTCATCACATGCAAACACTTATTTGAATGCTAACCTATAAATGAAAAGGGCATTTCCAGATTATTTTAGCCAATACATATAGTCATTAAATTACTAATCATGGTATTAGGCCAAAAGTTACCTTAAAATTAAGAATTAACTTTTCTAGAAGGTTTAATAATGCTGACTCATCATAGCACTTTCTATGCTTGGAAATGGAAAAAAAATTAAGGAGCATGATTATACTGTGAAAATTTTTTCTAACATCCCCATAAGTATAAAGCAACTTAGAATATGATTTTTAAAAATAATTGGAGAAAATATTTTCCAAAAGAAAAACTGAATACCACTAACATATAGAGAATTTCTAGGTTCACGGTGCTCAATCCTCTTGCCTGGCAGGGGCAGAACCTCCAAGTTGGAGTTGGAAATTTAGAAAGCAGTTTGGTAAGGTGGGCTTTTTGAAGCCAAGTAGGAGGCAGTAGGTTTGTTCATTGATGGAAAGAATTTTTTTTTTTTAATTTATTGGAAGATAAAATTAAGGAAGCACTGAAAAGGGCCAAACTTCGGGAAGCCATGAGGGTCAACAAGCTATAAAATCTAGTCCCCAAAGGTCCCAGACATGGGAGTAGGACAACACTAGGGACCTATGGCATGTGTGGAGCCAGCTAGTAGCTGTATATGCTCAACTTGCTTTAACAAGATTCTCTAGAAAACTACTGAAGATTGAGGAAATGGGGAGATAAACACATGTCAGTAAATAGACAACCAAACAAAAACTGAAAGAACACAAAGAATACATCTCTGAAGAGTCAACATTTTTGGAACTACCATTTGAAAGAGGATTTTGCTTCTACAGAAATTTACTACAACACATGGAGCCTGGCTCAGTGGCACAAGCCTATAATCCCATCAGCTCAGGAGGCTTAGGCAAGAGGATTGCAAGTTCAGAGCCAGCCTCAGCAATGGCAAGGCACTAAGCAACTCAGTGAGACGCTGTCTCTAAATAAAATACCAAATAGTGCTGGGGATGTGGCTCAGTGGTTGAGTGCCCTGAGTTCAATCCTCAGTACCAGGGAAAAAAAAAAAAAAAAAAGAAAAAAGAATTCTGTGCAACACATTGAAATAATAAATGCTTCTGGTTTGGGCCTGCCAATCCATGTCCTTTTCATTATCATTCACCTGTGATAATTTGTATAACAAATCACCTAAACTTGAGTGGCTTAAGAAGACAATCATTTATTATTTCTCTAAATCTCCTGGGAAATTGGGCCATTCTCATGCTGTCTGGGTTGAGTGGTTCTGATCTCCCTTGGCACTTACACATCTGCTGGTTTCCTGTTGTGGGCTCACTTGGGATATCCTTGGCTAACTTCTGACCCATTCTCCAGTAGGATAACCTGGGCATACTCTCATGATGATCATAGGAGTTGAAAGAAGAAGAAAATGTACCTGTATTTTCTTCTTGCACCAAGTTTGCTACTATCTCATGGACCAACTCAAGTCACAAGGTCAGGCCCACAGTCAGTGGGCACAGCATGGGACTCCAAAAATCTGCTGTATCAGAAAGATCTGAAAACCTGGAACTATTAGTACAGGTCTTCACCATGAATTTGCTCTTGCTTCTGGGCCTTTCTTCATACCTGTAACATTTTGCTCTCTTTTCTCATCCCCAGTCAACAGCAATTCAGTCTTCAGAACTCAGCTTTGCTCTCATTTTTCAACATCTGTCCTGTTCCCTGCTAGATTGTCCCTGCCTAGACTGTGTGTGCGTATAGCGCCCAGCACATCCCCTGCCCTGACTTACTGGATTCGAAATTCTATGAGGACGCAGCCCATAGCTTGTTTTAGAATTTCCCAAGTTATTTTACCTGAATTCTAAGGAGACTGTCAGTTTAGGAAAAATGCTACAATGTTTTCTGAATATATCTAAATTGTATTTTGATTTAAATATATATTTAAATATATTTGATTTAAGTATAAATTAAAAGATACTAAAATGCATTTGATTTAAGTAACTAACAGTAAGTTTAAATGCTCCTTTTAATTATTGAAAATGTATATAACAATTAGTTAAAATGTCAAAGTGAAATACTAAATATAACATGGGTGTTCAAAACACATCTTTCAGATAAAATATGATGATACTGGGGAGGAAAAATCTTTATCTGAGTGGAGACTTTTTCTTTTTTTTAAACTTTAAACAATTCAGGTTAGATCTCATGGGAAATCAGTGATTTAGGACTGACTGTGAAGGCATATGGCTTCAGAGAGGTTTCAGTATACATAAAGCACAGTGAAAGAGTGTAGACATTTGCTTTCCAGAGGTCACTAAAAACTGTATAGGTTTTTAAAAACTTTATTTGGAAGTTTTCAATATTAATCAGGAAAATAACTTTTTTATGCCAATAATTAACCATTTTTGAGTACTTTGGTTTTACTATTTTTTTTTCATTCCAGATATCTAAGTTTAAAGATGTAGTCTAAAATGTTGCTGGGATTTGTTTTAATCAGTTACAGTAGGATACCAGACATGAAGATGACTGTCATGAAGGAATTCATATTGACAGATTCCTGGAAACAGAAGTCTCCTGTAGGGCTGGCTACATGGGGAGCACCAGGGTCAGACAGGAAGCAAAAGAGGGAGGTGAGCACATGTCTCTGAGCATTTATTGGGCTTCCTCTAAGAAGGAAGGCAAGACCCAGGGTAGGTGTGCTGTGTAAGTTTAGGATTATACAGTTTGAACAATTTTGGCAGGTTGGTCCCCAGCTATCTGGAGCATATTGTCTCTGTAGCTTGTGAGTTTGGTAAAGGAGACAGTTGAGTAGGGATGCTCTGGGTTGGCGCTCTTAAAAGAGATAGTTATCTACCTTTATGATAAATTAGCCCTGGGAAGAGCAGTCTGTAGAAGGTCAAGGATTCACATACCAAAGAATCAAGAATATAAAATTTTAAAGATATAGTCAATACAGAAGAAATTCAAAACCAATTCAATCATTATGTAGAAAATAACTAGTGAAAAATTTTAACCTTGTATCATTTAAAAATTATTGGATGTTTCCAGCTCTAACTTATTTATGATACCTCATGGGGAAAAGCATGAATTACTTCATTCAAATATTAGTAGAAGTTGGAATTTGTTCTGTATTTCTATGTGGTGAGTTTTAACATACCTGACATTTTTTTTATGCCAATAAGGTTTTTAGCCATATTATTTCACTATGAAAGAATTTCTGAATCAGCCTTTGACAATTTCCTATGTCCTTTCCTTGTCTTAATAGGTCCAATGGTTATCCTTTTTTAAAAAATTTTGGTGGTAGAAGTATTATTTTTTCTTTTTTTGAGAAATAGCTCCATGAAGACCCTCCAGGAGGATCTAGTGGGACTGAGAGAAAATGTGTTATTACCACTATTCAGTCAGGAAGCTGACTAGGCAAACTTAAGACATTCAACCGCTTTCCATGTCGGCTTACTAATGCAATGAAATTTAATGGCCTCATCCCTGACAGCCTGCTGTGCCCCTGTGGTGATGCCTGCGTTGGTCCTAGAGTTTTGTAGTTTAGCTCTGGGTTCTGCATGTCTAGCCATTTGCCTAACTCAGAGTGATTCTCATATCTGTAGCCCAGTCCTAGTCTCTGCTTCACTGTCATTTGGGATAATTTAATGTCCCAGCCCACAGCCAGAGTGGATGGGACAGAGAAGGGGTTATCTGCCACATCCAAGCAGGGCCACTCTACAGGGAAGATGGACATGAACCCAATCCCTCTTCTGGGCAAGATCTCTAATATCTAAGGAGAGCTGTGAGGATCTCTATTACAATGTTAAAATTGGGGAGAAGATCAACTAATAAAGAGAAGAGGAGCAAGAGGATGAGGAAGAAAACACAGTCGATGTGCAGAGGGAAAGAGGCAGGGGAGATGGAGCACCATGCCTCATAGCGGCTTCCTGTTTGTTTTTCAGCAGATCAAAAAAATTCTTCACCTGAGGGTCAGTAGGGTTCCTTTGCGTTCTTATAATTACTATCCTCCTTATCCACAGAAGTTTTGGTGAAAACAATCAGGTATGTTTCTGTTGATTTTAATAAAATCATCCTAACATACACTGAAGGACTAAAACTCTAGGAGAGAACGGTGTGAAGAATCACGGTCACGAGAGGAAGATTAAAGAGCAGATTTTTATCTTGTCGGTTAGAAAACCTGACTAGCAGGGCAGTCAAGTACTGGAGGACCATCATTTAAAAAACATGACTATAGCTTTCTTTATGTCCTGGGCTATTTCCTTGGATATGCGGCTGAGAATCACAGGGAGGAAGACTTTGACGCATACCATAAACTTCTGTGCTGGCCCACAATGGTCTGTGAGTTTCTGGCACAAACTGCAAGCTGTCGATCTTAGGATGGATGTGCTGTTGGGAGGCTATGGTAGATATCAAAATTTAAGGAGATGATTCAACTACAAGAATTTAGGTCTCATTTCAACAAACTCAATGAATTAATAGCTTCCAAAAATAATGATGCATTCTGGTGTGGACCTACTATTTGTAGCATTGCTTTTTATCTTATCAGTGTTGCTGGGGGTCAAATCCAGGGATTCACACATGTTACAAAATGGCTGTATCACTGAGCTGATCCCCAGCCCTAGAATTATGTATTTCATCACACCAATTAACACTTGAGAATATACAGTGTTCTAATATACTACATTATCTTGTATTTATAGAGTTTCATCTTCCCAACCAAATTATGAACTCCAGATTTTTAGAATCTAGAGTTATATATCTCATAATAAATATATATTATGTGTCTTACATGTAATTATATGTGTTATGTATCTTGACTGAGATGCATTACATAAATATTGCTTGAATTGAAATAGCAATAGACATCTTTGGCAACGCTTCAGAAAATTCCTCACAATTAAAAAAGTAATTTTCCCAAGTGATTCTGGAACTATCAGTTTTACTCGCCTTCATGTTTCCTCAGGGAATACAATCACTTCTAATAAAATTACCCTCCTTCAAGTAAGTCTCTTGCTCCAAGTAGTTAACAGGCTTGTGTCCTGGTCTATTGAGCAATATTACAATAGTCAATTAGCCCAAAGAGTAACATTTTGACTGTATGGTTTACTCTTGGGCCTTTCAGAGCAAAGATAAGAGTCATTTAAGTTCAATTTTGTTTTCATTAACTCCCTTTAATTACAAAAAGCCCTGCTATAACATTAAAGATGAGTCCCAGATGTGCTATGTAGACTTTAAATGGAGGTATAAATAATAGCCTTGAATGCTTATGGATAGTCTCCATGCTTAAAAATATGGCCCTGGTATAGCATGATTTGTGTGGATTACTATATAAAAATGAATTGATATTTTTCTTTAAGTAATGAGATGCAATTTCTGCCATATTTATATGCTCATTAAATGCCTGCTGGATTTAATTTTATATAATTTGACCTAGTGCCTGGCTTATAAGCAATGTTTTAAAAATGTATTTTAATTATAAAAGTAATTCATTAAATATTATTAAACCCTGAAGATAAACCACATACCTATTTAAAATTCCCCATCTTTTCTCCGAATATAACCAGTCATATTTTTATGTAACTTTAGAGACATATATATATGTGTGTGTGTGTTTATATATATACATATATATAGGTATGTGTGTGTTTTCTGTGTATTTGAATAAATGTTGCATTTATTTTTCTGTAGCATTATTTTCTACAAATCTTGGAGAACGGTTTTACATCATAAAATGATTGAATTGGGTTACTTTTTATTGCTTCTGCATAGTATTTCAACATGTGGCTATTCATAGGTTATTTGGATATACCTACGGTTAGAAATTTCAAAAATGTCCTTTCTTATTCTTTTGTATCTGTGCCCTTTAACAAATGTGTATGTGATCGTGTAAGCTATATAGGCCCTGGATTTCTAGTATACCCTTTTTAGATATTACAGACATAACCAATGTGGTTATGTTTATTAAACTGCCACCATCAAAATGTAACTGCACTCTTTTCCTTAGAAACACTTCATTTGGTTTAAATTTATCATTTTTGCTAATCCAATGGATAAAAATAAGTCTTGATTTAATTTGCATTTTCTCTTCTGTGAGCCTACTGACAATAGAGGTTGTCTATATGCACAGTTTGTGTACTATGATGAGCATAATTTTACTGGAAATACATTTTTATGCATTTAACATGTTTTATCATTTATGTTTGATTTAAGATAAAATTACAACCCTTATTTTACATAACTTTGTACTATTTCAAGAGCTTCATATCACCAAAGATAAAAGAAAATGAATTGATGTTTAATTATAATAGTTCTATATTTTTTTTCAAATTTTTCTGTTTAGATGTTTAATTCATGTAGCTTTTTTTTTTTTTCATATAACTTGATGGCCTAACTTTGTTTTTCTTCAAACCAATAACCAGGTGATCAAAAATTTTTGATTGAGTAATATTTTTTCTTTCTCACTGGCATAAAATGTCATTTTTATTATCTATTAAATTTAAATATAAAATATATTTCTGAAACTTTTATTCTGTCCTATTAACATATTTTCTGAAACCAAATTATTTTGTAAGTTTTAACATTTTTTAACCTGTGTTAAATTTTAGTATAACAGATCAATCTCATGTTTCTCTTCAAAACATTTTTGGTTCAGATTGAGCATGTTTTTACCTTGGCTTAAATTGGTAATTAATTTGTTATTTTAATTTTTAAAAATGTTTGGATATTTTTCCAAATGTATTCTTTTTTGGGGAGTTGGGGGTACCAGAGATTGAACTCAGGGGCACTCAACCTCTTAGCCACATCCTCAGCCCTATTTTGTATTTTATTTAGAGACACAGAATCTCACTGAGTTGCTTAGTGACTAGTGACTCGCTGTTGCTGAGGCTGGTTTTGAACTCTGTCCTTCTGCCTCAAGCTCCTGAGCCACTGGGATTACAGGCATGTGCCACCATGCACAGCTCCAAATATATTCTTTTTTTTTTGGTACCAGGGATTCAACTCAGGGGCACTCCACCACTGAACCACATCCCCAGCCCTATTTTGTGTTTTATGTAGAGACAGGGTCTCACTGAGTTGCTTAGAACCTCGCCGTTGCTGAGGCTGGTTTTGAACTCGCCATTCTCCAGTCTCAGGCTCCCAAAGTGCTGGGATTACAGGCCTGCGCCACCGTGCCTGGCTCCAAATGTATTCTTAATGTTGACTTATTTTATGCCCTCTAGTGTTGTTCTTCAATTGAGTTTTATGTTCTTATTGAATCTTTCTTTAAAATATATTGCAAAAATAGATTTCACTCCTATTTTAAAGGGATTCATTTTGGAAAATACGTTTACTAGCTGATACCTGTTACTACTGTATGGAAAACACACAAGTTAGCTTCTAATGAAGCTAAAGTCTTGAATTAATTCTATTTTGTTTAACATATTTATCTCTAGGATTTGTAAAATAAGGTATTATATTGAAAATTTTTAATTCTTTAAAATACTTACACCTGTGTGAGTTTTCTTCTTTTCTTTTCTTTCTTTTTTTTTTAGTGCATTGGCATATGTGCCACCTCCCTAACAGCTTTCAAATATAGAACAGGGTGTCCTTAGTACACCTTTCTTAGCTGTGTCTTAACAGAAGCTCTGAAACTACACTGAGGTGGAGCAATATGTATCATGCAGATATATTGCTCTAAAGTTGTGCTGCGTGGGTCTGCTGGATGAGTTGGGGTCCTGAGAGAAGAGAAAAGGGGTCTTTGGGGAAGACGAAATGGGGTCTCCCAGGACGGGGGTGATGGCCCCTGGATTCACTCCACCCAGACCCTGGGGTGTAGGTAAAAACTTTTCTGCTGAAGCAAGACTCAGAAACACCATTTATTCCAGAAAGTACAGAAGCTTATATACACTCCTGGACCAATCAGGCCCAAAGTTACAATGAGGTGCTCTCTGTCAAGCGCACTGTCCATTAGTATAGAATAAGGAAAGATGGAAGGGAGGGGTTGAAGGTATGGAGAGTGCTCCTACCCAGATACTGTTTCTCAAGGTTCATTAGAACTTGCTGGTAAGAACTCCCATATTCATGCATGGTCCAGGGAGAGTTGGTTATACTCACTCTGTCTCTACAATAGATTTTGTATTTTTCTAAAATAATAAAAATAATAATAATTATTTAATAATTATTACATAATAATTATTATTTTAATAATAATAATTATTTTTATTTTAGAAAGATTCTCAAGTTTATTGTTGAAAAGCTGTATATAGTAATTAAATTTAGAAAGGTCTTTTTATACCATTAAGATGGCTTTTTAAACCGAGCGCGGTGGCACATGCTTGTAATGCCAGCTGCTCGAGAGGCTGAGGCAGGAGGATCTCAGGTTCAAAGGCAGCATCAGCAATATGCAGGCACTAAGCAACTCAGTGAGACCCTATCTCTAAAAAAAATACAAAAAAGGACTGTGGATATTGCTCAGTGGTCGAGTGCTCCTGGGTTCAATCCCTGGTCTTTCCTCCTCCTAGCAAAAAAGATGTCCTTTTAATTCCTAAAATGTTTCTTTTTCCCTAGTTAGGTTTTCCGAAGGTTTGCCTGCAGGACCTTAAAGGCATACTGTACTACAGCTGGCTTGTTTTCCATAGACAACTACTGTTAGGTTAGTCCAGGATGTCCACTTAGGGACAACCATGGAAGAGTCAGATGCTGGCGTCAGCAGTAGAGGCGCCTCCTGTCAATCAGTGGGCTTTTCCTGACTTATCCAGGAAGGACTCTGGCCTTCTCTTCCTGCCTTAAGCCCTCCCCTTCCTGACCAGGCCTTTTAAAATTTTCTGTACCCCGGAACACATGCACCACTCTCCCATACACACTCTGATGCACGGTAGAGTTCAGCCTGAGAGCTTGTATTTCCAATAAAGCCTTGCCCAGTGGTTTTAATTTGCCTCCTTTTGGCCATCTGGCTTTACAACTACCATTCCTCTTTATTTCTTTACATTTTTAATCCTTGACCCAAAAACTTTTAACCTTCTTCACCTTAATCTTTCTCCTCCTCATTTTCCCCTACTTTCTGTGTGGGAATATAGAACTCAATTGTGCCCAGTAACTCCCAAAAGAGCTTTTCCTTCCACTTTAAAAAATATCTCTAACAGTCTTTAAGATTAAGTATGTAAACAAATATATGATAGCTCATAAATAATAACTATAACATTTTCTTTGTGGTTTCTAGAACTTTTTACAAAATTAGTGGATTGTATGGTTTTTGATTGTCCTAAATGAATAATAATAATTAGGATTCTTAGTTTGATTATCCTCCAAATGCATATTTAACTGTTTTTCAATTATTTTTCTCTTATTTGTCTTTCTTTGATTATTTTCATTTATTTCATTGAAACTACTTCTTATTTTATATTTCAGTGTCTCTAGTTAATATTGCCTCATTTTCTATTGGAAATTAACCTACAATACAGAGTAACTTGGTCTTGGGGCTGTCTTTGCTAATGTTATCAGACTCATAATTTACCTTTTATAATTCTCAGACATCTTGTTTTATTATTAAAATTAAAATAATGTAAGAAATAATTCATTTTAGAGAAAATTCCATAGCAAAATCCAGCTTTCAAAACATATTTAATTTCATTTGAAAACTCAGATTAACTAAAAAATGGATAAATGATTTTCCCTCCTCCATTATGTAAGTGAGAGTCACCAAAATAGATTGCACATTTCTTAATCCCACTTTCAAAGCATGTGAGATACACAAAAGATGTGGCCTACTATTTATGGATTCTTAAAGTGATGTTAAACACTTGATTTGCACCATTTAAAAGTTTTTAATGTTTTAATAATGGGATATAATAGTCATCTTTTAAAATAGCATTATGCACATTTTACTAAGAGGTAATTTTAATGTTTACCTTTTTTAACTTTAAGTTTTTTTTTTAACTTTCCAAGACCAAAGGTGACCATTTAATATGATAACAAAATCATTAAAACACACTTTACACAGTTAAATATATGTAGAAGTTGAAATAACACATCAGTTTTATTTCACCTTTTAAAGACTTCAGAAAATAACTATAAGCATCACACAATCTCAAAACCTCCTGTGAAAAGGCTTTTCTTTTTTTGGTAATATGATTTCTAAACAATGTACTGGAACATTTAAGCCTAAATTTGCTTTCTATGTTTAAGTATATTGAGTCTTTGTACCATGTAAAATGTCCTTTTTGCCAACTTTCTTATAACACATCTCCAGCATGTCTATGCATAAACACTAAAACACTTAAAGGACATTCAAAATGTAAAGCCAGTGTACAATCCAACGGCAATCTTTCCAGGATCAGGATTAATTTCTGTTTTTCTATTGAGTAACACTTCCTAGCTTGGTAACTCCCTCTTGTGTGGTTCTGGCCTGATAACTCCCTGTTGTTATTTTCAGGCAGAGAACTGGAATCTCACTGGTTCTCAGACCTTTTCCATTATGGGCTCTCTGAGGAGGCCCCATGTTTCTTGCAAACCCATGTCACTCCACCAACAAAAATGAAAAGAATGACTCGTATTTTCCATGAGATTGTAGAATGTACTGGTGTAGTCTTTACTTTGATTCTAGAGGAGTTCATTAAAAACACACACACACACACACAAAATGAAATTTTTAGTAGAAATACATACTAACAAGGGTGGACAGTAAGCAGGGATGCATGGGAGAAATGGATTTCCTGATTGGGAAGAGAGTGAGGAAACCAGCATTTTGTTACTAAAATAGTTTTCCAGATATTTGGAAATCTAATCCCCAATTTTTCATGGTCACCTTCAGAATCACACTTTCAGCTTGAGACATGCTGAGATCAATGTCAGACAGCATTCGGGGAGATGAGCACACAGTGACTAGGAGGTAAAAGCACATGAGAACTGCTCAGATCTGTGCCGACAGAGCAGGAACGTATTTTCAAGACACAATAATAATACTTACAAAATATAGCACAGGCACTATCGCCCTAGAACATTCCAGAACTACACTGATCAGGTTATAATGATCAGTGTGAAAGGCACATTCTTTGTGAATTCATGGCCCAGAAGAATTATTTCCTGCTCTTTCTCATCCCCCTCATCCCTCTCCTTTAAAGACAAGGCAGTGTTGCCTTAGCAACTGAAGAAAAATATATATTGGACACATCTGTTGTTTATCCTGCATCATCTCAAAATACAATTTGGTTGTGCTGGCATGCTAAATGATCCTTAATTTAATGAATGCACACAGTTTTCACAGATTTGTTATAAAAAGAGCTATTTAAATTAGTTTTCATGATTGTAGATTGTTAGGTGTAGAAAATAAATATCCGCTGTTAATGGAATACATTAACATAATAATTGCCTGATTAAAATCGAGATGTTTATATAATGAAATCTGACCCACAAAACTGGAAAGATCACTCTCACTTCTCATACTGTGTCAACAATATCAATAAGATTTTTAAATGGATGCATTAGGACATACTTAGTTACTTTATTTATCCAGCTTCATGCCATGTAAGTGGATGGCCAACTGCTGTATTAGAACAGCTCTATCCTCATCATGGAAAGCCCTATTAAATCTAAAGATGAACTTCATTTTAAGTGAACCTAATTAAAACATAGCTGGGTTTCACCTGATACTTTATCTTACAGGAGATGCAAGGGGATATAATGGGGACCTTACCTAAGTGATCTGTCTAGCCATCCCTGGACATGTGGAGTGTACATAGCTTACTCACAGCTTTGCAGACAGGAGAGATTCAGAGAGGCATAACTTCTCCAAGACTACACACCTACCCAAAAGCACTGATTTGTTTTAATCCCTGAGAATTCTGCCTTGACCTTTATTCTTTCTAGCATGCTGTATCTTCTTACATCTATCCATTTTGATGAACCGTATTTTTTAAATGAAGCATCTAGTTCATTGCATTAATTATAATTTCAGATCATGTGTTTGATGTGTTCTCTTCTTTCTGAACTTCTTTTATTTGACGTTTTATTATTCTATGTTTTTGCCTTCATTATTTTTGGAACATATACACTCAAATATTTTTATTACTTTAGAAATTGAAACATTTGTCCTTTATCAAAGTTTAATGTTCTGGTACTTTTGATCTATTAATAGACAATGAGTCTGCTTCTATTGTTTGTTAGACCTGCTTGTTTGTGATCATGCTGTCTTATGTATTCTTATGCCTCATTATTTTTCATTGTATGCTAGACCCTGAATTTGAAAAATTATTTATAGAAATAACTTGAGGATTAGCTAGCATCATTCTCCTTGAGATAGGGAGGGATTTTGTTTGCTTCTGCCTAACACCTAGTTACTAGACCACCTGAGAAAACATTTCAGTACAATTTTAATGAGTGAGATAATTCAAAATTGGGATGCAATCAATTTTGGTGGGATCCAACAGATAGCTAATTTGAAATCCTTCAGCTCTTATCCCACATATGGGAGTTTAGAAAGCAACGTCCTGGCTTCTCATATTTGTCTCCAAAGCTTCACAGGCCTGCTTTGGCTTTTACACTAACTACTGCTTCTGAAAAGTGTTTAAACATCAAATGCTTTATGCATATCTCTGGACTTCCATTGTCTCTCAAATCTTGATCCAATAATTCTATGGCCTTATTCTCCATTTCCTACAAGATCCTGTCTTTGTATTTTTAACATATTTTTTCCTAGTTATTCTCAATGGAAAGGTCTATCTGAATTATCTAATTCATGAGTACAGAAGTTTCTTTTGCTATTTAAATATGATTTCAAATTTAAAGGAATTTTTTTCCATTTTACAAAAACACACCTAGTAAATATATAGATATTCCCATGTACTTATTATTAAGGTATCTTTCACCTGAAATTGTATATTGCTAGTTGGGTAAGAATGTACAAAAAAATCAACTATCCAATGTTAAAGAAATACTATTTGAAGTAGATTCTGCTTCTAAAATGTGTATGAAAATTTTAAAAAGATAGTTTCCCAGATCAACAAAATTGGTTGGAATAAAGAGTATAAAGAAGAAACCAATGTTAGGGCCAAGCAGTAGCAATAAGGAGACTAAAATAAGAATTGACAGATCATTAGCACTAATTAGATCATTAGAATTGACAGATGATGAATTTAGATTTAACCCTCATGCAGTGGAAAACATTAATGGATTCTAAGCAGAGGAGCCACAAGATTTAATAGGTACTAAAAAACAAAAATGAATTGGCTGCTAAGTGGCATATTCGTTGTAGGGGGAGTGGAGTAGTTCAGACTGGACGGTGGAGATTCATGAGAATTTTTAAAATCCCATGAGAGGTGACTGGTTTAGGCCAGGCTAATGGCAGTGGCTGTGGGTAGGAGAGGACATATTTGACACTTTTTAAATGTGAAAACATGTTAGGTCATTTTATATTTTTTAATGCCTTTCCTTGGAATATTTCCATCCATTTTTGGATGGTGCTATAGTTTGGATTTGGAAATTCCCCGAAGATCATTTGCTACAAGGCTTGAATTCCCAGTGTGCAGCAATTGGGAGGTGTTAGAAACTGTAATTGGTGAGGCCTGGTGGAAGGTATTTGGGTCATTGGTGATGTGTCTTTAAGGAGGGGATGTGTGACACCAGCTGCTGCTTTTTTTTCTTTTTGACTACCCCTGTTGAGGTAAGCTGCGGGGGTCCGCCATACACTCCTGTTGTGATGTGTAGCCTCACCACAGGCCTAAAAGTCATGGAGCAACTGACTATGAACGAACACCTCCAAAACCATGAGCCAAAATAAAACTTCTTGTTAATTCTCTCAGATCTGTGTCATAGTGATGGAAGGTGGACCAACAGAGACGTCAATGTCTTTGCTACTTTTCAAGATGTTCTGAAGTTACTTCCAAATGTCCAAGGTTGAAATAGTTAACCATCATTCTTAATGTGTGCACGACACTATATTTATCCTTAAATTATGGCAATTCTCATGTCATTTGGTTGCTCCTGATTGTGTTTTTTCCTCTTCACTGTGGAGGAGCTGTTCAAGGATTAAGTTAATAGATTCATAATTGCATATCGGTGGCATTTGGTATAATGGCTGGTGCAAAACAGGTGCTCAGTAAATGTCCTATGAAGGGGAATTTGCTGATGCATTTGTAAATACTTTACAATTCTGACTGCTGTCTCCTTTGAATGTCTAAATTAATGCTCAAACTGGCAAGGTTATTTTCTTCTTAGAAGAATAGGGTTTTTAGATGAGTAATGTATTTAAAATACATTAGAAGTATGTTTGCCATGTTAAATTTTTAGAGGAACTTGAGGAAAGAAGTTAAATATATTGTTAAATCAAAGTGAATATTAAAAATTAATTTTTTGCAGTGGTGATGAAGCTAGACAGATGCAGTTTGGTTTAAAACTCCATTTAGCAGCAGAATTATTTTGTGTGACAATTGAATAGAATAATTAACAATCATGGAAAAATAGGTATTCATCTCCAAAATCAAGATAAAGTTTTATACTCACTACATGTTTTAATGCTTGAATAGACTGGCTTTGGCATGAAACTTAATCTAAAATTTTTTTAAGCTCAAATCATATTTGTTATTTTTACTAAATTGTAAAAAACGAGTCTTTGTGTACATGGCACAAGTAGAGCTTTAAAATAAAATGTATCACAATTTATTTTCTTCCTTTTGCCCTCTCTTTGCCTCAATTGCATCTTTTTATCTATAATTTTGAAAAGTACATCCTAAACATAGGCCATGTTTTCCTCTCTTTCTTTTGAAAAACTGTGACTTCTGTTTTGTTTTGTTTTTTTCGTTTGCTTGTTTGTTTTTGTTTTAAAAGACATTGCCTCCAATGCTTTCCAATCAGAATTGTTGACTTGGATGTAAGAAAATAAAAGTGCATTCCACTTCTGATTGCAGGAACTCACTTGTTCTGGAAGCTGGACTGGCTTGTTTAATGTACTTCCTGCAGGTAGGAAAGTCTTCACTCATTGGACTAATTGTCTGAGTTCCCCTGCTTGCTTGCTTACTAAGTTTTTGTTTTTCTGTTTGTTTTGTAATTTCTGGATGAGCCATATTTTATAAAGATTTACCCAGTGAGCCAGGTGCAGTGGTGCAAACCTATAATTTCTTCAACTCAGGAGGCTGAGGCAGGAGGACCACAAATTCAAAGTTGGCCTCAGCAACTTAGTGAGAATCTGTAAAAATAAAAAAAAGTTTTAGAGTTGTGATTCAGTGCTTAAGTGCTCCTGGATCCAATCCCCAGTACCAAAAAAAAAAAAAAAAAAATTGCTCTAAGAGCATGACCAAAATTAATTGTTCCATAGCACCTTATAGTCTCCTGAATTTTAATGTATGGTCATAGATATTTTATTTTCCCTTAGTCTCATGATTTGTTTTTGCTCTGCAAAGATTTGGGTTAGTTTTGCCTTTGGGACTATGTGAGGATGTTCCATTGGAAAAAGAGTATCTTATGAAAAGTGTCAATATAATTTTTAAGTTAAAAATGGTTACTCTATAGAAATCAACTAGTTTTGTTTTTAAAACTAATCAAATAAATGGTCAAATATAAAAAATACTTTGGCAATGTAGTTCACATAGCATACATAAAAATCTATATTTTTTAATGTGGTAAATTATAATTTATAAAAATTCTAGAAATTTTACATTTAAAAGTAAATTTCATTACAGAAAATAAATTAAAAGTCACTTTGGGTTGGCAGAAAAGAGTAACTGGGAGTAACACTTTAATGGATAGCAAGATTCTGCTGGCGGTGATGACAGTGTTTTAGAGCCTGATGGTGGGGATGATTTTACAACATTACAAATGTCATTAATGCCACTAAATTATACACTGAAAAAACTCACAGAAATGATGGTAGAATAGGGTTTGTCAAGTTTGGGGGAGGGATTGTATTGGGTGAGGAATTGCTTGCTATTCAATGGGTATAAAATTTCAGATGCACAGGGTGATTAAGTTCTAGGAACTGATGGACAGTATTTCTCCTATAAAAAATATTGTGTGATATACTTAAAAATATATTGAAGAGAGATCTAATGCCAGATGTTCTTACCATTACAATAAAAAATTGGCAAAATTTATGTTATAGAAAGGTATGTGACCCTTATCCAGTTTTATATTCTTAAGTTTCAGTTAACCCACTGTCAACCAGGGACTGAAAATATTAAATAGAAAATTTCAGAAATAAACAACTCATAAGTTTTAAATTGTGTGTCATTTTGAAGAGTTTGAGGTTTTGCACTGTACCACTCTGTCCCATCTAAGACATGAATAATCCTCATGTCCAGTGTATTCATGCAGTATACGCTACCTACCCATTAGTCACATCCTAGCCATTTTAGCTATTAGATTTACTGTTTTGGTATGATGGTACCGTGTTCAGATTACATTGTTTAACTTAATGATGGCCCAAAAGTGCAAGAGTAGTGATACTAATAATCCAGATATGCCAAATAGAAGCTGTAAAATGCTTTCTTTAAGTGAAAAGATGAAAATTCTCAACTTCCTAAGGGAAGAAAAAAAGTATGTTGAGATTTTTAAGATTTTTGTTGAGAATAAATTTTCCATTGATAAAATTTGTGAAAGAAAAAGAACTTGATGCTGATTTTGCTTCTGCACCTCAAACTGCAAAAGTTATGGCTACAATGTGTGATCAGAGCTTGGTTAAGATGGAAAAGGCATTATAGTATAGGGTTCATTGCTATCTGCTGTTTAAGGCATCCACTGGGGGGTCTTGGAATGCACCCCAGGGATCAGAAGGACTAATGTATATATTTTACCATAATAAAAAATTTTATTAACAAAGTAAATATTATTCACTTAGGTATGAAAAATCTATTATAAAGGACAAGATTGCTTTACACTCTGGAAACAATGACTCAATGTCCTCCCAGACAGCTAGTCTAGTGTGGCTTCCAGCCACACAGATGGAAAGAATGTCACTTCCTGGCAGTCCAGGGACATCAGTGAACCTAGGAACTCTCAGAAAGAGACCCACTCATAAGGCAAAGGAATGGCAATTCTGCACCCTAGGATGCAGAGTGTGACTATGGACTTTGGGAAAGTTGTTCACAAACGTTAACTCTCTAGCCTTAACTCTGATTGTTAAGCATAAAATAAGATCTCTTCTTGTTGCCTCTGGAAAATCAAAAGTGATCAAAATAGATAAGAGCATCAAGTTAATTATAAGGAATTAGAAAGCTCTAGAACATACATAGGTGGTCAAAGTTGAGCCTGTGCTGCAGGATTCCAGCCCCATGGTGATTCTGTACGGACAGTGACTTTCTCAGTGAGCACACTCTCTGACTTGCAGCAGATGTCAGGTCACTGAAAAGGTGAAGTTTCTAAAGGTTCTTCATTTCAGGAGGTAATTCTTTTTTTTTTTTTGGTACTGGGCATTGAACTCAGGGATACTCAACCACTGAGCCACATCCCCAGCCCTATTTTGTGTTTTACGTAGAGACAGGGTCTCATTGAGTTGCTTAGCGCCTCACCATTGCTGAGGCTGGCTTTGAACTTGCAATTCTCCTGTCTCTGCCTCCCAAAGTGCTGGGATTACAGGCTTGAGCCACCACGCCCGGCTTTCAGGAGGTAATTCTTGAATCACAGGGTAATGCCCAAACTTTCACATCTCAAAATAAGCCGAATTTCTGTTATTTTTTTGTCAAAGGCAGGAACTTTGTTTCTTCACTAACAAATCCAAAGCTTAGACTGCTGTCCACTATTATATATTTTCAGCTACAAATTTAACTTTCACTTATTATTCAGTGATTATTTTAAAATATGGAATTCCTTACATAAGGCTTTATTGAAAATAAATCCAAACCAGACAAACAAACCATACCTTCTTGCCATGATCAAAGTGGCTACCTGCTTTTCTTTTTTTCACTGTAGAATAACACCTGTTTTGAATTTGTAGAAACCTGCTTCAGTTCATACCTGAGCAGTAACTTTGGGTGATGCATATTTTATAAAGCTCACAGTCATGCCCTTTGTGTTTCCAGAAGACCTGCAAAAATGTAACTTTGTTCCAGGTTTTTTGCAGCTGGCCTCTGGTGCTTTTTTCTTTTCTTTTCTTTTCTTTTCTTTCTTTTTTAAAATTTATGCTTTGGGAATCCACTAACTCGGTGGCCTGTTTTATATGAGGTGAGATTTTGGCTTCAGTCTTCATCATGACTTTGATCTTGCATTCTTCCTTTCAAAAATATCCAGTTAATGTGGAATCTGAGTATTTTAAAGATTCAGGATTGCTACAAATAAATTTCTTTTTATTTCAATTTCAGATTGTGTTTTATTTTTGTGACATAAGGTTGGAATTTTAAATTAAATGTCTTTCTTTAGTGAAAGAAATACTTAGGTATTTTTGCTTATTTGTTTTCTGCTGGCGATGAGTTACTAAATCTGAGAAATTTACTTTTACACCTAGATAACTTAAAAACTGATAGAACAATTTTCAAAAGAGGAAAAAATATAGTTTTTATAATTTCTTCAAATAATTTACCTAACTTACACAGAATGATATTGGATTCACTGTGTATCCTTGTGCACATATTTTGTTCTCCAGAGGAATAGAACCAAGCGAATATATATATATATATATATATATATATATATATATATATATATATATCAAAGTAAGTTTGAACCCAAGAAGGAAGACGTCATGTCTTAAAGTTCCAAAGTTGTCTTTCACTCTTGTGCTGCCTTTGGAGCCACTGGAGTGGAGTTGGACCCTCAAGGCCTTGGGCAGCCTGTTTTCATGCATGCTCTCAGCTTAATCCAGATGGTTTCTCTCTTGAGTCGGCGTCACATACTGGTGCCTGTGGTTTTCCCAGCCACTTTACCATTGGTGCTACCATTCTGGAGTCTCAAGGGAGACCTTACTCCCATGGATCCACTAAGCATTGCCTTTTAGTAGGGTTTCTCTGTGACAGCTTTCTTCCTGACCGGTCTCTACCTGGGTACCTAGGCAATTGGATACATCTTTTGACATCTATGTGGAGGCTGTCCTACCTCTCTTGTATTCTGCATGCCGGCAGAACCAGCACTTTATGGAAACCACCAGAACTTACTGTTGAGTTCTCTGGAGTTGCAGCCTGAACTATATGTGTATCTGCTTTATCCCTGGCAATGATGCATGGAGCAGAAGCCTGAGTTGACCGTAAGCAGTGAGCCCATGGAGAGCAACCAGTCTCCTGAAACTATATTGCCCTCTTAGAGCTGTGGGCCTGTGATGAGAGGGGCAACCATCAAGATCTGTGAATTTTGCTCAGGACAATCACCAACAAATCACAGCAAAGTCCAACACAAAAATCTGGCTTAGTACTTATGAGAGCCATAGCCTTGCCAGTGAATTAATCCATCTGATGGATTAATAATTTGAATGGACTACTGGGTGCTAACTCTAGGTAGGTGGAGTATGACTGGGAGGAAGTAGATCACTGGAGGTGTGCCCTTGGGGTTATATGTTGTCCTTGGCTTCTCACTCTTTCTCTGCTTCCTGAGTGCCACGAGCAGAGCAGTTTTCCTCTGCCATCTTCTGCCATAGTGTTCTGCTTCATTTTGGGTTTAGAATAGTGAACAGAACTTCTGAAACTGAGAGCCCCAAATAAACGTTTCCTCCTCTAACTTATTCTTGTCAGATATTTTGGTCACAGGGCTAAAAAGTTGATTCGTACACTCTTATCATTAGCAACTCCTGCCATAGACAGAATTTTTATTTCTTGGAGAATCCTTTGTTTTACTAAGGCCTACCAACTGATTGAATCAGGTCCACCTGATTATAAATGTTAATCTCACTTCCGAAATATTTTTACAGCATTACCTAAATTAGCAACTGATTAAATAACAGGACACAGTAACATAGTCAAGTTGACATACACAACTGACCATTATAACAACGTTCTTGCAGTATTTAGTAGGGATAGAATGTATCAGGAAAATTTGTCTTCTTTTGGACCAGCCTCCTATAAATGGTTGTTTCCACCAGTGGGACATAATATCTAGTGGGAAATCTTGACCTTCTTTCAAAGTTTCTTTTTTTTTTCTTTATTTGCCATTGCCTCTCCTGATTCTTGGGCTTTCAGACTCAAGTTGAATTATCTCACTGGCTTTCCTGGGTCTTCAGCTTACAGAGACCATATTGTAGGACTCCTTTGGCTTCCACAATTGTATAAGCTAATTCGCATAATAAATTTTCTCATATATATATCCTATTGGTTCTGTTTTTCTGGAGGACCCCTGACTGATACCATGTACTAGATGTTTTTCTAACTAGTAAATTACTTATTTAAAATAATAATGTTTTGAGTTAGGCTCTATTATTCCCATCTCACCTATGAAGAGATTGGGATACAAAGAAGTTCAGCAACTTGATCAAAGTCACAGAGTCAAGACAGAATCCAGAGAGTCTGGCTCCAAAGTACTTACCACTATATCATACTGCCTTTTGTAGGCTCAATTTCTTAAAGAACAGAGTTTCTGTGGAGTTTAGGGAAATACTGGTAACTAGCTGACCATCTTATGAAGAAATTTTAAAGTATTTCCTTTATTAAACTCACATGATAAAGCATGGCATTGGCTCAGGGCTGTGTAGAGTGTTCTCCCCATTTCTTCACATTGTCACATCATATTCACTATATCCATTTTGGGTTTTGGTGCTATTTGATGAACCATCACATCTGGGTTTTGATTGACAGGTCATTTGTTACCATTTTCCAGAAATCTCATAGGCAAGGGAAATTGTAGACTAACCTTTATTTTAATTAAGTTACTTTAGGTTTATTAGAGGCTTAAATTGTTAATATATCATACATCAACATCTAGATGAAAAATCTCCTCTGTCCCTCACAGAAAGATTATGTCCTAGGAAATACCTGTTTTGTTGCTCAGAGAGTTGTTATGTACAAGTATGAACCTCAAGAGAGAAAAAGTAACCTTATTATTTACCAGCATTTCTTTCAGATGAAGACTAGTCTCCAAAGACATATCTGAAGACATGAATTTCATTGGCTTAACCTTTGCTATTATATACAGACATAAGCAGGGTCTTCTGTCCACTCAACACAAACTTCTTCCAGCAGACTCCTCAATTCCTCATGGAAACAGACTCTTGACAGTTTGGTCTCATGTGATGTCAGGCACTGAGGTCTGGCACTGAAGAATCTGAACAGCTTGAGTGGTCACTTTTCAAGGTCATGTGAAAAATCACCAGTATGGAGACCTGGAGGCAGGACTAGAATATGGCTTCTATAAGGTAGGGAAAGAACCTCTATAAGGCAGGGACTTCGAAAAAATTCTGAAGAGTTAGTTTCGTGTTGGGAAGCCAGTAAGAACAAAACAGAACAAACAACAGACCAGAGCTTAAGTTTAAAAAAAAAAAACAAATTTAGAAAATATAAGAACTAAAGACAAGGAAATAAAATATTGCTCATTAAAAATGACATTTCCATAATAGCTACATTCCTAAAGGAAGTGAGAATGAAAGTAGATGAGCAGAAGAGGTATTCAGCTTATGTGAGAAGATGGACAACAGACTTTTTTGCTGAGAGTGTTCATGTTGTTACTGTTTAGTAAGTTATAGGTTAGGAAGAAATACAAGGAAATAATAGAAAAAATTATTCACAATTTCACTACTTGAAAAACTTCACATTTTTTACTTTTATTCCAAAGTTCTTTTTGTGCATTTTATAAAATATTTTTCCTTGAAAAAGGCCATGGATTATATGATGTGGCAATAATTTGATAATATATTTTCAGAAAACAAAATAAAACAAATGATTTTAAATGTATAGAAATGAGAAGATATATTGGATGAGAATATGTGGAGGTTATGATCACAATTTGTATAGACAAGTGAATCCTGTGTTCAATTAATATTTATAGATTAATAATTTTTAATACAAAATCATTATAAGCCTTGTTTTAACAGCCATGCATAATTCCACCGTGTGTATTTATTGTATTTATTTAACCATCACATTGATGGCATAGTTTGGTTCTAGTTATAAATAACTCAGAATGGATATATTTGTTCATGAATCTTTTTTGTATGCCAGATTATCTTCTCAAAATGGATTGTTGGAAGAGGGATATTTAGGTGGAATAATAAGAAAATATTTATGATATTTGATATCCATTGCCAAATAGCTTTCTGGAGGAATTTATAACATTTTTATGATGAAGTCTAATGGGATAATGTTTTTCCATTTAATGCATCTCTCACCTTGTGTGAGGATATGACCAGCAAGATGTGATGTGGTGAGGATTCTGAAATTCACTTCTGTAGTTCACAGGTTTGCTATTAAGGGCAAGAGATAGTTTCAAATTTTCCACTTCTGTGTGACCTTGAATAATATTTTCCACCTGTAAGATAGAAAGAATATTTAGTTTTTTGCCTAGTACACAATGTACTGTATCAAACAAATATTTGAAAGCATTTAAGAAAATGCAAAGTACTGAAAGTAGTATTAATTCAATTAGAATAAAACCAAAGGGAAAATTTATTGTATTCCAAACCCTGGGAGTAGGAAAGTTTGAAGTTAGATTTGCATAATCAGAGATATTTGATTTATTCTGGACTGTGTCAGGAGCAAATAGATCTATGTTGCCAGAGAACTTTGAGCTTATTCCATTTCCTTGTATAAGGCAGAATTTCATTTTTATCATTTGTGCTGCATTATTTTAGCAATTCCATTATATGTCAGATCAACTGAAGTTTGTACTAGGAAACCCAATTATTTAAATTTCTGGAGAGGGTAATATGAAATAATCCATTTTCCAGGAACTTTCTATTTTTTTTTGAAAAAGAAAATACACATATTCAATATATGTGAAAGCGAAACAAACTATGAGGTAAAAAAAAATAGATGCTTTACATGTAAAAAAGAAAGGCTCATCTACTTAACCTGTGTGTTCTGTTTAATGAAGAGGAATGGATCCCCAAATTATAGAAATATTCAAATTGAAGTGGAAGAATAGAAATTCAAGATACTTTAGGTAAGAAGAGTATAAGTTAAAAAAGCGGGTGAGGAGGAGGATTTGGACAACTACAGAGAATGGGGGAGACAGTAAGTATTGGTGTGGGCCTAGTAAAAAACTGGCAGGCCAAAATATTTTTTGATGACTGCCACCTCCAATTACAAAATATCTACAATTTTTAAATATACTCACGTAGTTAAAAAATTTGAAAATGGGAGAATATAAGGATAATGGAATGGATAGTGCATAAGTGTTCATAAAGGTGAATTTGAGAAAACTTGTGCTGGTATCCTTGTGAAGAAAACGGAAGGAGGTGAAATAAATCATCGTGTAGTCAGGTAGATAAGTGCCAGGTGGGATGACCATGGCCAAAGCTATCGATTAAAGGATCAATGACACTAAGCAGTGAAGGCGCCAGCATTTTTCCCAAGGATCTGCCCTTGGTTCTGTCCTGTTCCACATCTTGTTTAAAATCAATGATGTCAATTCCCTTCTGCTAAAGACCTCCAGCAGCACACTTGTAATGGAAGAGAGTGCGATTGTTATTTTACTTTTTAAATTTTATTTATTTTTTGTGATTGTTTCTTTGTTAGGGGCATTGAGAGTAGTTTTCATGGAGGATTCTATTTTAGAATTTGGGTTTGGGCTGAGTAATTTTGGGGGAGGGCCTACGAAAGGGGGCCTTCACTCTGGATTAGCCACCATCAAAAAGTAGGCGCAATTCTATGAATGAAAACAGTCTTGAGGGGCTAAATGTCTAATTGATAAAGGAGCAGCAACTCCTCCCGAGAGTCAGGAGGAATAGAAGTTTGGTATTTTGTGGGTTGCACAGTGACTTTGCTTCATTTCACTTCATCATAGTCTCCGAGTGACCTTGTCTGAGGCTGCGGCTGAGAGATGGTTTATGTTCAGCAAGAGGCCAACAGGCTGAACTGCAAACATCAGACTGGGGTGTCAGGAGTGCCATCCTCCTCCTCAGTGGTGGACTTAGACAAGCACTCAGAAATTAACAATCAAATTCATAGATGACGCCATGTTGAGAAAGGACAGCTGAACACAACTAAAAAAAAAGAAAAGTAAAGCACTGGATATGCTAGAGATGAAATGCAGGCTAGCAGTCAGGAAATATGAACTCGTATTTAGAAATGATGAGAAAAAAAATATCTGGAGCTGTTAATAACGAACCCAAGCTTATAGGCAAACGTTAGTGAAGAACAAGAGGTGAATTCTCATAGTTAAAAATAAGAGACTCCTTATCCTGTTTTCTTACAGCATTTACCATAGAAAATGTGTAAATTCTTTGCTTCTTTTGTAATATTTGTAAGTCCTTTTAGAAGCTAAATAAACTCCTTTCCAGCTTTATGCTCCAGGAGTATCTTTTTCAAGAGCCAGGAACCATTTCTACGAAATCTAGCCACCCAGGGGGACTGTGCCCCCTGTCCCAGGTCCTGTGGAAGGGCAGGAACCTGTCTTAAGCATTGATGCCTCACACTAATTTGCAAAACTACCTCCTCTCATCAAGATATGAGAATTTAATTTTCCTTTGGATAAAGTAAATTAGCTAATATGGTCACTTTATTTACCAAGTGAATTTAGGATAAACTTTGTGTGACAAATGAACTTGTCAAATCCTCTTACTAGAGGACTCAGGACTGTTTCTCTTCAGCATGGGGGTATAATGGGTTGTGTCTGTTTGGCTGTATAAAAGGGTGAAATGACTTCAGGTCTTGGCAATACCCTTGGTGACTTGTCTGTGGTGTGCCCCATATTCTGGTTAAATACTCAGAAATGAAACTGTTTTCTTTCACTTTACTTTTGTGGAGTTGTTTTCTGGACTGAGGAAAGGAGATTTAGTTTTTCATTGTATTTTCCAAACATAAGGTGGTATACTAGTTGCAAAGACGGAATAGTTATGCATGTAGCCAGCTTCCATTTCAGACTCTTTTCCAAGGAAACTACCCCACTACTAATTAAAGGTCGCCTGTTTATACAGATATTGGCATGCTTTGAAATTATTTGTAGAAGCATGTGGGCAGAAATAGGGGTATTAGTAAGGATGAATGTAGAACGCTGTTCTTTGGTTCAAAGGAGATCGTGTCTTTCTTGGTTTGCACATGCATTTAAATGTATCAAACAGTAAAGAAAGATAAGATTCAAAGTTATAAGAAAACTTAGACCTGTGCCTCATTCCCATTGAAAAGCCTCAGAAAGTTGGGTTATGCTTGGGGACCTGTCACATCCATTCATGACTCCTCACCATCTTTCTTCCTGACATGATGCCCATGAAATTCCATAGCATGGTCACATGAGTGGGTGGGTGTGTAGTTGCTGAGGCAGGATTGTGAATGCGGGCACCATTATCCACGCCATATTGACATTTGCTCAGAGATGTCATCTGGTCTGGATCTGGAGAATTACAAATGGAAAAGAAGAGATGGCCTTATCACGTGCAGGGAATTATTGCTGCAGCCACCTGCATAGACCTTGCCACCCCGGCTGCTCTCCATTCAGATAATCATATCCACTGACAACTCGTCCTTTCTTATCACAGCAGAAACGATCTTTATGACAATTGGATTTCTTTTTTTCCATTAATTCTTGAGAATTTCCTGGGAGCATAGATGTTGTTACAACTTGCACTTCAGTTGGGGGAGTGTCAAAGAGTATAAATGAAATTTGTAAAATTTGGAAAAAACACAATGAGTGATATGGCACAATATCATTTTCATTCCTCATCTGTCTTGCAAAATTCACGGAGTCACTCTAAGAAAAAAAAAATACAGCTAATGCATGTAATTCAGATGGCAAAACGTTACCTATTCAGTGTTATACAATTGTTAAAAAAAGACTAATTCGGAGGTGGTAGAGGGAGGAGGCATGATACATTGTTAGTATTAAAACACCAATTATTACAGCTAAGCAATTTGTTTTGAAATTTATTCTAAAATCTGCACAATAATGTCAATTATATGACTTTTTAAATTGAAAAGTCACTAACCTAATGACAAACGTTCTTTACAAATTTGTCACTCGAAATTGTTTCTGAATTTTGGAATGCGTTTGAAGCCTCAGTTAGTCTATACATTACTGTTTTCACTATTTTTTTCTTCCTACGAAAAGAGGATTTTCTAAATTAGAAGGATGTATTTAATTATTAACAGAAACATTCTATGTGTTTGGAAGATTTGGATGCAAACATTTTCTTTGGCCAGCTGAATATTGTAAATCACTAAAGAAAATCATATGCCTTTTAAAAGAAAGGACTTTGCATATGGTTGGTCTAAAAAAGATTAAAACGATCTTATTTAGAAAAGTATAAATGGAATACTCTAAATATATAGCAGTGTTATATTTTGAAAACATGAGAGTAGTCTCCAAGGGTGGAGTTTACATTTTCTTCTATGATATAAATAACTGTCTACTGGAAAAAGAAAAAAAGAAAAAGAAACAGAAAAGCTATTGTAGAATGAAATGGTACAAAACTGAAAATGTAGAGCTTTGTGGGTTTTTTGAAGAGAAAGAAATACAAATGGGTTGTTCAAGCTCTAATATCCTACACATTGTTGTAGCTGGTGAGAAAGGAAGATAGTGAGTTCCTTGGACAGGTTGAGTTTGTGGAGTTGGTGGGAATCATGAAAGAAGTTTTAGCTAGAGAAAAAGATTAGGAGACTATTCTTTAGCAGAGATTATATAAAAATAATTAAATATTAAAGTCCAGACTGCGAGAATCTGGAAACCATATTCAGAGGGTTCTGGGTCAAAATGAGACCTTTTGTAAGTCAGCTTTCCGTCACTGTGACAAAATGCCTGAGCAAAACAACTGAATGATTTATTTTGCTCATGGTTTCAGAGGTTTTAGTTGATAGTCACTTGGCTCCATTTCTTCTGGTCATGTGGTGAGGCTCAAATATGGTACAAAGCACGTGGGGGAGAAAAACTTCTGACCTCATGGGAGCCAGGAAGAAAAGACAGAGCACACTATATAATATAGCTTTTCACCTCTAACCCATTAAAGTATGAATTTATAAATGGATTAATCCATTCACCAGGTCAGATCCCTCCTGGGCCAATCAGCTCCCGGAGACCACACATCTGATACTGCTGCATTGGAGACTGTGTTAGTCAGCTATTCCTCACTGTGACCAAGAATACCAGACAAGAGGAACTTAAAGGCGGTAAAGATTATTTTGGACTCATAGTTTCCATGGTTCAGTTCATGGTGGTCAACTCCATTGCTCTGGACTCGAAGTTAGGCAAGAAATTATGAAACAAGCATGTGGCATAGTAAACCTACCTGTTCGGTTTACGGCAGCCAGAAGGAAGAGGCCTGGGACAAGGTATAGTCCATGGCCATGCTCCCAGTGAGCTACTTTACCTACTTCCTCTACCCATTTACCTACTCCAATTACCTATTAATCCACCCAATGGATCAATCCACTGATGAGATTATAGTTTTCCAAACTTTTCACTTCTGAACATTGCTTCATTACTTAATAATACATGAGCTAGCGGGAGGACATTTCTGGGTCCAAAACCATTGCATTTTCCCATGCCCCTCAAAGTGCATGCCATCACAATGAAAAATGTATTCAGGCCCTCTCCACGAGTCCTCATAGTTAACAGCATTGCTCTAAGTTCAAATCCAAAGGCTCCTCTGAGATTCAAGGCAAACTCTGAGCTGTGAGTCACTGATGAGATTATAGTTTTCATAATCACCTCTGAACATTGCTGCATTATCTAACACATGAACTACTGGGGTACATTCCTAGATCTAAACCCAAACAGGAACCAATTATTCAACATCTGAGCTTTCAGAGAACTTTGAAGATCCAAACCATAACAGCTACCTCCAAAATATGCACTGCATTACCAAACTAAGTTGAATAAGAAAACAAAACATTGAAAACTTAAAATATGTGAAGAGTTTGAACTCAAATAAACACAGTAAGTTATCATTTTCTCTAACATCATTACTGTGAGGACTGTACTAGGCAAAGTCAGGAATGAAATCAATAACTTTCTTGGCACTTCTCCTAATTGGTGTCCCAAATTTCTTCCATATGAAATCATACTCTAATGCCTTCTGCCTTTAGACTGTGCTCAGGACTCCCTCCTTCATGGCTTTACCCCAAACAGCGTCAAGGGTGCAAGAGCTTTCCTGATTGGCCCTTCTAATCTTGCTTTTCCCCATGAAAATCTTTTATCTTGTCTATTTCTCTTCTTCCCTCTGTGTTGACTAAATTATCTGATGCATGATGTGCTCAGTACCAACAGACTCTACTATGATTGTATCTATATCTTCTCTTTTTTTCTCAATATAGATTTATTCTAAAGGCTTGATTGCAACTTTAGACATTATGGAGGATGAGAAAATCTGTTGGAGCAAGGACATGTCTTGTGTCAAGCTGTTCAAAAAATACACTCTATTGTAGGGCCAGTTAAAATATTAATTTCACCTAATTATAATACATCATTTAGTTTTAGAAAATTTTATGAATAATAAAAGAATAAGAAAAAACCCACGTCTGCTCAGAGATAGCACATGAAAGTATCTCCATGGTTCATTTTATGGGTGTTTATTTTTGGTATCACTACCACCAACCTCACTTACTAACCAGTTCTCTTCATTAACACTATTATCATGATTGAGTGCTTACTATGTACTGGCGTTAGGTTAAGCATCTTACCTGGAGAAGTTCACTTAATTTTCAAAACAACTTCATGCTGTAGGTATTATTTTCTTTGACAATGCGGTGGAGGAATGGAGACTCAGAGAAGATGAGAAATTTGCATGAGGACAAACAGCATTGGGAAAAGATGACTAGAAATCTGGGCAGCCTGAATTCTAAATGATACTCTAGAGAATGATGTTACATTAAACTGTGTGTTGTTTAAAATCTTAAAAGAGGTTTCATAGAAGACAGATTTCTCTCTCAGTAACATTTATGTTAGTTTCTTTCCAGAGAAAACGTTTTTACTTGTGTCTTTTGGATGCTGATTGTGGTGAGGTTGTCCTACTGAGATGCATTGGACCATAATTACTTCACAATTAGAGTCACCCTTCTATCCATCTATCCTTCATCTGGAAAGGTTGTAGTTTTGTTAGTCATATTTTTGTACTTTGCTTGGTATGAGGCAACAGTGTAATTAGTAACCACAGGTAGTTACACACTATTTTTAGAATGAATACATACCCCGATTGAAGTTGTAATGTCCGGAATGGAGTAGTAATGTCTGCAATAATATTTCCTAGGCACAAAATACAGTAAAGAGGAAATTTGAAGCTTTTAGCCAGTGCTATGTAAATAAAGTAGGCTGTAAAAACCAGACCAATTTTCTTTTCACAATTAAATCAATATGATATAGTACTGTTCTTAAATATATCAAATCCAGACAGCCTCTTTCATGCTTTCTGGGGTTATAGTTGCAAGATTAACAAATAAGAGTATAAGACATGGAGTTAAATTTGACTTTCATATAAATAACAATTTTTTAGTATTAGTATATTATAAATAGTGCATTAAAATACTAAAAATTATTGCTTATCTAAAGTTAAATATAATTGAGCATTATTGGTGAGTATTTTACCTGACCAATCTATTTGGTGAAATTCCTGGAATTAAATGAATAATTGTTCAGTCCAGTGGTTTTTGAAACCACAGAAGCGACACTGTAATATCCGAGTGCAGATGATATGAAACCTTAAAGCTTTTGCTCAGGGGACATTTGCTTTGGGCTCTTCTTTCTCATAACCAAGCCACCATGCTGTATGAAGCTTAACCCACATAAAGATGCCACCTAGATACACACTGTGGTTGACAGGCCCACTCGACTTTGGGCTGAGCACAAGCCCAAACTGACTGACAAGCACGTTGGGGAGACAGGCTAGACACCCACCTAGTCAAGGCTTCTAAGTCTTTCAGCCCTCACCACCATCCAACTAAGACCATACCACAGAACCACAGTCAGAACTCCACGCTGGAGTCCAGTCACCCATACCACTGTGATAATAATAGGCTGCTGTCTTGAAATAATTTGGGACTGTTATTCAGCAATAAACAAATGGAACATAACACAGGAAGCAAACAGACCCAGAATATGGGACATTCTGTAGGATGACTGACCCAGTTTCTCTTACTGGTCAGAAGCAGAATAGAGGGTTTGAGAAGAAGGAGTGTGTTCTATTTTAGCCCAAAAGCCACTTCTGAGACATTGCTTTCAAATGTCGTGTGTGAATATTGTTCAGCTACAAATTCAAACAAAACAATAGTGGAAGCTGAGCACGGTGGCTCATGCTTGTAATCCCAGCACTTTGGGAGGCTGAGACAAGAGAATCACGAGTTCAAAGCCAGCCTCAGCAACAGCGAGGTGCTAAGCAACTCAGTGAGACCCTATCTCTACATAAAACACAAAATAGGGCTGGGGATGTGGCTCAGTGGTTCAGTACTCCTGAGTTCAATCCCTGGTACCAAAAAAAAAATAGTGGAAAGATATTTTTAGATAATTTGGAAAATGATATTCACGAGTCATTGGTAATTTTGTTAGGAGTTAAGAATACATGAGATCAAGACCCATTTTTATAGCCACCTAGAAAACTGTGTGAGTGGAATGATTTGATATTGTCATTTGCCTTAAAATGATTCACCAATGAAGAAGACGAAGAGAAAGAAGACGAAGATTGCTTCTTGCTTGACATAAAATCTACAGTTATCATTCAGGTAAAGATACAGGAGGTACATTGTACGAGCTTGTTTACTTGGATGAATATGTGAAAACTTCTTCGTGAAAAATAACTCCCTCTGGAGCAATTCAAAATATAAAATGCATACATTATTAATTTAGAAATATAAATATGAAAATTATAAAATTATACACATTTCCATATAAGTACATAAATTATAATATAGTATTGTCAGAAAATAAGAGTTACACATAATTTCATAGGGAAGATTATTTTCAATAAAATATACTGGCAACATTATATAAAACAAAATATATATTTAATGAATCCTGTTTTCTTTCTTAGAAAGAAATTTAAGATGTGAGCAAAAACTTTTGTTTTTCTTGATGTTTTTCCCTATTCCACCTGCCCTTCGATGTCTTTATACTGAATGACCATGTTTTATTAGATTGCATCTGTTTGGAAGTTGTTAGAGATTTTAGTACATATGTTACAAAATCAACCTGTCTTCAGTCACTGTTTTGGAAACCAGGACAATTGTAGGTCTTGTCTACGTAAATTCTAAGAAATTAAATGATGTTCTAGTTACTAAAGAGTTACTAGTTATATTTTGGTGACTCCAGTTCTTTGAATAAATTTAGATAAAATCTTTATAGAGATCTGGTTTATATCCCTTCTTTGAAAGTTTCACTAAAAAGATTAAAAAAAACACAGGTCACTGCATTAAAAGGTCAAAAACGGTCCCCAAATATAACTTTAAAGGGGCTTTTAAATATTTTGAATCTTTTCATTTTAAATTAATAATATAACAAATTGATAAATGAAAGCAGACTTTTTTTTTCTCATGAAGTCTCCTTTCTATAAACCTGAAGGGAGCCTGAGAATTATAAATTAAATTTATTTTAAAATTAAGAGTTAAGAATTGGATTTAAAATAAGTAATGATAAATGCATTCAGCTTGACACAGACATCTTTATATAAATCGCTAAAATCCACATAATCATGCAGTGAGCTGAAGCCTTGCTAACAGCTCATTCTGTACAAATGACCCTAATAAGAAAGGACTCTTTGGAATATGCAAATGTTAAATTAATTATTGAGTTTTACTTTTAAAGCTTTTGTGGACCCTAATGTTATCTTAGATTCTATGACAGAGATCTTAATTTCTTAGTCTTTTTTAATAACATGATAATTTGGTTAAGTAAGAGGAAGCCTGGTGTGATGGCAAGAGAATAAAGGTACTTACTTTTTGTGAGATAGTTATTAAATATCCTATTGACATTTAACATTGATATCTACAAAAAGACTGGAGAGATTTTCTTGCTATTCTTTGGAAAAATATAAATTCATACTGTAGAAATGCTATTTCCCTAACTCTCCATTGAGAAGCTCCTGAAAGTGACTGTTAGGGATAGAGTCCAAGGAAAAATGGTAAATTTTGTAAAAGAAAATAATTTTTAAAATACTATTTGAAACAAGATGTCTTAGTATACGTTAAGTGCTGGCGAAGTTGTGGGGGAAAAGGCATGCTTATACATTGCTGGTGGGACTGCAAATTGGTACAACCAATCTGGAAAGCAGTATGGAGATTCCTTAGAAAACTTGGAATGGAACCATCATTTGACCCAGCTATTCCACTACTTGGTCATACCCAGAAGACTTAAAAACAGCATACTACAGTGACGCAGCCACTTCAATGTTTATAGCAGCTTAATTCACGATAGCTAGACTGTGGAACCAGCCTAGATGCCCTTCGACATATGAATGAATAAAGAAACTGTGGTATATATATCCAATGGAATATTACTCAGCAATAAAAGAGAACAAAATTATGACATTTGCGGGTAAATGAATGGAGTTGGAGAACATCATGCTAAGTGAAGTAAGCCAATCTCAGAAAACCAAATGCCAAATGTTCTCCTTGATAAGTGGATGATGATCCATAATGTGGAGGAGGACATGGGAATAAAGGAGGAAATTGGGACACAGGGGTGGGATGGGGGAGGGAGCAGAGGGACAGTAAAGATGGTGGAATATGATGGACACCATAGCCCTAGCTATATGTACGACTGCATGTATGTTGTGATTCTACATCACATACAACCAAAAAAATGAAAAGTTGTGCTCCATCTGTGTACAGTGAATCAAAATACACTCTGCTACCATATAAACCTAAATAGAATAAATTAATTAATAAAAAAAGAACAAAACTTTGTATTTTTGTGGATTTGTTTTATTCATCCAATAAGGTGACCACAAAAGGCCATATGGATAATTTAAATCCAGTATGTACGTATTCTGCAAAGATAATCCACTTCATAGTGAAAAAGATGAGTTTCCTGCCAAGTACAGTGTTATTTCTGGTATAGGATAATCACTCATAAAAAGAACTCTAAGAAAATAAAGCTCCAGATGCTTATTTCCTGTACTATCTGAATACTCACTATCAGCACCAAATATTCTTAGCATCTCACTTGTTACTGTTTGTATCTTTGTTGAAAGCTGCGTGAGTCCTGAAAGCCCCAGGTTCAGACTTGCTTCCGTATTGGTGCCCTTGACCTTTACTTGGGAAACCTACAGGGTAGGGTCAAATGGGTGATTTGTTTCTTGTGACACCCTCCCCTTGCCTGCAAATCAAAGTTAGGACCTCTTTATAGACTCCTGGCCCATAAGTTATGGTTGCCTTTTTGTTTCTTGTTGCTCAAATCACAAATCACCTGAGGCCCTTCACCCCTGCAACAGCCAACAGCAGGAGGGTCATTGCTCCAGGGGTGGTTCCCTTCCCGTGACCTCCAAAGTCTAAATCAGTGTTCTCATATTTCAGGGTACCTGGAAATAGTTGGTAAAATTGCAAAAAGCACTGCATTTTTTTGGATTGTCTTCCAAGAAATTGTTTCAAGGGTGTAGAGTGGGGTCCAGTGACCTATGTTTTCAAAAGCATCTAGAGTGATTCTTTGTTTTTGTCCAGTTATGATACATAAAAAAGTAGCTTTACTCAGATAAAACTTAAATTTCATACAACTTATGGATTTAATATGTACAATTCAAATGCTTTTAATTTTTCACAGAGTTGTGAAACCATTACAAAGTCAATTTAAAAAACATTTTCTCTTGCCCCATAGAAAACCCTGTACCCAATATTTGTAACTCCTCAATTCCTCTCTTTACCAGCTTCTGGAAGCTGCTAATCTACCTTCAATGGATGCAGATTTGCCCAACCTGGACATTTCATATAAATGGAATTATATAATCTCTTTTGACTAGCTTCTTCCATTTAGCATAAGGAGATGTTCAGTCATGTTGTGGAATATGGTGTGCGCTCATATTTCATTACTCCCTTTTCATTGCCCAAAACCCTGAGATTGCGTGGTTATATTTAATTGATTCATTCATCTGTTGATGGACATTTTTATGGTTTCAAGTTTTAGGCTACTGTGAATAACTCTGATATGAATATTCACATGCAAATCTTTGTGCAGATGCATGTTTTTGTATCTTTTGAGTGGAAATCTAAAAATGGTTTTGCTGTGTCATAGGGTGACTCTTAACTTGGAAAATTTGCAAACGCTTTTCCCAAATGTATTATTTACATTCCCACCAGCAATGGATGAGAGCACCAATTTTTCTACATCATCATAAACACTTGTTATTATTCTTTTGACATTTTGTTTTAATCATCCTACTTAGGAGAAAGAGGTAATACATTGTTAATTTATTTACAGTTCCTTATTGGCCAATGACATTAAGCATCTTTTCATGAACATTTTTGGCCTTTCTATACTTTGTTTAAAAACATGTTTGTCCAAATTCTCTGCCCAGGTTCTAATTAATTTATTTGTATTTTACTGTTGAGTTATAAGACTTCTTTACACATTCTGGATGCAAGTCCTTTGATGGTATATGATTTGAAAACATTTTCTCCCATTACTTTGTGGGTGGTCTTTTTACTTTCTAGATGGTGGCTATAAAAGCACAAAGGTTTTAAATTTCATGTAGTTCAAGATTAGTATTTCTTTGGTTGCTTTTGCTTTTGATGTCATATATAAGAAGTCATTGCCTCATCCAAGAGCATGAAGGCTTACTCAGATGTTTTCTTATAATTTTAACTTGCATTTTTCTCTCTACTGATTTTGAGTTAATTATTGTCTGTGGTATGTGCTGTGGGTCCAACTCATTTCTTAGTGTGGATATGCAGTTGTCTCACCACTAGTCTATGGCAAAAAGACATTTTTCCCCCCACTAAATGGCTTTTTTACTTGTTGAGAGTCAATTGACCATAGATGTAGAGAGGCCAATTCTATTCCATTAATCCCCATAACTCCTTGATTACTCTTGAGCCATTTATGTTTTGAAACTAGGAAGTGCATATCTTCCATATTTGCTCTTTTTTTTAGATTGCTTGGTGCTTCTGGGTCCTTTGGAATTCTATATAGATTCTAGAATCAGCTTACCATTCTACAAGATTCTAGCTGAGAACTGATAGGAATTTCTGAAATCTGTCAATCCATATGGAAAATATTACCAAATTAAATTAACAACCTCGAGTTTTATGATTAGTGACAATGCAGTCTTTCTATTTATTTAGATATTTTGCAGTTTTATCAGATATTTTGTATATTTTTGTTAAATTTATATCTAAATATTTCGTTTTTATATTACTATGGTTATGATTTTAATTAATATCATTTCAATCATAGTCATTGCTAGTATACAGAAAGCCTTTTGATTTTTTGTTAATCTTTTTAATGTAATGTTGTTGAGCTCATTTATTCTGATATATTTTAGTAGATCAATTGTAATTTTCTATATACATAATCAAGTCACCTGTAAACAAATTATTTAACTTCTTCCTTTTCAAGTGTATTCCTTTTTTTCCCTAATTGCCTGAGTCCCTCAGTAATTCTGATGCAAGTAGTTGGAGGGTTAGATCTAGAGACATTTAATTAAAAAATGAAAAGGCCAGGCCAACATTTCAGGTATTGGCAAATAAGAGGGCTGGGGTTTTTGAAGCTTATAATTAAATCCCATAAGAACGGTATGTGTCCACTCCCTTCTGCATAATCATAGCTACTGAGAGATAATTGAGGACTGTGAAAATTGTAGTTAAACTTATCTGTGGCTCTTTAGAGGATTGCAAAAGCAAGTGTGATTTTAATTACCCTTCCTTTTTAAAGGAACAACTTATACTTATACAACTATCACACAATTTTTAATGTTTTCAATACCTGAAGGTCAATATACTAGATAAAGGAAAATATTTGATTTTTTTTTAGATCCAAGTTCATCAGTCCATTGTTCTGTAATGTGCAGAGAATTGGCCAATCTTACCAATTTCAATTTTGCTGACTATAAAATGAGAAAACCAATGCTACTGTGATATCAAAATCCTCAGCAATGTCGAGCACATTATAGACTCTAAAATATGCTTCTAAATACATTTAAATAAATCATTTTTATACCATAATGTTGCTGCTTACATTTGAAATCAATTTAATTTAAACTACTATTTCTGGGCTCAGTAGTGCACATCTATAGTCTCAGCCTTTTGGGAGGCTGAGGCAGGAGAATTGCTGGTGCTCAGAAGTTCATGGATGGCCTGGGCAACATAGCAAGATTCTTCCTAAAACAAATTATTTAAAATATTTGTATCTTTCATCTTTTGTAGCCAACATTTAAAACCGTCCATTTCAGGATATCAAAAAAAGGAATATAGTCACAATTTTAAATATAGTTTATAGGAAACCAGAATTTTATTTCTGGTATTAATATATCCACTCATGAAGGGATGCTGTCTATTTTAGAAGACTCCCTAATTTCAACTCATAAAGCCAATGTTATTGCACAATAAACTCTTACCACTAAGTTGCTCATAGCCACCAGTATTTAAAGTGGTAAGTTCAACACAGATACGTGGATTCTTTGGTAGTAAAACATCTTTTTTCACTTATTTTTCTGGCATTCCCTTGAATACACACACTAGAAAACGAACTAGGTCACATATTCCCTGACCATCTCTAAACATGCTTGGGAGTAATAAAATTAACAGAACAGTCATTTCTGTTTACTTTGTCCTGAAAAGACTTTTTTTTTTTTTAAATTATGTACACAACATTTCAAATGTGCTTAAGAGGTATAGAGTTTACTAGAATCATTTTGGGGAATTTAGTTGTTTTGAGCTCAGATAACTGATTTTTATGTTTTAATTAAGAGTCGCTTTCATTCAGAAAGCACCGGATGCTCTGCTTTTTTTCAGAGACTAGATTCACACTGGTACCCAAAAGGATGAATTGCAAAGGTGGATTTGGAACCTCATCCTCTTCTTTTTTAAACATTTTTGGAAACCTACATTTAAGTTTTGCCAAAAGCCATTAATGAAATAAGGTCAGTGTACCCTGAACTTGACCAGAAGTTGAACTTATGCCTTGATTTAGAAATTTAAGCAAGAAAATGGGGAATTTTGGTGGCCAATTCCTATACTTACTCCCAGGAGAGAGAGTGGGAGGCAGGAACAGACTTCCTAAATATGGCTTGTGGCTGGGGGCCCGTGCTGGCCATCGCCCTTTCCCCGGCATTCACCTCCCTCGCTGCCTCCTCCCTACCTGCTCTGTGTTTCAGGGGGCTGCTGCTCTGTATCTGAGGGCTGACCTCGTCAATCAGCCTTTCTGAGGCTCCACCACTGACTGGCACACAGCTACATTAAATAAAACAGAGCCTAGAGATGGGGGGCAAAGAGGACAGAAGCCAGGGAATCTTCTTCTGGCAGAGATGGATAAAAGTTTATTGGAATCTGAAATGCATATAATTTTTTGAGTCTTCTCAAGGGAAAAATAGAAAATCATGCATATAATTTAAATATTAAAGTAAGTATTTAGAATAAGAAACTAAGTAGCTGTAAGTTAATGGTATCAGAAAGGTGGCTAACACTACAAACATCAAAAAACAAGAGGAATAGTATAAACTTTTTATAATTTACTGATACATGTACATAATATTAACTTTTCTTATAAATTTGGACTGCATACTCTTCAATCACTTCTTAGGACAATGATTTTATATTGTGTATAAACAGAGTACAGGAGTGTTCAGCTTCCTCTAGAAAGGTTTATTGAAGCTTGCTCTTTTAATATTTATAGTTGAGATGTATAAAACGTGATTTAATACATAAACATTTAAGCTATTTGTTGTAATTCTGTGGATCTGTGCTAAAAAAACAGGCATTCTGCTTCTTCTTACTTTGCATGATCTTTATAAAAATGTTTTCACATGTATGATTGTATATACTGCAATATCTAATATATTCCTGAAAAAAGGAGAAGTCTTATTTTATGTAGGTAATAGAGACCTAATGATCTGTGTTCTTAGCACTTTTATGATAGGTGATTAGAGGAACTTTCTACAGGTGGCTTTGACTCTATGTACTGCAAATTCAACTTCCTTCCACTACTCACATATTTGGGGGTGGTCACCCTGGGGCATTTCATATTGCAGTACCTCTCCCTATCAGGACAGAAGATACATCAGCCTGGTGGGCAGTAGCCCATCCACCAGGGTGGCTGGTGATACCTATACAAGAAAGTGCCTGTAAGCCCCACATTATAACTCACCAGAACCTCATTAATTGCAACTCTGACCCACATTTCCCTTTATTGGATCTAAATTCTGGCAACCACTTCCATGTCATCTGACATGAATAAAATGTGAGAAAAGGAAAACTGAAATGGAAATAAATCTTGCTACAGTTTGTGGGAGAGAGCTGGCCTGGGTGTTCCCACAGTAATGTGCAACAGTATCAGGTTTCTCAATCATGTGGCTTGACTATAGTTCCATGTTCTTGTAACAGTTCCCCATTCCTGTAAAACTGCAAGATTAGTAAAGTAGTAACACTTTGTAAGACTTCAGAGCATCCAGTTGTACCCTGTGGCGCTTCCGGGTGAGAGAGAATCCCAAGAGATATATACCCAAGTCAGCGGAATAAACGGAACTTGAGACTTGAGACTCGCAACTTGAGTCTTGCCTTGTTCTTTGTGTAATTTTTATTAGCAGCTCCCTCGCCGATCTTAGCTTCACTTTATGCTGGTGCAGGCACCGACAACAGTTAAATAAATCTTAACTACAGTTAATACATCCTAATAAATTTCTTGCTCATAACAACGTAGAAACTCAGGACCATGCAAACTTACTAGTAAGGTTGCTTCTGGGGACTCTGAAATTTTCAATGATGTTGGGACAAATCCATCCTTGCTTTTTGCTCACGTTGGCATCTTTGGCGGTGTCTCTGCCTCTGCTTGGTTCTGCTTCCTTACAGAAAACTTGCCTCTGTACTTCCTGCTCCCTCAGGGTAGCCCTGCCATGGTTCCAGCTCTGGGTTCCTCCCAGACTCTGGGTTCCCTCATCATGGCACAGTAACCTCTCCGTGATTCTAATGTCTTTATAGTTACTTATACACTTTCACTGAGCTACTGTGGCTCTTGGTTTCCTGATTAGGTTGATGGCAAGAATATTTATAAAATCTGTAATCCATGGAAGGAAGAGATAAACAGTAATCAATAAGCAGAGCAAGAACTACTAACCAAACAGAAGGTCTGGGACTGAGAATTTACGAGGGGAAGAGTGGTATAAGAGCAAAAAGTTTGAGCCCATAGTTTGAGAGTTGATTGCTGAATCCACTAAGCTCCATCCTCCTCCTTCCCTTCTGTCTCACACAGGGGCAAGGTGACAAGAGACCCATATGCTCCCATGGACCCATCCACTTGCTGCAGATGGGAAGCTCAGAATATGCATGGGACTCTCAGGACAGCCTTTTTTCTAATGCCAAGCGGGTCTTCTTTCCTTATGTCTTAGGACATTTTCATACCTGATTAAGACTTCTCCCAATTGCTTATTATATGAGTAATAGCCTTTTTATAAGCTCTTTGTGAGAGTGTAGAACATCAGTGTCGATATCTTAGCCAAATTTTGGGTGGGGACTTGCCTGTTTCTGTGTGGTCATCACAACAGAGAGAAAGATGTTCTGGTATCCAAACCTCAAAATTTGTCAACTTTGTGAGATGTAGTTTTACTTAGATATTGATTCCATGTACAGAGCCAATGATGGGCTTATTAAAGTTTGTTACAGACCTGCGATTACTGGTGGTACTTCCCAGGTTCTACTTCAGAAACCATAAATACATCCATGGCTGGACTGTTTCTCGGAAAGTTCTGCAGGGACCTCCTTTTAAGTTGCCAAACAGAGATCATTTTAATATTTAGATACTGCAATGTTTTTCTTAGTTAGGAACTTTGGAATACTATAGTGCCAAAAGAACGATTTCATTCATGTTACTGGCAGAAAAAATCTTGGAAAAAGCCAAATGACACCATTGTTTATATGTCAGCTGATGGGCCCTGAAGATAAAAATTTTGATGGTATTATTACATAAATGAAGAGTTTTAGACATTTCAAGTAGGGTATGGAGATATTTGGCTCTGTTTTTGCTATTCTTCATTATGTCACAAGAATATACTCTTTCTCCTCTTCTAGAAAGAGGAATTTTATTCCTAGGGACAAGGGAATGGATATCACCTTGGAAATGAGTTTTCCTGTGCATTAGAAAATACTTTAGCATATATTTGTATGTGTAATGGCATATGAGATCTCTGCTCAGCAAGTAGATAATGAATCATTGTTGAATGAACACAGATGGTAATAAAAGGTATGTTTCTCCCACTGAAGGTATTTTCTGTCCTAGAGTGATGTTATTTCTTCTCAGATACATCATTTCTTTGTTGACATTAGCAATATCTGACATCTAATTTATTTTGTACGGCATCTACTAAAGTATAGAACAGTATTTTCTTTATTCTTGAAATTATAAAAATTAATAAAAATCTTCCTTATCCTCTCACATTTTGGAAATTGGTAATCTCAGTAATTTTTTAGAAATTGGGACTCTAGAAGAAACATATTCCAATTCAAGACAATGAGCATGATAAATATATAAAATAATCTTTCAAAATTTGTAAATGAAACAGTTCATTCAAATGGCATTAGGTGAGAGCTTTGTAAGAAAAGATCATTAACTGTTATCCAACGCTCATTGTTGCTAATTGTGTATTAGTCCTCTCCTCAAAAATACTGCATGTTGTGGAATTTTATGCTGTCATTGCTAAGATGCTCCATTACTGCATGTGCTAAGAAAGAAAAAAATGTTGCCAAATATTGTGACACAATCCCTTCTTATTTCATATATTTTTCTGCACATTTTTTTCTACTGTATTTTCAAAAGCATTTGTAATGCAGTGTTTTTAATGAAAGAATGCTCAGTTTGGGTCTCTCAGCTATTCTTCTCAGCTTCTGGCACTCTTTCTAAAAATGTTAATGCTAGAAATTCCTAAAGCATTATAGATAGTATAAAAATAAAGCTTTTGTATATCAACCAAGAAGTCATTGTAAAGGCCAATTAAAGTTAATGCATAAAACTAAATTGAAGTTAAAAAATCACTAAGTTTGCACATAAACAGTAATGAGAACAATGTCACCATTCTTCAATGATATTTGGGAGAGGTCATCAAAATACATACTGTGGTCTTAGATACATTAAAATGTTTAAAAAAATATGCATCTCAGGATTGCTGAAGTACACCAGGTTGTCTCACCAAGACATCAACCTGGGTGCCAAGTTCTTTATCTTGGACATGTGATTTGCTTATCAGAAGAGGTGTCTGAAGTCTTCCCAGCCAGGTAGGACAGTTGGACTGCCTCAGCTGTTGCAAAATATCCTACATTCCATCTATTAGACTTGAGATATAGCTTCATTAATTTTTGTTGTTATTGCTTGTTTTTTCAGGCCGCTATGAATGATTTACCTCACTGTCTTCATCAAGACCTACTGGTGGTAGTATTCAAGATGGTTTAGCAAATCAGTGCAAATATTTTTTTCTCTTTCATGGATAATTTAGTAGCAGATGCAGTGTGCTGTAAGGAGTCCTTTCATAACCGCAGTATTGGTGGCTGCATCAAAGGCTCATTTTTCTCTCACAAGGGAATAATAAGTTCACTAAGCTCAGGCTTGCTATTTCTCTTTTTCTAAACACATGCTCTTCTGGAAAGGGGAAAGAGTCCAAATATTGACAATCTGCTCCTTTTTATACAGTCCTCTTGGCAAGAAAAAGATTTAGCCTTGAGGACAATCATGAATGTCTAGTAGAATACATGTATCCAGACTAGGAACTTAGAAAGTTTCTTTTCTTTATGGACTTGTTTGCACTAATACAATTGGTATTTATTTTCATAAGAAATGAATTACTTTTAGCCATATTTTCTTCCAAATATGATAAAAATGATGGTTATTACACCAGATTTGAAAATTTAACTAGATTTTAATTTAATAAATAGCACTACAAAATTGATTTTGTACTAAATATAGAATGAAAAGAACAAAAAAAATCTTTCTTAGTCTCAGTGTTCAACATGGTATTTATAATAGTTTAAGATGAAAAATAACTAATAACAGGGAAAATATTTTTTCCAACCAAAAACAGAATGTCTAAGAAAAACAGTAGATTAAAATACATAGAAAATTGTAATAAGGAATGCTGCATCATAAATGAATTCCATGTGAAAAAACTTTTAAAAGTTCAATTATTTGTTTCATAAAAAAGTTAAATACTGATTAACATATTTAGCATTTATTTTTCTCAAGACAATGACCATAGGATACTCTTCTATAATTCAATGCATGTGGACCTGAAGAGACATGTATTTTGTAAATATTCCACTAGAGTAATAGAGCATATTAGAAAAAAGGGAGAAGCTGACTTTAAAGCCTATGCAATGCCATGAACAGGTTACTACCAAAATCAATAGTAACTATTTTGGGAAATAACACAACGTCCGGATAAGAACACAGATTAGCTGAGGACTGCTTTTTGGGGTATTGACTCTGTCAATGGAGTGGGAATCCTAGCTCAGGGACATTGAGACAGTGATGTACCAACAGCTAAGCCAGTGGTGCTTTGGTGGAGGTGGGCATAGGAGGAAATTCAACCTTCCTGAGATTGTGCACCTCTCTAGGAGAGGAACACTTGGTATAGGGAGCCAAGAATGTTCAATTCATCACTTATTTATGGGCTAATTAGTATTATAGAAGCAATTTAGTAGCAGAACAAACTCAGTGTGCTCTGACGAACAGATAACCCAAGTCCCTTCTTTCAAGAATTTCCAATATGTTGGAAAAGCTATGAATTAGAGATCCTTTAATAGATATTAAAACTTTTTTGAAGCTAATGGAAAAAAATGTCACTTCAATTAATAGAGAAGAAAATGTTAAATAAAAATCTGATTAAGGAATGTGACTTAAGATATTAATTATTTCCATGTGCAATACTTTTTTTTGAGAAGGGTATATAAAAATGATTTGATCAAACTGTCATCTATATTACTAGGATCCTAAATAGATTGAACATTTATGCAATATATTATTCTAAATATCAATATTCTCTCATTTGGTTGGTACATATCACATGTGAATTAGCTTTAAATGACCAGCAAATTTTGGCTTGATGATTTCAGAATTGCATGTCCCACAAAGGAGCCTCAGGAGAAACTTATGTGCAATTCCAGGCGTGGAGAGCACTGTTAAAGAGATGTGATTGAAGCCGGGCGCGGTGGCGCACGCCTATAATCCCTGCACTTTGGGAGGCTGAGACAGGAGAATTGCAAGTTCAAAGCCAGCCTCCGTAAGGGTAAGGTGCTAAGCAACTCAGTGAGACCCTGTCTCTATGTAAAACACAAAATAGGGCTGGGGATGTGGCTCAGTGGTCTAGTGCCCCTGAGTTCAATCCCTGGTACCAAAAAAAAAAGAAAAGAAATAAAGAAAGAAATGTGATCAGGTAATTCAGCATGAGGCACAGTGTGTGTGTGTGTGTGTGTGTGTGTGAGACATAAAGATGGCTCTGAAAGACGGGGAATGGATGAGCTCTGCCATATCACGAGGACCTCCTCCCTTGATATGAGTTTATATTACACAGGTGAATATGACCTTATCTTTTAGCATTACTGAGAAAAACAATGCAATCTATTTTTAAGAGCTAAAAGCTACTTTAAGTCCTAATCAAATGAGTCGAGTCCAACAGTGAATGGAATTTCAGTAGATGTTGCTTAAATTTATGGAGGAGCTAGAATTGTTGCCTGTTCTCGCCATCCTGCCATTCACGCAGGGGCCAACCTGACTGCAGAAAGCCTGCCTCACTCATATTCTCACAGGTGATCAGATGAGCCTTATATTTATCCAATTTTATATCTTATTTAACAGAGAATGATACTTCATGACTTAAGTGAAATAATTTAAGAATTCTTACATTACACTAAAAAAACCACAATTTTTTTTTACATTAAAAAAATACGGAAACATCTGCATTGCTTATCTTGGTAATCCCTGAGGATTCTTTTAACAACTATTTATACATAGACTCCTCTGTCTTACTGGATTGTTACAATTGTGTATGAATTTTGCCCCAAACCTTCTAGTCACTACTGAAGAGGTTTGTCATTTATAAATATATAGTGACATGCTGGACTTCTAAGTCAGAGTCGAAGAAAATCTCAAGATATTCAAAAGCCTACAGAAAATCATTTGATTCTCTCCACCGTTTGACCAAGTACTTAGAAAGGAACAGATTCTCGCCCCACCATCTTTTGCTCATCTCTAAACTAGCTGTTCTCATGCCTGGTACACATTTCACATGAGTTACAACAAGGCTGTGTCACCCCACACCCAGAGCAGCTTGGTTAATTTGGAGTGGACCAGCAGGCTGGTGCCTTTTACATAGACCCCCAGATGATGCATGTCGACAGCCTGGTGGAGAACCAGCCTTCTAGAGAACAAGTACAGGCTCGGGACCCCTAGAAAGCCTGGTTTTGCCAGGGACTCCATGAAATTGAAACTATTTCCATAATATTAAAAGAGGATTTACCCTTTGTCTTCTGGGACATTTGCACTGACAGTGAAAAAGGCATAAAACTACTGGTACCTCTGCAGGAAGCAAGGCCGTGGCAACAGAAGGCCCTGGTAGCCGCCATGTCCTTTGGTCACACAGTCCATCGAAAGATAATAAATGCATAATAAATAAGTGTGTGCTATTTCGACTTAAGCATGTCCTTGATGTAGTATAAATGACTTTATATATATATTTAATATGTATATAATATATATATATTTAAATTTTATTAAGCTTTGACTGTTCTGTATATCTTGTAATGTTCTGTGTGCTGAAATGGGAGGTTCAACAAAGCCTTTCTGTTGCATAAGAAAGAAGACAGTGGATTCAAAGAAAAGCATGTGTGATTGTTTCAGCCAGGAGCTGAACTAGCTAGCGGCTTAGCTTTTTTCTTTCTTTCTTTGTTTTTTTCCCCCTCATAAAATATCCCTTTTACTTGAAAGAAAAACTGACAAACTATGCTTATTCGGGTTTGAGTATTTGACAGAAAAAAAAAATGAATCAATTGAGCCTGTCACATCAAGGAAAATAACTGACCGTGTTTGTTGCCAAAGGCAAAATTTGAACTTTCAAGTGAAAATTAGAATTTTGGAAAACTCGTCCCCACAATTGTGAGCTTAACAGCTTCCACATCTTGACTTTTCTGGTCAGACCGGTGGTAATATTAAAACTGTGATTTAAAAATATATATATAATGGAATGTGTGAACATTTAAAAGGTCTGCATACCTCAGTGAAGCAGTATTTTCCAAATGAAAGATGCATAAGCTACAAAGTCATTCATGGGTAACAGATTCATTCAAACACAAGGTAGATCCACAGATTTTAATGTAACAGAATATGGGGGTTTGATATCACCACCACGTTTCCACATTGCAAGAAACTTGAAGAAGCCAATTCTTATCAACAGTTGATATAGTATCAAAAAATAAAATCTATATTAACCCAAAAAGGCTATTAAAATACCCTTCCCTTTTCCAACTTTTTCTTTTGAGGCTGACTTTCTTAATATACTTAAAACAAAATGAGCATAGTAAAAGATTAAACGCTGGGCTAGGGTTATGGCGCAGTGGTAGCATGCTTGCCTAGCACACGTGAGGCACCGGGTTTGATCCTCAGCACCACATAAAAATAGAATAAAGATATTCTGTCCATCTACAACTAAAAAATAAATATTAAAAAAAAAGATTAAATGCTGAAGCAGATATGGAATCTAGATGTTTCCTATTAATTCAAAGTCTAAAGGTCTAGAAAGATTTGACATGATGCCACTGTCTCCCCACATAAACAAAAGCCCTTTGGGAAGAGGTCAAAAAATGTGCAGAGTGTATAAGGATCTTGGGACTACTAAATTTAGGAGGCTTGAGAGCCACTATGGCCTCTGTCTCCCTTTCTACCTGTTTTTTGTTTTGTTTTGTTTTTGTTTTCTGTCTGTCTCTCTGTCTCTCTCTCTTACACACACACACACACACAAGCTTCAGTGTTTCAGTACTTACCCAGAGAATCAGGGAACAGTTATAAGTTATGTATTCTTCTTACCTTCCCTCATTTCCATTGGACGAGAGATTAAACCCAGGGATGCTCTAGCATTGAGTTACATCTCCAGCCCATTTTCTTTTTATTTTGAGATGAGGTCTTGCTAAATTGCTGAGGCTGGCCTTGAACTTGTGATCCTCTTGCCTCAGCCTCCTGAGTTGCTGAGATTACAGGTGTGTATCACTGTATCCTACCGCTTTTCTGTTCCTAATATACTGAGTGGGGAGTCATTTCTGAAAGTAGACAAAAGTGCTTAGAGTTGTTATATCAGTTGCCCTTGGTGAGTGGTTTGCAGTTGCCATCTCAACACTATATCTCATACCTAAAGGACTTAACAACAGCATACTATAGTGGCGTGACCACTTCAATATTTATAGCAGCTCAATTCACAATAGCTAAACTGTGGAACCAACCTAGATGCCCTTCAATAGATGAACGGATAAAGAAACTGTGGTATATATACACAATGGAATGTTACTCAGCATTAAGAGAGAATAATATCATGGCATTTGCAGGTAAATGGATGGAGTTGGAGAATATCATGCTAAGTGAAGTAAGCCAGTCCCAAAAAACCAAAGGCCGAATGCTTTCTCTGATTAGTGGATGCTGATCTATAATGAGGGTGCCAGGGAGCAGGGGAGAAATGGAGGAACTTTGGATAGGGCAAAGGGGAGGGAGGGGAAATAAGGAGTCATGGGGATAGGAAAGATGGTGGAATGAAATGGACATAATTTCACTAGGTACATGTATAAAGAAATGAATGGTGTGACTCTACCTTGTGCACAGCCAGAGAAAGGAAAAATTGTGCCCCATATGTGAATCAAAATGCATTCTGCTGTCATGTATAACAAATTAGAATAAACAAATAAACTACTTAATTTTTAAAAAAGTGTATCTGAGGTCTGTCCTCTAGTCACAAACCTGTTTATGACCTGACTCATGTGTCCTGGTGCTTCTAATTCCCTTACATGCCACTTGGGATATAGATTTTATAGAGTAGGTCACTTTGAATAAAAATTACATACCTGTCAGCCAGAGGGAGGTTTGAGAGCACATTTCTGACTCTGAACATATTCCCTACTTAATAAATCAATGAGAACTCATGATGAAAATTTGAGGATCCACAAAATGTCCTCCATCTGTTGAATTTATCTATTATTTAAAGGTATGCCGTACTTTCTAAAAGCTTAGCATTTAGCAAAACTGGCATATTAATGACAATGTTTAGCACACTTCAAATTATATATTTATAAATCTTTTTTAAAAAGGAAAACAAGAAATCTAACTCACGTATTACTAACATTAAATGACCAATATTTTCCTATTAAGTGAATGAATGGGCATTCCGATAAGATTTTTGCCTTCTAACAGACTGTTTCAGGAATATTTTCAATACATTTTCCACATTGATACTTCCATTAGAAAAATATTCTTAAAATGACAATTAAATTTATATTCACATCCTTCTACATATACAAGTTCCATGTTTGCCACGCACTTTCCTCTAAAAAATTGATCAGAAAAGAGAAAATCAGGAGGAAAGATATTCACAGTTGCATCTTTTCAGTTTGAACGTAGAGATGCCCTGTTTGGAAGAGACGGGGGTCTAAGTAGCTCCCGTGACACAGCCACAGTTATATTTTAGTCATTTTCATCAGGTCAAGGGCTGAGTTCATTAACAATTTATCAGACGATTTGTGTTGAGCAGTATTAGGCTCGGGGCAGATGGCTAGGACTTGAAATTTCCCATCACAAGTCCATTTCACATTTAGGTCAGTGCCACGCTTTGTGGGAACACCTTCACTCCGAGTTCTCTTGGCTTCCAAGACTGCAGACTCCACTGGTTTCTGCCTCCTTTAGTCTTCATCCTGATTTCAGCCCAGGTTGCCTGCTCTCACACTGCCAAAGCACTGTCATTTTACAATTTTGCTTTCCTCTTCTTCCTAGTAGGGGAAAAAGTTAAAAATAGTAACTTTACTTTTTATCAATTTTTATTTTTTGCCTGAAATCTTCATAAAACGTTTGTTTTCATTTTTACTAAATATTAAAGAGAGAAACTGGTTTTCTAGAAAAAAAATCGCTAATAATCAGTGATGATGAAATTTGTTTCCAGAACTCTGATTATAGTAATGATTTCTTATCATTTTATCATATCAACTTTTTAAATAGCATGAACCCAAATCCATTAAGTTTGGTGATAATTAAGAGGTTACTAATTACCTTCTATCACATTCCAATTTCTAATTTGTGGTCTGTTTTTATATATGTACTAAAATATATTTTATACATGCAGTAATATGTATATATAGAATTGAGATTAATATATTTTACATATGCACTCAAATAGATACATGTATATATATTATACTGATGCACAAATGTATGCATGAAATAAATATGTATGAAATTATCATCAGGATTTAATCTTTGCTGCCTTTTTATAAATCTGAGTATGTCCTTTGCTACAAAGTCTTCTTTTAATAAACCTATTGGTTTTCAGTTTACAAGTTGGTTTGAATTTTTTTTTCATTTTAAATAATGATAAGCTTATAATAATAAAAGCCAGCTGCCACTGAATGTCTACCATCGTGCAAGATACTGTGCTAAGAAGTATCTTCTATAACCACATGCCAAACTATGAGGCAGGGATTGCTCATATGGAGGAAGTGGATACTGCCACTGATTAAATAATTTGCCAGATGATTTTTGAAATCCAAGACAAAAGGCATAACCACCTTTTCCTCAGGTACAGATAAATTTCCTCTCAAGCCACTAAATTATATCCATTATTTCCAAATTGATATCTATAACCCAGAGCTTCAAATCACCTTCTATTAACAAAAATCACTAACATCACTTTTGCTTTAATAAATTGTGCAAATAAGCCAAATATGGTAGATCTGGGCAGATGACATATTTTCTAAGTTTCAAATACCACGTGTATAAATTAATTATTTAATAGGACTTGCAATTCTGAGGGAACATTATGTTTTTATTGTACAATTTGTTGTATTTTCAAAAATATTGAAATGGAACAATGCCAAGGAGAAAACAAAATATAAAACCAGAAATAACCATTGCTGATATTAATGCTTAACTTTCTAGCAATGTATCTATTTACCAAAAAATAAAATAGACTGCTTGGTTAAACTGATTTTATCCTGCTAGAATAGAAAATAATTTATATATTATTAAATGTTTTTCAGGAACTTTATTTTATGTGTGTATAATATTCTATTTATTATGTATGACAGACTTTATTTGGATAATATTATGTTGCTGTTCATTAAGTCTAATTTTACTGTTGAAAAAGTCTGCTTGAAAATTGTTTCATTTATTTATTTAAATATATACTGGATGCTTATTATGTTTCAGTACTTGAGCTACTTAAAAACGTGCATAAATGACAACATTGTCATTTCATAAACAAGTGATGAAAGAAAAAAAGAGAGAAAAAGAACAGAAATACTGAAACATTTGATCTGAAGTACCAATGTCAAGAAGTATGGGTTTATAAAAGCAAGCAAGTAGCTCAGAGCTCAATTTAAGATGTATTAGAAAAACCTTCCAGCAATCATTTACTCTAAAATCTTGGAGCATTATTTAAAATGAAAAAAAAAATTCAAACCAACATGTAAACTGAAAACCAATAGGTTTATTAAAAGAAGAATTTGTAGCAAAGGACATACTCAGATTTATAAAAAGGCAGCAAAGATTAAATCCTGATGATAATTTCATACATATTTATTTCATGCATACATTTGCGCATCAGTATAATATATATACATGTATCTATTTGAGTGCATATGTAAAATATATTAATCTCAATTCTATATCTATGTTACTGCATGCATAAAATATATTTTAGTGCATATATAAAAACAGACCACAAATTAGAAATTGGAATGTGATAGAAGGTAATTAGTAACCTCTTAATTATCACCAAACTTAATGGATTTGGGTTCATGCTATTTAAAAAGTTGATATGATAAAATGATAAGAAATCATTACTATAATCAGAGTTCTGGAAACAAATTCCATCATCACTGATTAATGGTGATTTTTTTTCTAGAAAATCAGTTTCTCTCTTCAATATTCAGTAAAAATGAAAACAAACATTTTATGAAGATTTCAGGCAAAAAATAAAAATTGATAAAAGATAATGGTGGCTCTCCAGTCATTCCACAGGCTGCATCTCTGCTCCCTTTTTCTGAGCAATTTGATGGAGACTGAGGATTATCTCAGGTCAACAGAATGTGAATGGAAGTGGTGTGGATCACATATGAGCCCAGGGCACAAAAATCCAAAGCATGATGTGCTGTGTCTCCTTATCTCCAGTGATGACTGCAGAGGTTGTGTGTTCCAAAACCTGTTACTACCGAGGTGCAACCTTTATTTAGAACTGATATCTGAGGGTCTGCCATCCCCACGGACCATGCTAGTGACGTGAAGTGTATTCATGTGAAGACACTGAGATTTCAGAATTACTTGTTATACACAGTAAGCCAACCTACGCTGACTGATACAGATATGAAAATTAAATAGGTGTTAACCAGGCAATGAGAGGGAAACTGTTCTAAACTCTGTGTCAACAACCAGGTGAATGAGAAGGGGGTTTCTAAAATGTAAATACTCACAGTCTTATAGATGAATTTTTGTCTACATCTGTGAACACTTCTTTTGGTAACTGCTGAGAAAATAAATGATCAAGTCCAAAACATGCTCAGTTTTACATTTTTAAATATAAGTGATGAAAATTTCCCCTGGAAAAGTTCAAATCAATTGAGAGCCCTATAGTGTATGGTGACATTTTGGTTACTTTGTCAGTTGTATTTACTGTCCACAGGCTGGGAAGTGGTTCTATTAGTTTCTGCAGAGGTTTTATTCTGCGATGCTGTTTAACTAATCTAGAGAATAATTTTGCATGAAGAGAATAAATTATCCCCCATACCATCAGTGAGCAACTGATGTATGTTATTTTAATCATGAATATTGAGTAGAAATATCAATCTTTAGATATGTGCTTGTTCAGAAAATAAAAATTTTTAGTTTATAGGAACTGAGACATGCTGATACATCTGGTGTCAGTGGATATAGAGAAATGAGAAGGACAGGAAGTCACAATTGTTTAATAAAATTTTCTCAAAGTTTTCCACTAACAATCTTTCCTATGTCTTCTATCTAGTGCTATTATAATTGGTAGATAAGGATGACTATGGTCAGAAAGAGCTCATTGCAAACTATGCATTCACAAAATGAAAAAGTTTACAATATTCCTATGTTTGTTTTAATATTGTTCCTGAAGACATAATATCTATATTTTGAGAAAAAGCAGAATGTCTTTGATAAGTGGGATTTAGAAAACCAGAGTTCTAGCTGGAGTGTTGCTAACAAATGGTTGCTTGATTTTCAACAAGTCAGCCACCCTGAGATTCAGTTTTCTCATGTAGTGAGGTATTTAGATCCCATGGCTTCCGAGGCTTCTGCTACCCTGATAATCTAATTTCCTCTGAAAATAGCACCAACGGAATAATAATCAACCCATATTTATATGGGTTTGTCAGTCAGAACTCCTTTATGAAAGTAGTAATCATTTATGTAATAGGCTAAATTATAGCTTATAGGTAATCAAGTGCAAGAACCAGCTCTTAGCAAAAGTGTGTTTTTCTCTTGCTTCATTTCTTGATATTCTCCCTGCTATGCAAAATTTATTCAGTGTAGTAGTTCATAGACACTAGCTGCTGTCTAAGATATTCAGTAATAAGAGGATGTTCTCTCTATTGTAAACATTTTAATTTAAAGAAATTGACAAAAATTGTCTGCAAGACCTAAAAAAATAAAGCAGGGAGGTTGGAAATTTAGACACCATAGTTGACAGCCTTGCAGATTTTAACAGGAAGGTCTTTTCAGTTACCCTCCAAATCAAAGACACTGGGGAATTTGGTATTCATTTTAAGAAATTATCTCCGATGAACCTTAGTGATTTGTATTATTGCTTTTTTTTTTTTTTTTTTTTTTTTGGTACTGGAGATTGAACTCAGGGGCACTCGACCACTGAGCCACATCCCCAGCTCTATTTTGCATTTTATGTAGAGACAGGGTCTCACTGAGTTGCTTAGCGCCTCGCCGTTGCTGAGGCTGGCTTTGAACTCACGATTCTCCTGTCTCAGCCTCCCAAAGTGCAGGGATTATAGGCTTGAGCCACCGCGCCTGGCTTGTGTATTATTGCTTTGATTAGTGATTTGGCATTAAAATTTATTAGCTTTTATTCTTTTCCAATGTAATGTTCCTGGAACCAATTTCAGAAATTGAAATTTATTTGATGTACCAAATTCTGCCACATGCAGTCATCTGGGCTCTGTGGGTAGTATTGGCTAGTGTGGAGCTTTGCTTTGTGGCTCTCAGTGAGGTATTCAATTCATTCCCACAAGGACAGAATCTGTACTGTTATTCTTACTTTTCTTAATATCTAATTAAAAAGATAATGCTTGTTTGTGGAAATGAGGAGGCTTTATTGTACTGTGGGTGGTCTATATAGCATTCCCATTATCATTTTCATATACATTTTTTGCTTTCAAATGTACTTGGATGGTGATTTTATAGAATGGGAAATAATAAAAATTTAAAAATTAACGTGCTTCAGAGAGTACATTATGTGGCTTTCGCTTCTGGGAAATTGGATATTGGTTAATTTCACAGAGTGAGCACAAGATCTGAAAAATGATATGTTTATTGGTATTCTGACTATGGCCTCTCTGTTGCCTTCCCTTATGTCCTAGTCACCTCCACCTGCTCTGATTGAAACAGCTGCTATGTGCAGTCATTCTGAAGCCTGTTGTGTTTTGATGAACTTACAAATTTTGTAGCTTTAGATTGAAGTGGGTTTGGACACTGACACCTACAAATCCCTAAAAAGGTGCATTATCTCTGATTGGCAGGAGACAGGTGTCGTGGTAAGTGGACTGGAATGGTCTGGAACAGCCATCATTAGATAATCAAGTAGAGCTCAAAGGGTTTTCACGTGTTTGACCTTACAAGAAAAACCCTTAGTAACAATGAGCTTTGAACCAAGGGCTAGACAGTCTCTGATGAATAACATTGCTACATTTGGTAAATATCTGCTGTGATTATAATTCCAAATATCTAGGTAAATTTCTGCTCATCCTCAGAGGAAAACTCCTTTCTATTCTTGGTTCTGGGGAGTATCCCCACATTTGCTAGTGAGGCAGGAAAAAGACTTAAAATAGATGGAAAGGAAACTTGAGTCTCTTCGAGGTCATGTCTCTGTGTAAGCAGGGCTGAGAAACTATAGATGGAAAAAGCCAGGCTTCATCAAGTCTGGGAAAATTCCTCTTTAAGCATAAAAACTGATAGTGAGACATCTGTTGCCTAGTGCCCAGACTCCTGCCAAAATGTCATGGTAATTTGCTGGACCAAAGTGCAGGTGAAGAGCCTGTGGATATTCAAGAAAGGGTTGGGAGCTGACGTCCTTAACCCTGTAGATGAGGAGAAACTCTGCTTTCTGTTTTTGTATAACTCTAATAAATTCTATTACTTTGCTTTTACTCTGTGTCCACAGACTTTGTTCTTCAAATTTGTGAGACAAAGAATTCACCCACCCCATGCTCTATGTTACACTAGGATTGACTCCTGATAAATAGCATTGAAAAGTGATATGATTTAAGTGTGTCCCCAAAGTCCATGCATTTGAAACTTAATTTCCATTGCAACAATGTTAAGAGAGGGGACTTTTGAGAGGAGAATAGCTCATGAAGACTAAGCCCTCTTGAAAGGATTATTTGGTATTGCGAGATTAGATTTGGTATAGAAGTGAGTTTGACTCACTCTGTCCAGGGATTTGGAGAGCTTTTTTTTGTTTTTTTGTGGGGTTTTTTGGTACCAGAGATTGAACTCAGGGGTACTCGACCACTGAGCCACATCCTCAGCCTTATTTTGTGTTTTATGTAGGGACAGGGTCTCACTGAGTTGCTTAGCACCTCACCATTGCTGAGGCTGGCTTTGAACTCGCGATTCTCCTGTCTCAGCCTCCCAAAGTGCTGGGATTACAGGTGTGTGCACTGCGCCCGGCTGAGAGTTTTTACCTATTATTTTGTTGGATAGGTTTTCTATGTCTTTTCTTTTCTCTTCTGGGATATACATAATATGAATGTCTCATAAGTCTTATTTGCTTTCTTCATTCTACTTTATTCTTTTCTTTTTTCATTAAAAAATTTTGTTATTTCAAAAGACCTATCTTTACATTCATCATTTCTTTCTTTTCTTTAGTCTAGACAGTTGAAACTCTCCCATGTTTTCCTTGATTTAATTCCTAATTTTCTCCAAATTCTTTGTGTGTGTGTAATATCTATTTGTTAACTGCCATTCAGACTAGGAATCGTTTTCCTCATTGAATTGTCTCTCAGTATTATCTTGCACTGCATTGAGTTTCCTTAGGACTATTATTTTGAGTTTTTTCAGGCACTTTGTGGATGACTGTAGGTTTTTGACTGGAAATTACTGGATTCCTTTGGGAATGTCATGCTTCTTTGCTTTTTTATACTTCTTACGTCCCCTCGCTGATGTCTGCACGCATGGTGTAACAGTCTCCTAATTTTATGGAATAGCTTTTGTGGAGAAGGAATTTTTCTGGAAGAAGAGTCACAGGTTGTTGGCTCTGTTTTTGGTTTTAAATGGGCACAAATTGTGCTTTCTATGTGAATTCCTCAGCTGTGATGGACAACAGACATGTCTGCCAGTGTCCCCAGGGTTTGCACTGCAAATTTGGGGGAGGTAGTGGTAGGACATTGCAGTAGATGTGAGCTGCCCGGGGCATAAAACTTCAGGACCCATAGTGAGGGAGCTTTGATAACCAGTTGTGGTCAGGCCTCTGCTAGTACCAGGGAGAGAGAAGAAGCTGGGGACTCTGACAGACATGTGTTCAGATCCCACAGAGATGGGTGTTGCCGGCAGCAGGGCCCTCTGGCAGAGCAAGTGGTTTGGTGCTTTGGGTGTGGAGCCTGGTGGATGTGCCTCCATGCTTACTGAAATCTGCAGGAGGCAGGGGCCTCTGGTGGTGGCAACATCAGTATCAGTTGTGGAGCACAGTGGTCATGTCGTTGGGTCTCTTAGAGGCAAGCTTCTGTTGGGATGAGAAGCCCAACAATGTCCACTGTAGTGCCAGGCCCATGGAGCATGGGGAACTCATCCCCAGGTCCTGCAGGAGCTTGAGCATCCCTGCTGGCAGTGGTTTCCAGCAATGGCAGTGGAAGTTCTGGGGATTCTGAACTACAGGGAATATGTCTGCAAGCCCTACTTTGGTGGGTACCAAAGGCCACTGGTGGCTATAGGGGTTGTACCAGATCATGGGCCATCATGATTTTGTCCTCAGGATCTATTTGTGTGGATGGTGGCAGCAGTGGCAGTGCCAAAAGTTGTGGACCATGGGAGGTCCATCCAGGACAGCAGTGGTGGCAGTAGAGATCAAGTGGACCAGGCCACAGGTCCCAGGGTCAAGTGCCTCGGCTCCTCATATTTGAGACATGGCACCACCCCCACTGTGCTGAACGCCCTGGCCACCATAGTGCAAGGCACTGTGTGACCTCAGGTGCTGGGCTCACAAATGAACAACAGGGTCTAGTTTGGTCTGTGAAGTTTCACTCTTGTGTGAGTGGGAGGGAGTGCTTGTGGTGCTCTGGGGAGGAGGATGCATAGAGACTTCTGTTCCCTAGGGTAGTGTGGACCTAGCCATCAATCTGCTTTCCAGATGGTGCCAGGAGCAGCTTGAGCACTGGGAGTTTGGGGGACATTATGAGTTCTTTCTTTGAAGCAAAGATCAGTGAAAACTCCAGTCTGTTCCCATAACTTGGATCCAAGCTTGAATGACTGTGTCCAGGACTGCAGGTGTCCATGGTGATAGGTTCCTCTGGGACTCTGCCCTTTACCCCACAATGAGAGCCCCTCATTAGTGGAGTGGAGAGCATAGCCTCTCTATTATGAGGCTCTTACTGCTTTGTGAGCTCCATTGCTCTCCCTTAGCCTCTCACCTCAAAAGGTAGCTATTCACGTACTATTTTTGTTCTTTTCTGTGGAGAAGAAAGTGCTCGGCACATCTATTTGGTTATCTTGGAATCTCCATTCAAACCCCCAAAGTTGTACTGATATAATATGAAAACCCTAGCCTGGAATGACTCATAACTCTAGTCATGAATGCGTTACTGATTTTTCTCCTACTACCCCTTCCCCCATTTTGAACATCTCTAAAGACTCCATATTAGTTTGAGTTTTCACAAAAGCACACCTAAGATAAGAGTTTGAAGCTGGGGGTTTAGGGAGTAGCAGACGGAGACAATCTTAGGAAGCATGTTGAAGGAGTGGGGAAGCGAAGCAGGGAAAGTCAGAGACACAGCAAATGATGTCCTCATGTGTAGGGCAACTAGGGCTCAGTCTTGCTGAGTAGCTTCTGAGGGGCTATTTTAAAAGAATAGCGCATCCAGTTTTCCCAATGAGGGCAAGGAGCTGAGACATTTATCATGAACTCCTTTCCCTTAGTGGTTGTGGGTTACTCCTAGTGTACAAGGACAAGTCTTGACTGCTCTTTGAATAGGACAGGCAGTGTTCTGCAGCCACAGAAAGCCCTCACACAGAAACACATGGGCTCTTTCCACTATAGGGTGAGGAGCTATTGAACTATACTAAAACTATCCATAGAAGCTGCATTTGAGAACTATGCTCTGCCAAACATTTCATATTATCATAAATTTTTATTTGAGACCTTTAAGAAATGGATATCTCTTTGTTATCCAGCCGGTTACTTCACCAAGTTCTACTTGAACATTCAATTTACTAACGCGAGGTTCTTGCAGTTTTAACATCACAAGATAGTTATTGACAGCTTTCAACCAGGGCTGCTCCCCAAGGTCTCAGCCAAGAAGAGCCTGTTCCTGTTTTGGGGATTGAAAGCATTTGTACTGTAACTATACTAACAGCTCTGGGATTGTTATTAGATGAAAATTAGCTATTTGGTAGGCAATTATAGCAACTGTGTTCATTGATGCTACCAGATGGTACGTATGTTCTTTTTGGTTTGTTATTCTACCTACAAAAACCCAGTTTAAATTTCTTCAGTATCAGGAAATTATCCCTATTCATTCTAGTAGTGTTTTATTCTATGGTAAATATTTATGACTTTTTATTGTATAGTTTTGTACTATTTGCATGTTACTTTGTATATGTGAGTTTCTGTACAAAATTTGATTAGAATTGGGTTTCTAACAATAAAGTTCCAAAGTCAACCTCTTTTTGGCAACTGGTACCTGGGCGAGCAGTACCTGCTACTTTTTGAGATCGATTGATTCTCTGTTGAGAGTTACTGAGATACCACTTCCCTTTTTTCTGCTGTAAACATTTATATAATTTTTTGTGTGCCAATCAGCTTTACTCCGTCTTTAGTCTAAATGTTAGCCATAGAGAGAGATTTCCTGATGTATATATACTTGGAAATCATTACTATTTGGGGAAAGGTGAACATTTTTTTTTTCTGCACAATGAAAAATATAACAGCTACTTTTATGCCCATAATATATTGTTCAGGACCATTACAACATGGAAAGAGTAAATGAACTAGATTGCTATCTAGACCTATGATTAAATAAAATCATTCTTATGATGAGGTGAGGTGCTAAACAAACAAGAATTTGTAACAGCAATATAATAGATCATATATATTTTTCCTGCTTTTAGCTTATAAAAATATGTGTACTGATGTTCACTCTATTCTTACAAATTCAATATGCAGTGGTGTATTGACAAATGTTTAATAATTGTCTAAGAAAAGCAGCTTTGCTTTGTATGTTGATATCAGCTATGTAACAAATTCCAACCATCCCATGTCAACCAAAAATATGGTGTCACTGAAGATGAAGGTGGAAAGAAATGTACTATGGTACACCATGGCTTGATATTCCCACCACACACTGCAGTGGGTGTAGAGGACTTTAAGAGCATAGGTAATAGAAAAATGTAGCAAAATAATTTGAAAATTATAACTTTTGAGGATTTATTACATTTCTTGTGAATAAAATTCATATTATTATAGCTTATCTAATTTAAATTTTTATTAATTAAAATGTTGAATAATTGACTCACAAAAGCCCTGAAAATTTAACCATTGCTTCTGATGCACCACTTACACTAGAAGGTAGTTTGTTTTAAACTCTAAAGGCTTTGTTCCCTTTACTAGGTCATCACGACACAGACCAATGTCACAGAGCTATGACAAGATTGCCCCCATTTGCAGGCATCTAGTATCTGAGATTGGATTTATTGAATGAATACATAATTCTTCACAATTCTTTATCAATTGCCATGTTCACTTTTGGATCATCTAACTTTTCCACCCTAAAATTCCATTATAGAAAGAAATTGGTGTTATAATTTAATATCTTGAGTTTTGCAACAAATCTCCACTTATGTGATAAAGTTATTTTTAAGAAAATCATGTCATTGACTTAAAGATGAGCTAAAAGGAGAATTTTTAGCTGGAAATTGAAAGCATGCAGGGAGGAAGATGTCTTCAAGTCTCCTTCATACGCATCGTAGAAGAAGTCTCCTGCTCTCCCTATGGTCAGGCCTGCTGTGCCCAGTCATTGTCCTTCCAGAGCCTCCCTGGCCTCCATGGGCAGGATGTGCTGTAACTGTCAGCTGAGGACCCCTGGAGGACTCTTGACGATTACTTAATTTTGTCCTCTAGCTCATGTAATTAATGCCAAGGCTTTAATATGCGTGGTTGACACATCATCGGTCCTTTTGTAATTATTTCAGGAAAATGACCACAATAGGTTTGGAAGGATCTTTGCATTTGGGTTATTTTACATTCTATTTACATGCACAGCGAGAGCAAAGAAAGATGATCAAGGGCATTGAATGCCTGGTTATCTTCAATTTCTTCGGTCAATTTTAAGCAGTTTATATTTCTTTTACTGTGTCAGCACTGGTTATCATTTCTAACTACACTTGAAACACTGTGATTTTCTACAAAAGCTGAGGAAAATTGTTATAAGAGTGCCATTTTAGCATCTGTAGAGAACATTTCCAGAGGAATATCAAATTGAGTGTGGGTAAAGCTCTTTAGGCAATTAATTGCATTTGGTTCAGATATTTTTTCCTGATTCTTGTTCATTTTATTTTTTAATTAAAAAAACTAGACATTTCAATTGCAAGTCTCTGTGTGTCTCTCTTTTAATTTTTAGCTCCAATGCAGGAAAAACATGATTTAAACTGCATTTGTATGCTGGGTAGTCTGTGACATTAAATTCTGAAAATTGAGCAGGAGCCTGAAAAAGAAAGGCTGTTTCACTTTAATACAATAGTGACAGTCCTCCTAGTGCTCTGGCCTTTCAGTGTCATTTCTCTTATGATCTTGCTCGGCAGCATGAAAATTAAATGACATTCAAGCAAATCCTCAGATGGTTGGGTGGATGAGGTTTGTTAGTGTTCTCGGATTTTACTTTATTTTCTTTCCTCATCATTTCCCTCACTTGCTATATTTCATTTTAAAATGAAAGCTTATTGGTTTGGGAAGTAAGATCATTGTAAATAGTAAGTTAGATAAAAATCCCTGGTAGAAATGATTGTGTTTCCTATGTATAAGAACTTTCCTTCATTTTTTAAAAATTAAAGTCCTTATGAAACTACAACAAATAATATTGCTTCTGATACAATAAAGAGAATTTGATTCCTCATGGCCTTTGGAAATAACTTTGTATTATGAAAACTTTCATACACACACACAAGTGGAGAGAGCAGTACAATGAATGTCTGTGCCCACAGCCAAGGTGCCACAATGGTTAGGACCAGCATTCCCTCAGTTTCACTTCACCTGCCTCCTTCATTTCTGTTTTCCTGAAATTTTTTAAAGTCAATCTCAATCTCTATGTCACTGAATTAGTAAATAATGACTCTGGAATATATCAGCATTGTTCATCAAATGCTATATTTAACACAATTTAACTTGTGTGTGTGTGTGTATGTGTGTGTGTGAATAAAATATTTTATTATGGAAGACATTAGAAGATAATACCATTATTGCATTCATTTTTACAAACAAACAACATTAAAAAACAAAAATGCTGGCTTGAAAATGTTACAAAAATGGCCTAAAATGGCATAGTCAATATTACATTTCAGATCAAACTTTTCTTAAACACTCTTTATGCAAAAGCCTATTGAATAAAATTATCCTGAAGTGGCATTCCATTTAGTCATATGCAAAAAACAAATGCGAAGCTCCTACTGAGGGAGATACATCAAATTATTTTATGGATTTTTAATACTGACTGACAATCAAAAATAATCTGACTGATGAGAAGAAAAGGACAAAAAAAAATAAGCATAAACCATTAAAAATAGGGTAGATTCATAGGTGATCAATGTAGATGGCGGCAATGCTGTTATATTTCAGATAGCACAGTTATAAATAAAAGTCTTTAAATGAACATGCTTAATATGGTTATGAATATTTTTAAAGAAAGATTTTTAATAAAAATTGAAACTCTAAAAGATTGCAAATATCTAAAGAAATACTAAAACCCAAGTAAAAAGCAGAAGAAACATAGTTGAAAAGAGAAACAATAAACTGGAAGGTAGAAGAGAAGAAAATATTGACATTTGTTATGGTTTGGATGTGAGGTGTCCCCTAAAAGCTCACATGTGAAACAATGCAAGAAGGTTCAGAGAAAAAAATGATTGGGTTGTACGAGTCTTATCCCAATCAGTGATTTAATCCCCCTGTAACTGAAGTGATAGAGTGTGGCTGGAAGAGGTAGGAATTAGGGCATGGCTTTCATGTATATATTTGTATCTGGAAAGTGGAGTCTCTCTGCTTCTCAATCACCATGATGTGAGCTGCTTCCCTCTGCCACACACTCCGCCATGATGTTCAGCCCCATCTTGAGCCTCAAGAAATGGAGCCAGCCTTAAGACCTCTGAAACCGTGAGCCCTCAAATAAACTTTTCCTCCTCTATAGTTGTTCTGGTTAGATCCTTTAGTCACAGCAGTGAAAAATCTGACTAAAACAACATTAAAGCACAGAAAATAATTATGTGAAATGCAACAGAGTGTTATAGTTTAGATATAAAGTATTCCCCAAAAGCTCATAGGGGAAACAATTGGGTCATGACAGCCTTAACCTAATCAGTGCATAGATTCAGTTGAATAGATTAACTGGTTGTTAGTCATAGGTGGTGGGGTGTGGCTGAAGGTGGCTAATTGGGGTTATGGCTTTGGGTCTTATATTTTGTCCCATTGAGCAGTTTCTTTCTCTCTCTCTCTCCCTACTTCCTGGTACCATGTTCTGAAATGCTTTCCTTCTCCACATCTTTCTACCATGGTATTTTGCCTTACTGAGCCATAAAGCAATGGAGTTGGCTGTCTGTGGATTAGGACCTGTGAAACTGTGAGCCCAATATAAACTTTTCCTCCTCTAAATTGTTCTTGTAAGGTCTTTTGGTCATAGCAGTTAAAAGCTAACTAAAACACGGAGTAAGAGATATACCAATACAGTGAGAAAGTATAACAGATATTTCATTTGAATAATAGTATAGAGAACAGAGGAGAAGATAGAAGCACTATTTGACCAAATTTTGTTTGTTTGTTTTCAACAGAGGAGACAAAGACCATCAAGTAACAAATTTGCAGAGAAATCTGAATAGAAAACAGGATAAAGAAAAATAATTCACCTCTAGTCATATTACAAATTATTTTTTAAATTCAAACATGAAAAAGACAATAAAAATACATCTATCTAATAAAGAAATATTACCATCATAAGACGAACAATAAAGTTGACAGTGTCTTGAATAAAAGCATTGAAAGTCAAGAAAAAGGGAGTTATTGCATAAATCAATGAAAGAAAATGTCAAATATATGTCAATTCATATAGAAAAGTCTCAATGAATGTGGAGTAAAAGTCAATTCAATAAATTTATGACTTGCACAGATATCCTAAAATTAATAGAACATGATTTTCAGTCATTTGTAAAATACATATTGAAGTTCAGAAAAGGCAAGAAGTAGAGTAAAAAAGAGTAATAACAGGGCTAAGTATAAATGAATATTTCTCTGATAAAGAAAACACTGATAATAATACTTCAGTCTGCTGGGGCTTGCAATCTACACTTAGAGTACATACAAGAAGTACAGAAATTAGGCAAGAACAACTATAGCACATATAGGGAGAGAGTCAATAAATAATATTAACTTGGGTAAATCAAATGATGTATATTTTCACCTTTTGGGTAATGACTGCAATATTAGTAAAATGTTGAAAATAAAACACAAGAAGTTGTTTTCATTGACAAAGGCATCCTTTCAAGAATTCATTAGAGAATACATAAAAGGATATTCACAATGTTGGTTTCCTAGTCATAATAAATGAGGTTTGTAGCTAATAAAACTGCAACTTCACAGGTAACCTGTCTTCTTGTAGTCCTCTATCAAGAGTGTAGAAAGAGAAATGTTATATTCCCTTCTGGAACTCCCAGAGCTACAAACACCATCACAATCCACATTACCTCTTCTGAAGAAGCTAGTGGCTGTGACCATCTGCCTATCTAATCAACCACTTAAAAATTCAAAAATACAAAGGGCATTGACAGACCTATATCTAGATGTTTTCAATAATTAATGGCTGAACCTCAGAGATGCTAGACTGATACTCTGAAGTACTTTTGAATAAAAACAATATTTATTCAGCAATAGATTACTGCATGGCTTTCTTGTGCACTTTTTTGAGCACATAAAATGTATAGAAGGATGTAATTATGATAAAAAAGAAACCTAATGTAACTTAGTATGTCTTTTAATAATTACTATCATCCAAGCAATAAAGAGGTACTAAACATTTAACAAGTGTGACGTTCAACTTCAGTGCATATTTAGCTAATATTTATTCATTGCCTGTATATGGCATATTTCCTCTTAAGTACTTTTAAACAAGACCAATTGAGTATTTAACTCCTATGAAACTATTGGGAATTGTTCCTTTTCCATCAGTTATGTAAGACCTTTAAATAATAAGTAGAATTGCTGGGATTCTAAACCATCTGCTATATTTCCAAGTTCAGAGGCATCTAAAGATTAAACATTAACTTCATAAGCTAGCTTGTAAAAGTACACCTAAGTTTAGTAATGAGGCCATGTTGGCTACCCATCTCAAAGTAGATAATGACACATAGCGATTGATCAATCCTTGTCCTGAACTTCATCCTGAAATCAAATTATTATATTCTAGTTAAATCATTATATTCTAGTTAAAAATGAAGGCTCAATTTCAGCATCTTCCCATTGATGGTTTTCACAGTTGAGTTTCTGTAAGGTTTTAGGTCACTAGTCAAAATCTTATCACTCAGTTATTCCTCTTCCTTTACCCCTAAAAGCCTATACCATTATTATTATTTTTTTTAACTTTTTTAGTTATTACTGTTTGATTTTTGAATTATTAATATTTTATACCCTTATGATTTCTTTGACACTCTTTATTTGTAGGTAATTATTTACTATTTTTATTATATTGGTCTTCAGTCTATGATTTCTGCTATTATGTGTATTATTTTGGAAGCCAATTTGGAATTTTTAAGAAATAACTTTCCAAGTAGAGAAGGACTGTTAAAACTTTTTTATCTGATTTTTCCGATTTTGAATGCATTTTCCTTCACATAGAGTTTAATTTTATACTTTATGTGTGACATATTCAATATTTTAGTAAATGACTTTGAAATACAATGATTCTTAACTATTATTTATGCTATTATAGATATAAATACTTCACTAAATACACACCTGAATCCTTAACAAGCAAAAAAACTCCTTTATTGGACAAAAATAAAGAAAACAATATTTGAGTTTTCATTTTTGCTCTATTACTATCTTGAATGGAGTTATTGATGTGTTGGTTCTTTCTTCCCTCAACTGAAAATCTGAAAAGGTTGTATCTCTCCACATCCCTCTGATCCATTCCTATGAAAAGATACATAAAATAATACTTTGAAATAACTGCTGGTACCTATGATTGACATTATTATGATACATTAGCATAAATGGTAACTTTTATAATGAGTCTGACTGATTTGTGGCCTTCATTTAGGTGTAAAAACTTATCAAAGAACTAAAATGAATTAAATAAAAATGTATTGAAGGAATGACACACACACACAACTGTACCTCAGAGGCTGAGATGCCATTGTCTTTATGGAATTCACAAAATAGACCCAAGGAATGGATAACTAACTCAGGGAAAGTGGAGGATGGGCTGGCTTCTAAATGGAGGGACTCTGGTAACATGCAGGGCCACAGGGTTAAAAGCCCACAAGGACCCTCTAAGACAGATTTGTACAGTACCATAAACTCATAGGTTGCCAGGAACTCAAAAATAATCCAGCCCTACATTTTCAATTGAAATGTAATAAAGGAAACAGAAATGTCAAATGACTTGCCCAGCAGCTCCACTACTTCACTGATGAAGCAGGAAAGAAGTCCGAAGGGCTTTGACTGCAGATCATTCCAACAGGGTCTTTAGTGAAGGGTCGCATTTTCCCAGGGGAAAGAAGAGGATAATTCCAGGTTGTGAAGGATCACGATAAAGTTGTGCCAGTGGTAAAAAATGGAAGAAATGAGAGAAAAGGAGAAGGAAAGGTCTGAACCATGACATGGAGTCTCTGTGGTTGAACAGTTAGGATCAGCATATGCCAGGTGAACTGTGTCTCCAAAATTAATACGCCAAAGTTCCAACTCCCAGTGTGTTTGGAGGTAGGGTCTTTAGGGAGGTCAGGTCACTGTATATGAGGACATACCTGCAAGTTAGCAGTCTGCAGGCCAGGAAGAAAGGAGGAGAACCCTCCCTGGAAAGTGAATTGTTCAGCAGCTTGACCTGGGACTTCAGGGAGCTAGGGCTCCCTGAACTGAGAAAACAAAGCTTCTCTCGTTAATGTTACCTAGTCTGGGGTATTTACTATGGCAGCTCAAGCAACATTGCCTGGAGTTAACAATGCTATTATGTCCACATAAAAATTTGAGGGTAGAGTGATGCTTCTTTTTTTTTTTTTTTTTTTTTTTACCCCACAATAAGGAAAGTTGATGTGGTCTTAAGTCTGAAGGCTGAGAAATCAAGGGTAATTTACATGTTTCATTCTGGAGGCAGAATTCCTTCTTCTTTCAAAAACCATATCCTTGGCCTCCAACTGATTCTTTGAAGCTGACCTGTGTTATGGAGGGTAATTCAACCTACGAGGATAAGAGGGTGAGTCTCCTGATTGTCAATGCTAATAATATTAAGCAAAGGAAAGCAAAACAAAACAGCTTAGCAAGGTAGTGCACACCTATAATCCCAGAGACTTGAGAGGCTGACTCAGGGGGATCACAGGTTCAAGGCCAGCCTCAGCAATTTAGTGAGGCTCTAAACAATTTAGCGAGACCATGTCTCAAAATTTAAAAAGTACCAAAAGAGGGGAGGGGTGCTCTGTAGCAAAGCATTCCTGGGTTTAATCACCAGTACCAAAAAACAAATACAAAAAAACAAACAAACCTTTATAGCAACACGTTTATATTAGTATTTGTCCAAGCAACCAACAATGTTCACTATATGCTAAATTGAGACATAAAGTGACCATCATATGGACAAAAAATATTTGTAAAACTCAAGGTTTTAATGATTTTTCCCATAGATATTTTAATTAGAAATTTTATAGTTTCAGTTTCATATTTAAGTCAGTGATCTATTTGTTTTTTT
>CM053409.1:9638017-9697066 GCA_028644305.1 Xerus rutilus
TTCTAACTTTGCACAAAATTATAAGCAGATTACATTCTTCATATTAAACATCTTTATATGCACTTTCAATGAACAGTATATATATATATATTTTTATATATATTTTTATCAACCATCTTTACTATACCCATTCCCCTTTCCTGCCCCCCACCTCCCCCATGTCGCGTCTAGTGTTTCTCTATTTCTCTTATGTTTCCCAGTGATCTATTTGAATTAACACAAGGTATGAGGTATAGGTGGAAGTTCGTTTGGGGGGAAGTGTGAGGCATATGTGCCCATGGACCCATTTATGTGTGGGCCTATTCTGTTAACTCGGTTCCAATGACCTATGTCTATTCTTGTGCTAATTTTACATCTTGGTTACTGTCATTTTGAAAGAGAATAGTGATTCAGATAAATATATTGAGCGAGCGCGCACGCGCACACACACACACACACACACACATATATATATATATGTGTGTGTGTATATATATATACATATATATTTTTAACAAAAAGTTATTTTAGCTACTCTGTGTGCTTTGCTTCCCCAGTTATATTATGTAATGAGCTTACTACTAATTTCTAGGCTGCTATGTTAGCTACCTGCCAATGGTGTACAGGGTCATGTTCAGGACGTAGATGTGTTCAGAGACATGAAGGTCAGTCTGTTCTGTTAGCCAGTAAATGGCATTCTAGGGAAGGACTGTAAGTGCTGGAGAGATGCCTGGCTCAGGATTATGACAGGTGCAGAGGATAGCTTATCACAGACCGGATTCTGTGCATATAGGACATACAAAGTTCTAGCAAGTATGGCTCATTTGATGTATATTTGCTGTCCTCTGACCTAGTGCAAAGATGTAGAATTAATTTTTGGCCTCCTTTACATTTTCTGAAAGTTAGTCCATCTGATCTCTTCCTAATAATCATTTTCCTCATGTTACTAAAGCAGTCAGGGGCCTTTGAATATAATTTTATTTTACAACTCATTCAGAGGCCACTGTCCTGCAGCTTTTATGCATAAAACAGGTAAAGATTCATGGCGTATACTACTCCAGTACATTAATAAGCATTTCATTAGTATTACAACTTACTGAAGTAATCAACTTATTTAGAAACAAGTTTTATTTTGACTTAGTTCTAGAGGACTCAGTCCAAGATCAGGGAAACTCATTGCCTTTTGTGGTCTGGTGGGGCATGACATCATGGCAGGAGGGCATGGTAGAGCCAAACTGCTCCCTGCATGGCTAGGAAGGGAAAGAGAATGAGGAGAAGACCAGGGTCCCACTATTTCCTTCAAGGGCACATCCCCAATCTCCTGTAGACATTCCTATAGGCCCCACTTCTTAAAAGTTCCACCACTTCTCTATAGCACAATTCTGGGGAAGCCTTTAACACATGGGCCATTGGGGAATATTCTAACTCCAGACTAAGATATGCAGAGAGCAAAAGAAACTTCTAATCCTAACATTAATTATTAGATGGGGAAGATGGACCCATACTTCCAAAGATACCTTTTAAAACATCTAACGGGAGTAACATACTAAATTTGAAACACAATTGATGTTCCCTGATTTTTTTCTCAAATTGTCACCAATAATATTCAGGGACTTCCTTCCAGGGTCATTATTGTTCTTCTTTTCCTATTATTTTCTAAACATGTCATATCCAAAGAACCATAAGGCAATAAAATGGTGGAAGAAAAGAGTGTTCAATATATATGCATCCATATATTGTATATTCAGTGTGAGAGAAGATAAGGAATGCCTCCCAACTCACCTATGTGCCGCTCTCCATTCCCCTTTTTATGGCCACCATATTTCTTATCTCATATACATTTGAGCATTGGCAGAGCTTCTCAGGAAATTCCAAGGTGGTGGTGGCTCCTCTAGCTTCAATGTCTGGACCAGTTGTGTTTGTAGTTTGATCTAATCAATTAGGTACAATATTGATAAAATAAAAACCATAAGCCTAGATTAGATTTTAAGAAGTAAGTTATTACTCATATGAATAAGGTCTTATAATGATGTTCAGACTCAACATTTCTGTATCTGCAGCGAACTTCTGTAAAGTTGTGGTATGGGTCATATAATGGTCCTAGAAGGAGACTAAACTATAGAAAGCAGTGGGTTCGGAGTACTATGTAATTTTTATATACTCTTTGAAATTAGGCCCAGGCGTCAACTTATTAAATAAAACAAATTGATGACAAACTATCTCTGGAGGTTATGATATTAATACATAGTTGTTTTGAAATAGTAAAACTTTTATTAAATATTGTTTAATCATAACTTCATTACCTAAACTTAAGTGATTAGTTTATTTCCTATTAGAGAAAAACATATTCTTTTACAAAATGGTATATGTGAAAAAGCTTGCTTTCTGCAAATTCACACACTTGCAATAATAGGGCTTAGAAGAAAATCATATTATGGGTAGACCCCTCTAAATCAATGTCACTTTATATCCGGAACCTTTAGGTTACAATAATTGGGCCTTCAGAGAAAATTTGGAGAGCATGGACAGTACAGCGCTTCGAGAGATATAAAAAATTTGCAAATACAAACACAATAAACTGAAAATGCTGGCTGTGGCTGCTGAGAGAACACAGGTGCAAGTGGAATTATAAGCAGACATATCCTGCCAGGTCAGGGTGAGGTCCTCTGGGGGGAACCTGCTAAAAGAGCTGAAAGGCCTCCTTGACTATGGACAGCTGTGGGATATTTTCTTTCTTGGTAAAGGTTATAATTGTGTTTCCTATTTTACGGCTTTTCTTGCCTAGGAAAAATTCTCACAGGAGCCAACACAACAAGGACACGCACTGGTACTGCTGTTATCCTGGCCCACTGCTCATGAGCAGATGAGTGTTAAAAGAAACACAGGTCAGAGCCTAAAAGGCTGGGGTGAACTTCACTGGAATTATTGTCATTCTCTCTGCTGTGTGGCAGAATGCTGGAGATGGTCAAGTTGTTGACAATGGGTATCATCTATGTCATTCCTTGATGGCCTCTTACTGATGATGCGACATTTATCAAACTTAAGAAGGGCTAAATATTAGTTGCTATAAACCACAATATGGATGAAAGCTCATTCTTAGTCAAGGGAGCAATGATTTCTTTGCCTAATAAAGTAGTACATTTTATTTTCTATTTATTAGTATCTACTATCTAAATCAATTTAAAGTCCAAGCCTTGAAAAGACGATATTAATTTAAATAGGATCTGATGCCAACTATCTTGCTGGGCATGTATCTTGTGTGTCCATGAGGGGGCCTGAGAATAGCTAAGAGGGAGGAGAGAAAGTTTGCCTGCATGTATTAAAAAGTATATACAGGGCTGGTGATGTGGCTTAGTGGCAGAGTGCTCACCTCCCATGTGTGAGGCACTGGGTTTAATCCTCAGCACCACATAAAAATAAATAAAAATAAAGGTATAGTGTCCATCTACAACTAAAAAATATTTTAAAAAGTATATGCAGCATGAAATATCCTAGTGACTTTCTTCCAATAATTATTATTAAGAAGGAAAATTGAACAATGGGTTGAAATGTGATTTAAAATATATTTTTAGCTCATTATTCTATCCTTAACATTGCCATGTAAAGACATGTAAACATCTATGAGAATTAACTTCAGTTCATACTTTTTCCTAGATGAATTATTAAAGTCATGTTTGAGTAACTATTTAATAAAGAAAAACATCCTTAGCATTAAATGATCATCAAAGATGATGCCACAGTGAAATTTTGAGATAAACTTGCTTAATTATATTTTGGAGGAGGTGTCATTATAAGAAGTCCACACAGATTTACATACTGTTCATTTATTTCTTTACAGTTCATGAAATTTCAAATGATTGCACGTAATCTTGAAGAGATAGACTAAAATTATTTATGCAATATTTTCTTTTTAATGAGCTGTAGGAGCACTTTTACTAGTGTCCTATTCTGTTTGTAGTTATTCTATATACTTTCCAGCCAGAGAAATTTACAGTGAATTTTTTTTTATTTTTGTACACCAAGTACTAAACTCTAGACTCTTAATTGCTCAAGTTCCTGAAAGAAAGGAAAATCAAATTAAATTAGCATGACTCCAGAGATTCATACTAGGAGCTGCTAGTTCTTATTCTTTGACTTTATGACATAGATGTGCTATATTGTTTTTGAAACGACACGATTTTTCATATTTGCAACAGATATGTATCTTCTACATGTCTTTAAATTATCTTATCTGTGTTTTATTTTATGTCTCACACAATATTTACATACAAAAGTATTAACCACCATTCCAAGCTTCTCTCAATATGTCTTGGGATTCTTAAAGTGTTCATTCTTTCATCTTTTGCTTGTGGTGTAACAGTTTGTAGATTAGCAGTGCTTAAAAATGAAGACTTTAAAGAATTTCTGTTTGGGTTCAAATTCTTTCCAGATTAATTGCCAGTTAATTTCCACACATATATGCAGAGACACATGTATGGATTCACACAATTTATAGGCTGATTTGAGAATATCAAACATCTTCAAAAGTTGAAACCATAAAAATAATGTTTCTCCATTTGACTTAAAATAGTTTTTAATTTTTCTCAATATTTGTGTTTCTCATAAAAATGTTTGTAAAATTTTTGTTAAATGAATTGTTGGGCATTTAGTGGATTTTGATACTATTCATAAATAATTTTTCAAATTTTATTGTTATCAGATGTAGAAATAGAATTGATTTTGTTTATTGACTTTATTGACATCAATACTATTAAATTCACTTTTTACTTCAAATTGTTGGTTGATATTGGATTTTCTATGCAGAAAATAAGAAGTACATTCTCTACAAATAATTTTTATTTCTTTCTTTTATATATTATTTAATTATTCATTTTTACCTGATTGCAGTGATACCTATAGTATAATATGAAGTTGTTAAGATTTGGAAAAAACTCATGTCCCACAAAGATGGCGCAGGAAAATTCAGAGGTAAAATCATTAGACCATGGAGTTGTAACCTAATCAGTTGGTTAATCCATTTGGTGGGTTAATAATTTGAATGGATTAATGGGTGGTAATTGTGGGCAGGTAAGACTGTAGGAAGTAGATCACCTGTGGCATGCCTTTGGGATTTATGTTTTGTTCCTGTCAGGTAGAGCTCTCTTTTTCTGTCTCTGCTTCCTGTCTGTCATCAGCTGAGCAGTTTTCCTCAGCCACACTCTGCCACCATGTTGTTTTGCTTCACCTTGGGCCCAAAGTTGTGGAGTTGGCTGACCATGGATGCATGAGAACTAAGACCAGACATCACCAGTGTATGTGTGGGAAAGGACAGCTGTCATGACAAATACAGGATTCATGGAAGAGGTCTTGGGTTCATGGATATTGGGATGACCCAACCTAAGAACCATCTTCTAGGAAGAAGCCACGGGGCAAATGAAGAACAAAAAGGACAAAATAATTGTAAATAATAGATAAAATATTATCACTTGCATAAAAGAAGTCCCAATTAGGTGTACTGTCAATGAATCAGAAAAACATTCCAAATTAAAATATGAATCCTTATATACAGATTCTGAATTAAAAATATTAACTTGTAGTCTCAATCAATGAAGACAAAACTTTTCTTAGATCATTAAGATTAAACTCATTAGTCATCTTAGACTGGAATTCAAATTAATTATAATAAAAGAATCGATTATTAAGCTAGTTGGAATCTTTAACATAATTTTATTTTTTTATTTATTTATTCTACTTAGGAATACATGATAGCAGAATGTGTTTTGATTCATTGTACACAAATGGAACATTACTTTTCATTTCTCTGGTTGTACATGATGTAGAATCACAACATATATGCAGTCATACATGAAGCAGTTTGGTTACCTGTGTACATTTTATACACTGACCCTTTAGCACATGGTATAAGAGATTATATATTCAAATTTCTGACTAAATGACTTTTAATTTTCTTCTAGAAAGGAGTAATCATTAAGAAAAAAATAAGATCAAGGCTGTATTCTTGGAATATATTTATGTGTTTGTAAATACTGGAACATATTTAAATATTTTTAAATATTAATCATTTGGTATATTTGTAAATGTTGGAATATTTAAGTATGTTTAAATATTAATATTTGTAAATATTGGAAATAGTAATATAAATTCTGCTTTCTTTCCAATTATGATAAATGGATTCATGCACATACTTAATAAATACATAATAATATAGTAATATAAGGAACTGTTATTACCACTGCTAAAATAACTCAATGTTTGTGCTTCAGGTAATGGCAGTGGTCCATCATTCTTTGCTTGAACCTAGAAGTGATGGGAGTAAGGAGTTTGTTAGTGGACTCAACAAGGTGCAGCTTGACATCTGGTTAAGCAGTGGGTGATAGTGGCTAGGCAGGTGGCCAGGCAGTCTGTATTGAAGAAGAAAGGGACTTGAGGTCGAGAACCATGGTAAACCAAAGGCTTCAATGATGAACTGGAACAATAAGTTCTCCCTGGAACCCACACTTGACCTCTTGTCTCACCTAGACTTCTTAACTTGGCTGACATGGGTGACCTGCTAGAAAAACTAGGTTTATAAAAGTAGCCTTTGGAGTCAGAGACTGAAGGAGTCCAGTTCAAAATGTAATTCATTCAGGTCTGGGGAAGAAGCATCCAGATTTTTCCTTTTACCAAGATGACCAGCGGTGGGGTGAACAGCTCTATTGATTTGCCTGGGACTGAGGGGCTTCGGGGAACAAGGAAATTTCAATACCTGATATAGTTTCTGTTCAACTAGGATAGGTGATCACCCCAGCAGGAGATCCCCCCAAAAGAACCCATGCACAGCTTTATGCTACTCTGCCCTTTTAAGTTAAAAAACAAAACAAAAACAGCCGTTCTTTCAATTTCACCTTCTAAAACTCTGGCAGAGTTCTTTCATGGTCATTCCTACCATGAAGAAAACGGAATTCTTGGAAATGTGGTTCCCTTTAAGCTCAGTTGACACAGTGGAACATCTGGGAGTCACCAGGAATTCCTTTGATTTGATTCTGGAAGAGTATAACCTCTGCTACATAACAGGTTTATTGCAGCAAATTCATAAAAATCCAGTTCTTCCAAACTGAGAATACATCTAACTGATTTTAAATGAGACATGACCTCTTTAGCAAAATATTGATAGTAACTGGCAATATGTGTCATTTCTGTGAAATAATTTAACATACCAAAATAGATATATGCTTATTGAAGATGATAAATACAAATAATATTGCTTCGTCAAGGTTTCTTTCATTAGTTTCAACCATTTGTTTTATTTAGACACCAAAAATAAATTGAAAGATGTGTTTGTGATTCTCACAGATAATAGGCTCATTTCTCATCTTATCTTCTGTGACTTTAAGAGTCCCTAACAAATTTCTCTCTGTTGTTATGGTTAGAATATAAAGAAGCAATCTATCACTTGAAGAGATATGACCTTTTAATCTAAATTTAAATGATCCAGGTTTTCCACTGATATATTATTTTAATGCTCTATTATCTTCCATCCTAAATTGGAAGTCTTTCTTTGGCAAATTCATGCCATGAAGGAACCACCAAAGGGCTAGGCTTTATTATATCCAAGAAAGTCTTCACTCTTTCATGACTTTAACTTTCCAGAATTTAATTATTATCAGATTAAACTAGTTTTTGTTCCAAAACCAGGCCTTGTTATTTCATCGATTTTGAAGAAAACAGAGGTTTATTCAGAAAAAAAAAAAAAAAAAAACACTGAAGAGTCAAACGTTAGTCAGCCTCAGTTGCCTTTAGATGCTGTGAGGCAAAGTGGCCGGGGCCAAGGAAAATTCATCTACAATCTGTTAGCAAACTGAAGCTGCCAGACATTGTAGTTCCTGGAGGAAAACTTTCAGAAGAAAAGCCACAAGTGCTGATTTCAATTGTTTGAAAGTTCTTTGTTTCTTCTACCAAGATATTTTTTTCTTTATGGTTTTAGAGACTAAACCTAGAATTCACCAAGAATGTGTGTAAGTTATTAACGACTGAACCCAATGGTCATGGGAAGTTTAATGCCATATCGCATTTGAGACTGTTGAATTCTCCCTCCTGCTAATTTTTTTTTTCCTGTTTGAACCTTCCTTCCTGGTCTTCTTCTCTGGCTCCTGGTCCTTTAGTTACCTGCTAAACCTTGGATGCTTCAGAAGTCTCATCTTTGCTTCTCTTCCCTCTCCACTCTATACCTGGCTTCTCGTTTATCTCACCCACTTTCAGAACTTCAGCTACTTTCTTTATCCTAATATGTACATCATGTCCAGTGGGGTTTATTCTAGGTAGTTCCAGATCAATCTGTGTGACTTGTAATTCTCCTCAGGATGTTCCAGTGGCATTTAATATTCAGTATTTCTTCCTGAAATTTTATTTAAACTACTCCTTCCAAAATCCAGATGCTTCTTGTATGTGTGACTGGAAATGGTAGCATTATTTATCAAATCATCCAAGCCAGAAATCAGCAAATGATTTCTGTCTTATTCTCATTTTTCTTTATACTCAATCAGTCAAAAATTCCTGACTGTTCTTATGGTTTTGTCCTTTATTATTTTTCTTTTTTAAAAATTTTGTTGGTGCTCTCTAATTATACCTACTAGTAGGATTCATTATTCTCTATTCATACATGTATATAAAAATCTGATCAATTTAATTCCCTTGTACCTTCCTTTGCTCTTCCTGGTTGGAATGCCTGAGTCCAATCTCACCATAGTCTCATTTGTCTTCATCTAATAATTTCTATGGTATCTGCTGTGGAGGAAAATAGAGGAGAAAAGGCAATAGGGAGTATCAGGTAGTATTGAAATGTATTCAGTGGTAGGGTAAAGATTCTTGAGAATCGAGAATGGAAAGAGACTGGAGGGCCTCAGTGAAGATCTCAGGGGAACAAGTCCTCCAAGCAGAGGAAACAAAGAGCAAGAGCCCAAGCTCTTGAAGTTTGGAGACTCTGTTTCTAATTGAGCAAATGCAGAGGGAGGAGAGGAGAGATCAGAATGTTACTAGGATTTGGGAAGGTGGCAAGTAGTGTGATGTCTTGTAAGGCATTCCAAAGAGTGTAAATCTTACTTGGAAAGAGATGGGAAGCCCGTGACGGTGATGAACTGAAGGGTTATATGAATTTATGTTTTTATAAGAATTACCCTGGGCAATATTTTTGGGAAAGGAGTGAGGAGCTGGATAAATGTAGACAGTAGGGAGGTGAGTGAAGAAGTAATTATGATTGTGCATGTGAAGGACACTGGTGCCTTGAGTGAGGGTGGCGGGGAGTTAACTTGAGTCTTTATACATTGAACAGAGAAACTGCAGCATGCCTCACAGCTTGTGAAGTGCCTGGTGTTATCATATGGTTTTTTGAAATGCTGTCTCCATCCAGTTTCGAGTCACCAGAGAGAATTCAGTGAGTGTCTTTTCTTCAGCAGCTGATTAAAGACCTCCCTCAGCATCTGTTTTAGTGGGTTCTCACCGTGCCATCCTAACTGCCTTGAGGTCAATAAACAGACAAAAAGCCACAGCCTTAATGCCCAAGAAGCCACTAAAATTATTCAAATTAATCCATCCTTAACCTTTATGCCCTGGCCCATGTTTTCCTGTCTGCAGAGACCATAGCAAAGGTGGTTCCCATTGCTGTCTTCCTTTCCTCTGCCCGGTCACCAAGCCTGGTGCATCCCCTGAGTGGACCTACCTGAAGTTCTATTCCTCCTTGGGAACTGTAAGTATTCACATGCACACACACACACACACACACACACACACACACTCACTTACACACTTAAAACTCTTTCTAGTTTCTCTGGCTCTGCAATCTGGCCTCATGGTATCTCATTCAAGGTCATATGTCTAAAACAGATCATAATGTATTTACTGTATGTATTATTCTTAGAAATTAATTTTGGCTCTCAGACACTAAAGAAGTACCAACAGATGTTAGAGGCTCGGTACAGACACTTGATGACTTTCTTGAGTTAGTATCAATACAATTTTCTAGAAGTGAGAGCCATAGAAAGGAAGCTGATACTTTAATGCACACGTCCCTAAGGGACTTTCATTTGATGTATTAACTCAAAAGGAACTTTTCCTACGATGATTGAACCATAGTTTGTATAATCGTTCACTCACTGAAGAATATTTGTGTTGTTTGTGGTGTTGGCTTATTAGGAATAAAGCTGCTGGAAATTGTTGTGTTCAGATGCTTGAGTTAAGACAAGTTTTTTATAACTCTGGAATAAATGTCTTGCTAGGTGCATATTTAGTTTTTAAGAAACTGCTATGCCATTTTCCAGGGTGACTTAACATTGTATACTCCCACCAACGAGTGCATGATCCAAATTTTCTATATCCTCACTCAAATATGATGCTGTCATATTTCGTTTGAATTCTCTTTTCCCTAGTACCTAATTAGCTTGAATACTTTGAATATGTTCATTTTTACATGCATATCTTCATGAGGAAAATGTCTGTTCAAGTCTTTTATTTTCAAAACTGAATAATCCATTTTCTTATTGTTGGTTTTTGAGAGATCTTTATATGTTCTGGATATAAGACCTTTGTCAAATAGTGATCTGTTTCTAATTTGTAGCTTATCTTTTCATTTCTGAGTACTTTATCTTATAGAGTTCAAAGTTATTTTAATTTTGATAAGGTCCAATTCATTAGATGTTCCTTATATACATCATGATTCTGGTGTCATGTATAAACACTTATTATCCCAGTTCTTGAACATTTTCCATTACATTTTCTTCTAAACATTTTATAATCTCATAGTTTTAAGTTTAAATCTCTGTTTAATTTTGAGTAAGCTTTTTGTACTCAAATAGTGTGAGAATGTCCATGATTATAATTTGCATATCGATGCTAACATAATTTGTTGAAAAGACTATCCATTGTCAATTAAATTTCCTTTGTACCTTAGTAAAAATAATAACTTGGTGTCTAGATTATGTAGTAAATGCATTGAAGCCTGCTCCTTGTGATATTTATTTATAGTAACAACAATGAAAACCCTTTGCAAATACGATAAGGTAACCGACAAAGAACTGTGATACATGGAGGAAGGTAGGCTGGTTAGGGACTTGAGTGGTAGAGTGGTAGCCAAGGACTAGAGAAAGGGCACAAGAACCAAACTATTTCACCATTCTCAACCTATTCCAGGCAACCCCGTAAAGGTTAAAGCTGGCTTCTCCAGCCTGGGAATATGAGGAGTGGTGCTATCCACAGTCTCCACCTGTGATCATCAGGAGGTGTCCAAGCTCCTGATGCCAAGTTGCTTCTCACCAGATGACTTTGTTTGAACATGCATTCTTGAACACTTAGAGGTTACTTTTTTCTTTAAATTGGAAATATTCCTTTGTTTTTTTTCCCATATTTTAAAACTTATTTTATTCTTTGTTTCATTTCCTTGTGGTATAAACTTTCAAAAACCTCTTCCCTTGCTTTCTGGGAAGTGCAGTACAGGATTGTCATCTCCGGTCACCACACTGAGGAGCAGCACCTTGAGCTGCTCACCGTAACTGTAACTTACTCCCCAGTACACACATTTCCCCAGCTGTAAGTCCCCTTTGTCCCTGGTCTCTGAGAGCCACTGTTCTACTCTGGACTTCTATGAAATTAACTCTTTTAGATCTCATGTGAGTTTGATTATACTGAACTTGTCTTTCTGTGTCTTATTTCACTTAACATGATGATCTCTTGCTCTATCCATGTTGACCCCAATGACAGGATTTCATTCTTTTTATGGGTAAAGGCTGTTCCACTGTGTGTATGAATAACATTTGTTTTATCCATTCAGCAGTTGACATACACAGGTTGTTTCCATTTCTTGGCTATTTTGAATAGTGCTCAGAAGAATATGGAAGTTCAAATGTCTCTTCAACTTATAGATTCCATTTTTCTTGGGATATTTGACACAGTAGTGGAATTGTTGGGTCAGATGGTATTAAAAAGATTTTAATTTTTGGAGCAACCTTTGTCCTATTGCCTTTAATTCTGTACTAATCTGTATTCCCACCAACATTGCACGAGGCACACATTATTACCAGCACTGGTTTTCTTTAGTCTCTTTGACATTTGCCACTCTTGCTGGGTGGGGTGAGGTGATAGCTCAGTTTGGTTTTGATTTCTATTTCCCTGATAATTAGTGATGTTGAGCATTTTTTTTTTCATATATCTGTTGGCCATTTTTATTTCTTCTTTGGAGAAATATCTTTTTAGATTTATTGTCCATTATTTTAATTGGGTTGTTTTATTGCTATTGAGGTTTTGGAGTTCCTCATGCATTCTTGGTATCAACCACTTGTCAGAGATATGCATTGCAAACACATATTTCCATTGTGTAGGTTGTCTCTGCACTCTGCTCTGTTTCCTTTGCTGTACAGAAGTTTTTTTTTCATTTTAGCTTTATGTAATCTAATTTGTCTATTGTTGCTTTTATTTTCTTTGCTTTGGTTGTCTTGTCCAAAAGATCCATACCCATTCCAGTACATTGAAGTACACTGAAGCATTTCTCCCTTTGTTTTCCTGTAGTGCTTTTATATTTCCAGGTCTTAAATTTAAATTTTTATTCTATTTTGAGTAGATTTTTATAACTACTGGGAGTTAAGGGTCTCTCATCTATCTATCTACCTATCTATCTATCTATCTATCTATCTATCTATCTATCTATCACTTCACCAATGAGGCAAAGTTTACTGAAATTCTACTAAAGGCTAAATCTGATAATGGGGTACAGTGCTTTAGTTTTCTCTCCTTCCTCTTTATTCACTTATTAATTCTTTCCAATTATAGATGACATTAGGATACATTGTGACAGAGTCACGAAAGCATAGAAGCATGGAATATAATTTGTTTTAATTCAGTCCCCAGCTCTTCCTCCCTCCCACCCTCTCCTACCTCTTCCTGCTCTTCCCTCTACTCTATTGATTTTTCTGCAAATTATTTATATATTTTTAAATTAGTGTCTTGTGGCTATACTTGATGTTGAGATTCACTGTGACATATTCCTGTATGCACACATGAAAGTTCAGATTCATTCCACTGTTCTTCCCTTATCTCATCCATCCTCCCTCCCCCCTCGATTTCCCTTATCTACTCTACTGATTGTTCCTCTATTTTGATAGAATTCTGTCATTATTCTTTTCTGTTTTGTTTTTTTTCCTCCAAATTATTTTGGAGTAGTGTCTACATATCAAAAAATAAATTCAACCTTTAATTTTTTGGGAGTGGCTTATTTCACTTAGCATGAAATCATCAGTTCCCTTCATTTAACTGCAAATGCCATAATTTCATTCTTTTTTATAGCTGTGTAATACTCCATTGTGTGTATGTATATATGTATATATGTATATATATCGCATTTTTGTTATTCATTCATCTGTTGAAGGGCACCTAGGTTGGTTACATAGCTTTGCTATTATGAGTTGTGCTGCTATAAACATTAACGTGGTTTGTATCCCTGTAGTATGCTGATCTTAGATATTTTGGCTAAATACCTAGGAGTGTGATAGCTGGGTCCTATGGTAGTTCCTTTCCTGGTTTTCTGAGGAATCTTCATATTGCTTTCCAAAGTGGTTGCACTAATTTGCAGTCCCATAAACAATGTATGAGTGTACCTTTTCTCCTACATCCTTCACAAAATTTATTATTATTTATATTCTTGATAATTGCCATTCTGATTGGACTGAGTTGAAATCTGAACATAGATTTGATTTGTATTTCCCTAATTGCTAGAGAAGTTGAACATTTTTTCATATATTTCTTGGCAATTTGTACTTCTTTTGAGAAGTGTCTGTTCAGTTCTTTTGCCCACTTTTTTGGTTTATTTATTTATTTATTGGTGTTAAATTTTTGTATTCTTTACATATTCTGAATATTGATGCTGTCTCTGAGAAGTAGGTACAGATCTCCCATTCTGTAGGCTCTCTCTTTGTGTACTTAATTGTTTTCTTTGCTGTGCAGAAGCTTTTTAATTTGATGCCATTCCACTTACTGATTTTTACAATGTTATTTCTCATGTTTTAGGACTCTTGTTAAGGAAGTTGGTTCCTGTGCCAACACACTGGAGTGTTGGGCCCACATTTTCTTCTAGCAGTTACAGAGTTTTCTGGTCTAATTCCTAGGTCTTCATCTACATTGAGTTGACTTTTGTGCAGGATGAGAAATAGGAGTCAAATTTTATTATTTTACATATGGATTTTCCTAGTATCATTGGTTGGAAAATTTGTCTTTTCTCCAACATGTTTTTGGACCTTTGTCTAGTATCAGATAACTGTATTTATGTGACTCTCTCCCCTTTATTCCTTTCTTTGATACTTTAATCACAAAATGAATTTAATGACACTGATTGAACTGGCTTCAATGAGAGCTATTATTTGGTCTTCTCATGTAACATACAGTGTGGTCTACACATAAAATATTTATCTTTTGATTGATTTACTTTAATTAATTTGTTAACCTTTAGGCTTACAGTTTTGCCTTTTAGTAAATATTTGAGTGGATAATGTGATAATATAATTTTTAAAAGATTTTTATATTTCTAAACATTAAAGTGATGTGTAAAAAAATAGAAAACTTTAAAGATGACAAAGCTCAGGAATAAGAGAATGATTAGTAACTTTGATGTAGCTGAAACATGTAATTATTTAAATATTTTAAGAACATTTAATAAACTGTCAAATACAAAATTATAAAATACAAAATGGTAAGTGAAAATGGATATAAAGATACATATGTATGATTTAACTTTTATCCTTGAGTTATAGGAGGTCCCAGGCCCACTTAAATGTCATTTCTGAAACCTCTGAACTCTTCACAATTGATGACCGAATGACTGAGTTGGTTATCACCGCAAATAAGCAAGAGGACAAAATCCTCAGCTCATAGAATGTGTGGCTCTGACGAATTGTTCATATTTCAACATCCATTTTCAGATATAGTTCACCATTCTTTTTGCAACTTGAATGAAATCATTATGTGGGTTATATGATGAAATTCTGTGAATTGCAGTAAGTGTAAATATAAATTTCATTGTAACCATAGAATGTTGCATTAATTAACAAGCCAGAAAGCTTTCCATTCTGTGAACATTACAAGTTGTTAAGAACATTCAAACATTTCAATTTGTAGGAAATAAATTCTTGGTAGGTATGCTAGAAAATAGGGCACCAGATAAACAACTTCACAAATATGCTTTTGAAACAACTGATCATAAAATTCCAAATAGTAATATATTGCATAATGAGATATTAAACTACAAATGTAACACCAATGTAAATTTTAATAGTGTCTTGGGTAATGAAATTTATGCATTAAACAAAACAGGAACTCTGCCTAGTTCTTCAATGTGTTTTTTTCAACGTTATTCCATTTAGCCCAAGTCTCTCTAGCAAAGAACTTTCTACTTGCCTATTGTGAAAATTTAGTAATGTAGAATGCCTACCTACAAACTCAAGAAATAATGTGAGAAGAAAATAATAAAATGTGAGAAGAATGTGAGAAGAAAAATAATAAAAATCATGCAAGGATAAATCATTGCTGGAACAGATTTAAAAAATACTATACAGAGAACATATAAATTCATGGACTATCAGGCAATAATTGACTTTTGTCCAAATAACTTGCCTCTTTCTTGACTTCATTTGAAGGTGAATGTCTATTTTCTGTGGTCAATGTGCAACCTATTGACACAACCAGAATCTAGGACCTGGCAGTGAGGAGAAATTATTGCTTTTCTTTCATAATTGTGAAGTTTAAAAAAAAATTAAATTTTGATAACCCAATTGTAATTATAATTTTATTATTTTGATAATATTTCAAATGTATTCTTTACCTTAGAAGATCTTTCAAGGACATTGATATTCTATGTTAAGCACAGTATTATGACAACATCTAGCTTGTTGGCCATTGGAGAAAAGGTAAACTCGGAGCCTCTCTAAATAGGTACATTAATCAATAGGTGGACGTTCAGGAAAATATTTCATTAGCTGTATTTTCTGTGATTCTTGATATGTGTTTTAGTTCTTTTGTCTCTTCTGAGAAGGTACATTTATGTCAAAGAGTTAATATTAGTTAAAATGATTATTAGTAAAAATTGTTAGTGTTTTCAACAGAAATATTTTTAAATAATAGAATGAAATTCCATGTTATTGAGATTTGGCAGTGCAGAGAACCATTTCAACAATATAAAATATGATTATGTTGAGTTAAGAATCTTATATAAATACAAATAACATAAAACACATCTTTTAGCATTGACCCCAGCGCCACATTTACAAAAGCATCATTTGAAAAGCAGGTATATATAGGACAAAAATCTCAACCAAGTTTCCATGTCAGATATTACAGAAGAGGAAATGAATAGCCTCAATAATAACCAAAGTAGCTACCATTTTTGAGAGTTCACTAAATGCCACATGCTGTATTATGTACTTTCCAATACTCAGAATAACAACAGAACATTTTACAGATAAGGAAAATAAGAAGCAGGAAACTTGTCCAAGTTCATAAAATTGCTAGTGTGAACACCTATTATGAGTGGCGTCAATACAATCCAACACCAGTGTGCAATATGAACTACTGCTTCTCCGCATACCTGGAGGGGGACATGGATCTAACATCAATAAAATAATTTGTGAGCAAAGAAAGGCTTTCAATAGAGTGGGAAAGACAACCTATATGGCTAGAATTGAAGGAGAGAGATGACTGAAGGCTTGGGCTTCATGGACAAGTGGGGTTTTATTTAGAAGATGGAAACATTTCAGGTAAGTCAATAATGTGAATCAGGCACATGAAAAGATGGATTTCTCTAGAGAGGTGGAAAATAGTTTTGGTAGACTAATGAGTCCACTGCTTATATTATTTCTTTAATCAAATTTTCAATTTTAAATCTGAGAGCTTCAATGTCTTGTTATCCAATGGCATATTAAAGATAAGGATTCTGATATGAATAGTTCAAAACATTTCATAATCAAGTGCCACATTCAAATAATTGATGCATGGATAATTTTAACTTTAGTGAAGTAAGAAATGGAAAGAGAATAACATTTTAGTAATATTTCAGTATATTTCCTAATTCTTTTAAACTGTTTCAGTGAAACGAAGAGGTATTCATATTTACAGATAATGATACTAGGAGAGAGAAAGAGAATTTGCCCATGGCCATACAACTACCTATCAAAAGACAAACAATTCTGAGTCAGTTATTTTGGGAGCTAGCACAAGTCAGATATTTGTAGAGGTTTATAACTGTTTCTCACATGTTTTTGAGCCTTCAGCCAATCCTATGTTCCACAAGAAAAATTACTAAATTCAATTGGTAAAATATTTTCATTTTAGAAGTTGGCATTGTGTCAAGGCTTGATTTTTGACATGAAAAGTAATAAAAACCCATATGTAAGCACATTGCTTGTGATTGAATCAATTATTACATGAGGAATAGTTATCATTGTATGTCTGGCATTAAAATCTATTTTTTGGTTGTTAGATTAAAAATATTTCAGAGAAAGTCACTGCTGTGCTGTTTCACTATATCACTGTTTCCAAGATGGTTTTTTTATTCCATACTCTCTTTTAATCAAGAAAAGTGCAAAAATTTCTTATAGTCAGGCAGCTCAATATTGGATTTGAACTACACATTTGATGGGATGCAATTGTACAATTTTTTCCCCAGTAAATTTGGTATATCACATATATTGGTTTTCTGAAATGCACTTTTTGGTTTCCAGTTACTGAGGGAAAAGATTGCACAGAAGTGAATTTAAAAGTAACCATTAGAGCCAGAGAAATCAATCAGAGACTCTAGAACTCTCTTTCCAAGTCAGATATTAGAGACATTAGAGATTGAACAACAAAGTCCAGAGTACTTACTTTCTACAACCAACCAAGCAAAAAATAAAACAAAACAAACAAACCAAACAATGTTTGGGGTGAAGGACTGTAGAAAAACTAGAATAAAGTTATTTAATATTAAAATCTTAGTCTACAATCATAAATGAAAAACATACATGTGGGTATGAACTTCTTTGTGTATGGTATTGACTTCTAGAGAACAGTGTTGAGAGTCGAGTGTGGGAAGCCTCACATTAGTGAGGCTTACACTGGTGCTGGTAGTGTCACACTGTTCCATGGATTAAATATTCTAAAGACAGGAGACCAGGTTCTCCATCTGCAAAACAGATCATTGCTAGTCCGTATGTTATTGGAATGTTGTATTAATGAACTGCAAAAGTTTCTTCAGGATCATTTTGTAAATTCCAGACAGCTGTTAAAAATGTGTTTTATTATTATTAGCACTAATGCCTATAGTTCATGGAATTTGCCAGTATGATTTTGAGGATTTTTTACTCTAAGTATTTCCTTCATTGTCTACCTTTCTACAACATCAGTGTATCTCTACCCACCTCCAAGATGCTTCTGAAAAAACCAAAAGAACTATTTCTCAGTCATTATTTTTCAAGTTGGAATTTCTTTGTGGGACACTGAATTAGAGTCAAAATTCTACCAGAACAACAGAGGTTAATATATTGTAAAAATGTAAGAAATACAAAGAAATATACTACAATAAAAACTACTTCTATTAGTGGATGAGTTTCTTTCCAAATTAAATAGCATTTCTATAACTTGCATAATAAAACTTTTGGAGGGATAAAAATTAAATAAAGTAAGAAAAAATACTTAGGTCTTTATAAATTATCAGTGTTTCTTCATGAGAAAGTTTTGGAGTAGAAACTCTATTACAGCTAGATATTCAATTAAGATAATCACATGGTTTCTCTTTTTTATATTTTAAATCAACAATTCTGCAATATTTGAGAAAAGTAAACAGTCTGAGTAGCCTTAGAGGAAGGCTTGTATCAATAAATGGCTTCATTAACATTCTCATGCATACATTTCAGTGCATTATAGTAGGAAAGAATATTGTTGCAAATTAGAAACTGTAATAAGCTATTTTTGTAGCTTTAATTTTCATTATGAAAATATGGTTATCTTCACGTCTAAATGTGCTTTTATTTCTCTGATTTAAAAACTGGCTCCAGGAGAGGTCAGTTATGCTCACTAAAAATATCTATAACTTCATGGAAGAATGGTTCACATTTATAGCCTGCAAAGCAACTGAACTAAAAAATCTCTTCTCTTTCTGTTGATTTACTGTCATTTTGATGCCATGTTATCATATCCTCTTATACTTTTATAGTCGGGGTAGTTGTAGGTTAATGCACATTTAATGAAAAGTGAGGTGGATGGTGTGGGGTGTATGCAAATGTGACTGCCATCACCCTAGTGAATTGTCTCAATACCATACAGAGAGATTTCTCAAGTACAGCTTTGTACCATTCAAATGGAGAAGGCAGAATTTTAAATTCACTATGGGTTTGAAATGAGACAGAAAGCAAATTTGCTTGATGTCTTCTTTTAAAAGGTCCTGTCCTGGGTCACAAACAAGTATGGTTGAGGAGACAGGATTAGGTCAGCGTTTTCTCTTCTTGGGAGCCAGGAATATTTTCCTAGGTAGAGAGAAAAGAAACCTTCAAGGAGGAAGAGACAAATGAGCTTCACAATGTTATACAATAATGTTTGTGCAAACAGAAGTGTGCTTGCATTTTAAAGAAACTATTATGTTTATATATATAATATTTATATATATACATATAAAATTAATCATCCATCCAAAATTTCATTTTCATCTTTTATTTTTTAAATATAAGCAGATTGTTTAAATATATGCATGAAGAGAAGAACAGTGAAAATACTTCTTTCTTAGAATATCACTATATAACAAAAATAGTGTAAATGGAGGACCTAAATTTCTTTGATAAATAGGTGAAGGAGATGGATCCCTGGTGTCACTGGTGGCCAAAAGCAGAGAACTAGGTTTCAACCTGCACTCTGCCACTTTCCTGTAGAAGAAGCCTTAGCTTCCTCATATGCTCAACAAATGGATATCTGAGATTGTCTCAAAATTTACCTAAAAGGCTTTCAGTCTAGTTTTTAGAATAAAGCATTGAATTCAAGGATAACTCTACAAATCCAATATCTGAAAGGAGTACACTATTTTCTCTTAATCTTCTTCATTCCCTTTGGTGAAATGAAAGTTTTGTGTTTTTTTTTTTAATTTCTCTAACTATCCAGTCATGCTGAGGTTTTTAAAAAGTACATATAGGAAGTTATCAGCTTTGATGAATAGTTTTAATTTTATGAATAAAAAGTCATTTTAAGACAAAGATTGTATCAGAAAAACAAATAGGCAACCCAAACCAGCAAGATGTTAGGATCACACTTTTCCTCATGTGTAAATAATCAGACTAGTACAAGAATCTCATTCACAAATTGTCCTTAGCAGTGTATGCTGAAGGAAAATTCATCCATTGATTGCCATCCTTCCTGCCTACTTTTCTTAAGTCTTCCTTAAAAAATAGTGGCAATTTGGAATGCTGAAAACATGGCTTTGGATCTGGAAAAGTTAGTAATATTATCTGCCGCCACTCTGTCTCTGTGCACAGGTTGGGTTATCCATTTTCTTGGAGAAAGTATCAAATTTGTAGGGACTTTGGGATGGGGTGGAAGTGAAGGTTTGAGGGTAAATTCAGTCTGGGAATTGGATTTGTGATTTTTGATATTATGAAGAAGAAAATGAAGAAAGAGGAGGAGAAGAAGGTGGTGGAAAACAATTTCCTGTTATGTTTCCACTGTACAATTACCAGGTGGAATTTGCTTTTGAGGTTCAGAGGCTTTCCGCTTTTGGAAAATACTGGTATGCTACTTGGTTGTGTGAAAAGTATCTATTCAGGAAGAGTTTGTAAGTGTCGAGAGTTGACTGCTTTGCATAATACTGTAAAATGATTATATTCATTGAATGAAGAGATGATTATGACATGAATTTAATTTTGGCTTCTAGTTGGGACAGAAACTGTGGCTTGCATCCTGGGCCCAACAGAAGGGGACAACACATGGGGATGCTGCTTGGGACAAGTAGGGAATTCTAACAAGTCAGCACTCGACCAAAAGCAGGAGATGGCCAAGTAGAGAGAGAATCTGGTAAAGGAGGGAATGCCCATTGACTTTTGAAAAAATATTCAGGTTGATTCTTCCTTTACTTGGGGCTACAATCCCCTAATATCATATGAAAGGCTGAGTCAAATCTGTTAAATTCTTAATGTTAGGACAGTGTTGTGGAATAAAAGGAAAGGGAATCTTTTGACATACTTAAAGCACAGTGACCTGGGAGAAGCTTGAAACCCTGAAATTGTATGGGAAGGCCAGAGGCCAAGGAGAAGAAACATTTGTCAAGTGTTTTCTTAAGTATCTGTCATTATCTTAGTTTCCACTAAGACTGCTCAGGGGTCCTTAGAAATATCTGCGAAGGCACTGTTAGGTTTGGAATGTCCCTAAAGCCCCAGGTGTTGAAACCTTGGTCCCTGGGGTACAGTGGTGTTCAGGGGTGGGGCTCTTGGAAGGTGGCTGCATCCTGAGGGCTCTCTGTCCACATCCTTAGATTAACTGAGGAACTCACAGCTGAAGTGATCAGAGGGAGCTGGTGGCAACTGTAGGAGCTGGAAGCTATTTAGAGGCAGTGGGTGCTTGGGAGCATGCCCTTGGGGACTACATCTCCTCCCTGAGCCCACCGCTGCTTCCCAGTTGCCATGACCTGACTGCTTCTTCCTGATGCCCATCGTGAAGCTTCTGCCTTGGAGCTAGCTGACCATGGCTTGAAGCCTCTGAAATCCTGAACCAAAATAAATCTTATCCCGTGAAGTTGTTCATGTCAGATATTTCGATAACTATAATTCAAGGCTGAGCTGAGAAGGGACCTAGGCTTGTTAAAGTAGCACAGTCTGTGGTTTGGGCTTTTTAAATGATGTATTAAAAGGAAGGATGGGACAAAAACTGAGATACCTGGGGAACCTGAGGACAGACAGCTCTTCTGCATTCACAGGGCAAGAGGATGCTCCCTCCCACATGGTACCTTTTGGCTTTGTTCCCAGGATAAAGCATTAGGAAATACAGAGACCGTCACCATCGTGGAAGAAAATCCTGTCATAAGCTCCGGTCATCCTGTCAGAATTTCAGAATCTAATGGTCATAATTCCAGTTCCAACTTTATAATTTTTTAGTAATGAATTCCTAAGCAAATCTCATGACTTCTCTGAGAAGTCATGCTACCAGGTTTGCTAAGATACAATAAGATTATATGTGAAATGTTGAAAATCCTGTAGTCACTTTTATATTTTCGTGTCTTCTTTTCTAGTTAAACCATGAAAGATTTGTGGAATGACAAAAGTGGGTAATAAGTTGAATAAGAAATGAAATTAGTGAAAATACTAATTCAAGAGAAGTCCTCCCTGTCATGTTCAAGGGTTCCTCCTCTAATACTTCAACACGAGGACAAGGTGTTTAGGGAGTTTTACAAAGCCTTTTTTCCTTGAAAATACAATTCAGATGTATTTTTCCATTCTTTAATGTTACAGTTCTATAAAATGTAGAATTCTGATTAGCGATTGAAAATCTAGTTAATAACAGTTAAAAAACAAACCAAAAGCAAAACTGGAAACTACTTATTAGTTATCTGTCACTAACCTCTGACTCAGGAAGATTGTGGAGGAGGATGTAAACATAATAAAAATGAAAACAAGAATGGAATTGAAGAACAAAAATATTTAAAGGGCATTCCTTTGCTTGCTGATCATCAAAATGCTACAGCATTTAGGGAATTCTTATGTTCCCCTCTAGGCGTATGAGATATACTATACTTAACTATATTGAGGGTGTGTTATTACCAAAGGCATGGGGAAGACCACAAGTGACATGGTGAATGATCTAATAGGATAAAATAAAGTGTTTAAGACTATTGCTAAAATGGAGATTCTTGACCCCAAATTAGAAAGATTTACATCAGAGACTCTCTTCTCCTTCCCACAACTTAATACTCAGAACCCTTCCAAGAGATAGATATGAGGCAAAAGAATTTTTCAACAAAGCCATTCTATTTTCAAATAAAAATTCAACATGTAATTTTAGATAAAGTTAGGAGAACCAGAACATCAGTGGCTTGCCTGAGAGCCCTTGAGGAGTGAAGAGCTGACGTGCATCTCCCGATTTATCCTCCAGGCTTTTCCCATTTTATCTCCTAGCCTCTTATAGAACCAGATGGTTAAAATCTGTTCTGCAATAGGTCTACTTCCTGTTTTATATTGTCTTCCTATGTCTTTTCTTCCTATTGATTTCTTTTATTTTTATCATGCAAAGCACACACTCCTTTCCTCTAGTGCTTGTGAGGAAAGAATGAATTTATTCAACGCAATCCCCTTGCCAGTCAGTGCCCCAGAAAAGAACTTAGCCTCTCGTGAAACTCCATGGGAACTAGCTACAGTCAGGTGTACCCAGCAGTGAGACAGATCAGCCGCGAGGCCTGGAATCTGCTCTCATCAAGCAGGGCTCTCCTGACCACAGACACTGGGCTGGCACCGTAGGGCTGGAGCCCAGGTACTGCCAGGCCTACGCTGTTGTATTACAGACCCTGCTCACACATGCTGAGCATGCTGCCGCTTACCTTGTTATAAAGTTCAAAAGCCCCACAGTCCAGGATCAGAGTCTCTCTTCTGGAGTCAGCCACGTAGAGATGTCAGACTGCTGTGAGCTGCCACGGTAGAGGGAGGCCAGTGAGGGGCACTCGCAAACCCACAAACGTACTTTTGTTCCCATCTCTGTAGGATTTCCCCTGTAGATTTCCTCCAGCAGGCTCAGCAGATGGGCAGCTCTGGATTTGCCTTTGTGGTGTTGTCTGAACTTCCAATGTTCAATCTATGCATGTAAATTTTGAAAATCAAGCCAACAGATATCCCTGTATATCTCAATAACCTTCCCTGGTGATGGTTATACAGGGACAGTATTATAGATAGAATATTGTATATATTATTATATTAAGTCAATATAACATAATAGGTTGAATCACATGAAATTCTGATATTTAAATCTTTTAAATTTTGTATTACCATCTCTAGATATTCTTTCCTCTAGGGCAATGTAGGTTTCAGTTATGCACAATATATTTTTTAACAAAAAAAATATTTCAACAACTACTATGAAGTCTAGAGAAAGAAATGCATATCTATACACAATACAGATTTATCAGGTTAGCATTTTGCTGTATTTTAAAAGTTTTTCTTCTTAAGGAAGATACCACACATACAACAGAATACCCCTTATATCCCTCCTTGATTCTGCTTCTTTTCCTTTGCTATTATCAACCTGGAGAGAGAAACTCTGATAAAATTTCTGAGACAAATAATATCTTTTTCTTTCGTTATTGCATTTTCATGAACAACATTTATTTTATATGTCTGAATTCTGACATCCCTAGATGTGATAATTGTATTATGGCCGTGCAGAATAATATCCTTGCTATCTGGTTGTCTAGGGTATTGAGATAAGCAATGGCATGAAATATGACACATCCATACAGTTCAGGAAGAGGTGTGTGTGCATGTGCACCTGTCTAGAGAAATACAAATGTGACGGAATGTCAGCCCTTCACCTTGTAGGTGAAGAGTGCATGGGGTTCAGCCTACTACTCCCTCTGACTACTTTGTTTTTCTGTAAATTTTAAACAAAAAGTAAAATTTTGAAAATTTTAACGCACCACATAACTCACATCAATACATAAGTTGCTATAATTTCTTCATAACTTAATACTGCAATTGTAATTTATTCAGTTTGTCTTTTCTATGCCTAGCTTGCTTATCTTAACTCATATGTATAATGCTAGCATTTGCTTTCATTCCTTCTTTAAGAGACAGTTATATTTTGTTTCTGTTTGAACAATTATGTAGCAGACATCCTAGTATTGATCCTTGGTGCACAGTACAGTAGTTTCCACACACGAAGAAAACAGATGCATATAAGATACGTATATCTTGATTTTTGTAAAATTGTATGCTGTTTTTTTTCACTAAGGGACTTAGATTGGAGTCTAAGATTGGAGGCCACACTTGATGTCAGACTGATGTGCCTATCACCCATTCTAAGTTGTGGAATGCACTCACCTTGGGAATGAAGGGTGACTGAGCTGTGAGTTCCTGCCTTGCATTCTGTATTCCTATTGGTGTCCTCCTCCTTCTTTCTCTGTCTGCAATCTTGTGATTCTAGTCTTTCAGTCCATGAGGATGGTCTCCCAAATAGAGGGGGTGAATTTTTGCTCATAGGGATCCAAGATGCATGCTCTCCTGATAAACACTAAAACAGATGTTTTCAAGGTGAAATATTTCAAATATTCACTAACTCTAATGTAACAGGACACCTTTAATCTTGTTTAATTTGTGTGGCTTTATTTCATAGTTGACTAATGGACTGCTAGAAATTAAGTTGTAATGCTCTCCTTTGCCAAACACTTTCCACAAAATGCTAATTTTTAAAAATGAAAAATAAATCTTTTTCTATGTAAGATAATATGCTCAATTTGGAAAACAAATTTGACATTTCCTCAAAAGGTGAAGCCTGTGGCTACCATAGGATCCGACAAGTCTACCTGCAGGAATATGCCCAAGACAAGAAACACATGGTCCATACAAAAGATCGTATGTAATGTGCATAGCAGCATAGTTTAGAATAGCTCCAAACTGAAAATAATCCAAACATCCATTGACTGATAAATGGATATGTCCATACAGTAGAATATAATCAGGTAATAAAAAGGTACAGATACATGGTACATGATGGATAAACATTGAAACATGATACTAATTGATAAAAGCCAGTCATAAAAGAACATGACATTGTCTACTTCCATTAATATGAAAAGTCCAGAAGAAGCAAATCTGTGGAGATAACATGCATGTTAGTGGTTGTCTAGGACAGGTGTGAGGATGAAGAGACGATTTATGAGATGAGATTTCTTTTGGGAATTATGAAAATGTTCCCAAATTAGATCATGGCAGTGATTATACAACTCTGAATATAATAATGAAAACTATTGAATTGTACAGTTTAAATGGGTGAATTTATGAAATGTGAATTATATTGCAATAAAGCAGTTAAAATATTCTTTTCCATGAAGTTAGGCAAAACATAGTATTTTAGGACTCAATGTAAACATGTAAAAGAATTTTTCTTATTTTGGTGCTTATGAAAAGAAAATTTAATATACTGAAAGATGAGAAACAATTTTGGTGGTAAGGCAGGATAATTTAAACAGACACTGCAGATTTACCTGAATAGAGAACATTTAAACATTTGTTAATGTAGTGTTTTCTTTTTCTAATTATTGTTCAAAAACTAAGTTTGTAAGAGGCTGGGAATTCTTCAGAAGGATTTACTGATTGATTTCTTTTTGCCATTAATCCATTCTTATTTCAATGTTAAGGAAAAGTCGCTCACTCAGGCCCTTGAAATGATTTAACTTTTATGCAACAAACCAGAAACATTAAACAAAAATCTTCATGAGACTTATAGTAGTAGAAACAATATCAGCAGTAAATACAATGAATAACTGAATCACGTAGTATGTTAAAAAATAATACCACATTGGACAAAAGAAAAACTGAGCAAAGAAACAGATATAGAATGCTAAGGGTAAAAGTTACTAAATGGGCAGAGGGTAGAACAATGTGGAATTCCAGGAAGAATCCAGGGCAGGGGCACTAGCTGTGGTCTGTAAGCACACAGGAGTCAGCATTGGTAGCCAGGCTGCTGGTTGAAACCTTCCAGGGAGTGTACAGTGAGAAGGAGCCTTGTAATAACAAGTACCATAGAAAAGAAGTAGACACACACAAGATGTACATGGCTGTTAGTTTAGTCCAAACCCAAGGGTGTGAATTGACCTGTGAAGAGAGTGTCACCAAAGCTGGCTACTGGATATGGCACTGCCATCACCTTAAGTCAGCTTCTACAGTTGCAAAGACAACAGGGAGCTGAGGATTTCCCCTGTTTAGCTTTAAACTACCCATTTATCTTTTCCTGGACCACCATCTGGCCTTAGGGTGTGATATTCACCATTGTTGACTCCCTTGGAGAAGGGCAGGTATTCAAGCCTTTCAAACAGGAAACTATTAATTGGTTGGGAAATTGCTTTATCATGGGAAAAAAAAATCTTAGAGGGAAGGACAGAACCATGTTCAGAATTGTATTGATGACTAGGAGTCATATTAATTTGATTATTAAAATGTAATTTTTTTCTAGAGGCTGGAGAAATGGACTTATTGATCAGAACTAAAATTTCACCTTCTAATAAAACATTTCATGTAAAATAATTTCCTTTTAGAGCATTCAAAATATATTCTTTACCTTCTTATTGCTTGCTGTGCCCAAATATTTGTTGGGGCAGGTTACTAATACTAAAGCTAACAAAGATACCATACTTAAAATTAATAAAAGTATATCGCATAACTTTGCCATGTAATACAGTTCAAGTAGCCTATACAGGGAATAATTTCCATATCTATGGTTTAATCAAACAGTAATTGAAACACATAAAAAATTGTTAACCTTAGGAAGGTAGGCAGAGTTCCATTTGTTTAATAACTTGGGGATTCAGGCTGGGGAAAGAGCTCACAATTCATAACACAATGATCTCTGGTTGAGGCTTCAAGATCCTCCAAGGCTGTAGCCCAACATGGAGAACAGGTTTTAAATATTAAATGTTCTAGCTCACAATGACACCTGACTCTTCAGCTCAGATTTTATTGTATAAAACAAGCTAAATGGCTGTGCCTGTTGCTTTGAATGCAACCAAGTATGTCTCCTCTATGCCTGGGGTCAAAGGACAGCCAGATATGTTGGGATGCTTGAGATACCATTCTACCCAAAGGTGCCTTGGGATCTGAGGCCAGTCACAGTCACCAAGTGTGTACCTGCCTGCCTTACCAAATTCAAATCAAGCAGGAAGTATAAAACACAGTGTTCACACAGAAATTTTTATACTTTTTGATTGACTTGGACTAAATTGGAGCTGATGAGGAAAGAAATATTTCTCTAAAACTCTCAAATGATAGAACATCAATAATTTCAAAAACACAGGCTTTGCTTGTCTTTATAATAGAGTATTTTCATTGGTTAAATGATGTGTTGCTGTTCTATTTTCTTCCGCTACTACTTTTCTTTTCTCTCTCTCACTAGAACTTTCCTGTATGTGCAAATGTGCTATATCACTCATTGATTGGAGTTGGGAGATCAAAACAAAGAGGCAATAATAGCAGCATATTTAAATTTAAGTTCTTAATTTTGGCTTTAAATTCCATATGTAAAAAAAGAAAAAATTGAGATCTAGATGCGCAGAGTGGATTTTTTCCTACCCTCAGATTACATTACATTTCCTACCCTCAGACTTCTTTGGTTTGGGGGCGAGAGCACACACAGTCAGTGGGCAGAAACCAAAAAGGCAAAAGAGAGACTCTCTTCCAAGATTTTCTGCACATAGTAGGTGACAAAGGTCTCAGAGAAGGAGACTTGACTATATATAGTAAAAGGAGAGTGGTGGGAATGTAGGAGGTACTGACACCGAAGGGGAGAATATTAACAGCTGGAATGGATGGAGGGACTGATGAGAGATAGATAATAAGCTAACAGGGGACAGGATGAACTAAAGAGTATGAACTTGGAGGGAGCCAATTAGGTTCTGATAAGGTTAATTCCTACTTTGTTGCTTGAAGCAAGAGAGAGTAGAAGGAGTGTTGGAGAGGGGAGCCGGGCGGTTGAGGAAAAAGTACTAAAAGTTATGTAAGAGGCTGGGTACAGTGGTGTACTTCTGTTATCCCAGAGACTTGGGAGGCTGAGGCAGGAGGATTGATTGCAAATTTGAGGACAGCCTCAGCAACCTAGCAAGACCCTGTCTCAAAATTTAAAAAAAAAAAATAATTCAAAAGGGCACAGGATGTTGTTCAGTAGTAAAGCACCCCTGTGCTCAGTTACATAAGGGAAGCGTAACAGAAAATCCTGGGGTGTTATTGCCTCAAAATGATGAGAAATCCATCCTAAACAAGAGAAGTATTGTAAGCTAGAATAAAATATACTTTAAAAATTTTTAAGAAGTGAAACTTTCAAAGAAAAGGGAGATCATTTCTCTTAATAGGCCATTGTGGACACTCCTGAGTTGTTTATTCATTTTATCAACTCTGGAAATGTTAAAAGCCTTTTGGGGATACGTTGATATTGAAAGAAGTTAATATGTTCCACATGCTTCTGTGATTTTCCATTAAGTTAAAGTTATTTTACTCATAAAAAGCAACACAATGAATCCTTTAGATTTTGTCCATCTCATCTCTTGAATCTGTGCCCTTTTGTTCGGGAGAGGCAGTTCAGCAGAGTAAGCACAAGCGCCTCACTGCCACATGCAGTTGACTGGCTGTGTGAGCATCAGTTTCCTCACCTGTCAATCAGCACCTGTAAGGCATCCTTCTCAAGCATGTGAAAACCAAATGGCGTGTGTAAAATGTTGAGCAATGCTCCTAGCACATAGACAGCATCTGGTAAGAGATCTTAGTTTTTGTATATAGCTGTTCTCTTTTGATAAGATGTTTCCTTTACAAAAATAATAAAGGGTAGCATTAGAAAGATCTTGGAAGCATGGGCTTCAGTCTCCTCCCAGTGCTGGGCTTTGGTTTTTAGAATTCCAGGTGGACACTGTACCAAACCACACTTGAATGAGTTCAAGGTGAACATGCTCATGACCACAGCAGGATGCTAAGCTCCACAGAAGAGGGCTTCAAATATTAAACCACTGTTTTCTAAATCCAGTTTTCCCCTCCCTTAAGAGGGAAACACATTGGTACTGATTCTGCATCTGTAACAATTCTGAGAAAATCCTCTTATCTCTTCTGTATGGAAATTCTTCAAATACCCTAAAATGGTTCATAGGTTTTAATTCTACTTATTCCTCAGGGCAAAAAGTATCTTTATTTAAATATTCGGATTATACTGCAAAATCCTGATCATTCAATAAACGTTCAATTGTAAAGGGACAATTCAATTAAAAAGCATATTTTTTAGTGGTTGCCTCTCACTTTTCCATCTCTTGATGGATCTTCTTCTGAAATAACATAGCTATGAGTTTCTGAATTTGGTAGAAAGACAGTCATTTTCAGGTCTATGGGTAATAAAGTAGGAAGTAAATCACATAAAAATGAGCCAATTTATTTGCTAAATGATCATAAAATAATTAGTAAAAGTTAGCTACATCATTTGGTAAATGATATATCATGCATTTGTTGCTGGGGAAATACAATTGAAAACAAAATCATCTTATATTTCAGAAAATCTCTCCACACAGGTACCAGAGAAAGAAAATCGTTTTATTATTGAACGAACATTAAACTAGAATGTGATATGGCTGTAGGCAGTCTAAGTGCAGAAAGAAGGCTCCCCTTTTTATATAGTCAAATGGATCACACACATGATTTCAAGATGAATAGTAATTTTATCCTAAGTAAAGTGACTTCATAACACCTTTTTTTTTTTTTTTTACACAAAGTTCATCATGAATTTGCCAGGTAATTGGGGTGACCATTTGCGTTAGTTAATTGGATTATTACAAAGACAAAAATATAAACTTCTCACATCTCTATGACAGAAAATAATTTTCCAACTGGGAGCAAGCAACCAACTACAGTTTGGTCCCAAACTTTTATGAACACTGAGAGAAAGAGGCACTTCCTTCCTTGATGGCATTGGAAAAAAGAGAGCTCTCAGGTCCTTGAGAAAGGCATTCCTGGGTCACAAAAGTAGCAAGAGATTTATACAGCTTCCTAAAGGATTCACAAACATTTCAAACAGACAAAACACTTTCAAATACATGTTTTTAAAAGTAAATTCCCTAACAAAAAGGAGAAATCTCTGCCCTTCCCTTCAATGTAGAGAAGTAAGCCTTGTATGGTGGTTTTTGTTTGTTCTCACACTCTGTGATCCCTGTGTTTTTTAGATTCTGGGTTCTGTGTTTGTTTCAGAATACTGTACACTCCCAAGTGCTGTTTCTGGAAATAAGCAAGCTCAAATATTCCATGTGTCATGAAAGGACACCTGGAGAGAGCATGGAGAACATAACGCTAGCCAATGGTGGGGATGTTGCCGAGTGGCATTTATCAATGATAGTGATGGATCTTTGTTAGAATCTCTGAAGAATTTGAGAACTCATCTTGGGTAAACAAGAGATGGAGAGCATCTGCTCTTCATGGCACAGTGGAGTTCTCTTAAATCGGGTATTCATAAAACGTGTGACTGCAGTTTTCATCAGGGTTCTCAAATCTCAAACATTCAGATTTGCAGGACAATCCTGAGCCAATGCCGCAGGAGTCTGCTCAGGACAGAATGACCGTTTCCCACCAGAACTGCTCTGGGCATGTTTTGCTCTGACAGAAGGAGTCCATTAGTGGTCTCTGGAGCAGTTCATGCTGCTGTCTGGGAGCCTGCTTCTCTCCAAAATGAAAGCTTATGTTCAAGGAGGTGGGACCCATGTGGAGCATGTGTGGGAACTTCCCTGCTTTTTATTTTTAATTTAATTTATTTATTTATTCTACTTAGGTGCATAGGATAACATTTCTATTCATTTCTATTCATTGTACACAGATGGAGCACAACTTTTCATTTCTCTGGGTGTATGTGATGTAGAGTTACATCATATATGCAGTCATACATGAAGCTAGGGCTATGATGTCCATCTTATTCCACCATCTTTACTGTCTCCATGCTTTAAAAGCTTCTAGGTAGAAGCTCCTGCTTCATAAGAGAGAATATCTCTTGTAACCATTGTGCAGCATAGTATCCAGGATCCTCACAAGGGACTGCTCTAAGAGTCACTGAACTCAGGGGAGATGAAACTAGGACATTCTTGTGGTGAGGTGAACATCATGCACTTTGAGTTCATGTACACCTGAACAGCACATTCCCTAGAACTACTGCATCTACCAGAGCTGTGTGTTAAACTGATACTGAAATGGCAGCTATAGTTATCCTGAGTAGGTCCTTCAACCTCTTATAACATCAATTTTTCTCATCTCTCAAATGGGAACTCTGTCCTCATCTCATGAAATAAATGGGGAGTTTGTGTTTATTCCTTTTTTTTTTTTTTTTGGTACCAGGGATTGAACTCAGGGCACTCGACCACTGAGCCACATCCCCAGCCCTATTTTGTGTTGTACATAGAGACAAGGTCTCACTGAGCTGCTTAGTGCCTTGCCGTTGCTGAGGCTGGCTTTGAACTGGCGATTCTCCTGTCTCAGCCTTCCAAAGTGCTGGGATTACAGGTGTGCGCCACTGCGCCGGGCTTTGGGTTTGTTCTTGTTTATTCTATTGCTCTTGCTTAAGTTTGAACATATTATCTTGTTTTCCCCCTCCTCTGGGACCAACCACCCACTCACCTCACAATTCTCATTCAAGCTTGATTTTACATTATGGAAAGCAATGCCCAGGCATCCTAGCCAGTGCTGATCTGGTGCAACTGTGCTGGTATAATTCTATACCAATTATATTCCATCTCTAACATATACTTATCAGATTTATAGTCCTTGGAGAATAGAAATGTATTTACAATGCATTTTGTACCCCTTTAATAATTGTATACTCTATACATAGTGGCACAGTTGATGATTGGTTGATGATTAAGAGAGATTTAGAAGGGAAAAAAAGGAAGCTACAAAATCAACTCAGCACATAATATCCTCTCTATTTCAAATGAATTGCAGACTGGATTAATTTTCTGCCTCTTTAATTCTTTGAAATGCTTCAAGAATTTTTTCCCCTCTTTTTCTGTTGAATTGGAAATCTCTAAAGTCTTGTCTCCGTCCTTCGTTCTCACCTCCGCTGGTCCTTCCCAGCAGCACTGTTCATAAATGCCTCCTCTAAATCAGTGCTGCAGCATGCTGGAGTCAGGGTGGGTAGAGAGTTTGCCACAAACCTGAGCTTCCTGACCTTTGCAATCGCAGTGTTCATTTTGCCCTATTTAGGTCTGGTAATTAAATATGGGAAGGATGAACCCTGACACCATTAAGACCTTCCTTCCTGGTAATTTGTTCATTTCTCATTTCTCTTCTCTGAAGGATGACGACTTTCCTGAGTCTGGTGCCTGACAGTCACCTCACACCTGTTAGCTCCTTTTGTTTTGGACCATCTTCCCCCTTCGAAGTTAGCTGGCTTTACACCTGAAGCTGGCACCCACTCTGTCCTACGGTACTATTAACTTTTCCAACAGGTTGAATGACTGACATGGGAGATAATTATCTCATACCTCCTGTTTTGCACACACTCATTTCCTCTGACCTCCATCAGCCGATGACCTTTTCTCATCCTTCAGAGGGGAAAAAGAGCGTTTCCTTCATGTCCCAAGCTGAATCTACAAAATTACAGCTATTCAAATGTAACATTTCATTTTCACATCTGTGACATTCAAGAAAAAGCCCTCCATGAGGGGCTGCACCCCACTTTGTCCAACCCTGCCTGTCTTTACAATTTTCTCTTACTAGTACTCTCCTAAGCACTAACTACACTCCAGGTTCTATCTGGAATATTTTGCCTTATATTCTTTGCATGCCCACCCTCCTATGGGATATTGGCACTCATTTTGAATGTTACTGCTTTAAGGTCATAGTTTCCCACCATCAAATCTAAAGAAGTCCCCTCAGTTATTCTCACATATCTTTCTGTCATTTCCTATAAAGTACTTGGCAGTCACCTCCCCTAGGTTGTAATTCTTGAAGGCAGGGAGGTTGTCACTCAATCTCTTCCCAGTGCCTGCTCTCCTAGTGTAGAAGTCAATATTTGATAAAGGGATGAATGCTGGTTGCCAGGTCACAATATGGACCTGCCATTGCTCCCTCACTCTCTGCCCCCCATGCACCCCAGTTCAAATAGGCTGGGATATATTGAAGCTCAATTAAGTATTTCACAAATTATGGGTTGATTTGTTGTATATGGAGATGACTGTTAAAATATAACTAGGATCACAATAAATTTGCATAAGAGAATACCTTGAGCTGCTCAATGGCTGCACACGTTCTCTGCTACCCAAGCGTCTCATGGGCTCATGGCTCACAAGCTCCATTGATCACTGGACCTCAACTTTTAGGACCCTCCATCATGGGGATTTCTACCTGTATGTGAACATTCACTAAAGAACTCTTATCATACGCTCAGATACTGCTTCTTATTTAGACCACTTTATTCCAGATTTGCACCGCTTGACTGAGCAAGCTTTATTGAGCTCAGTTTCTGAGGCAAGACAAGGTTCTCTGAAGCCCTGTGGCTTTCCCCCATCCTCAGATCATGTGGCCGAGGTCCCCAGGTGTTCCATTCAAAATGCTTTAGTTTATAGGAAGACAGCAACAATAACAGGAAAAAATCCCACTTTTAACTATGTTTTCTAAATCATAAGCATCAACAATGTTAAATTATAAGTAAACACTATAAAATAATCTTTTATATTTATTTTAACTCACAATTTAAATCAATATTTGTTTTCTGTTTCTTTACGTTAACTTTACTGGTTATGAGTGGTAAGAAAAAAATCCAGTGCTTATATAAAACTGCAAATATGAGTTATATTTTATCACAAAAATGTAAACTTGCCTTGAAAATCTAGTTTACTTTATACTTTTTGATACTTGAGAAATTTAATTACACAAAGCAAGTTATTTTTCTAGAAAAAGAAACTATAACCTTTCTTCCTCTTAAAAAATTTCTGTCATTATTCTGTTGCCAAACTATATGAAATTCATTTTTATCTAGCTAGGTGGAATATGAACATTTTTCTTTTTCTTTTTTCACAAGGCTAAATGTGAAGAGCCTAATGTACATGGAGAGGAATATCACTTATTCTGCTTCATATATCAGTTTTTTGTTTGTTTGTTTATTGTTTGGTACAGGAGATTGAATCCAGGGGTGCTTAACCACTGAGCCACATCCCCAGTCTCTTTAATTTTTTAAATTTTGAGATGGGGTCTCTTTAAATTGCTTAGGGCCTCACTAAATTGTGGAGGTTGCCTTTGAACTTTCAATCCTCCTGCCTCAGCCTCCCAGGTTGTTGGAATTATAGGTGTGTGCCACTGTGCTTGGATCACATGTCAGTTTCAAGAGTTAAACATACTCTTCACCTGTCCTTTAATCACTATTGTTTTCACGCATGGGCACACGCATTAACCCCCCCCCACACACACACACACTTTAATCAGGTTTCAGTGGAACAGCAAAATATTGAAGCAAAGATATGAAAGGAAGGAAAATTTTTCAGATCAACAATTTACCTTACCTGAATATAACCATTTCCTAGACGACTGCAGATGTATGAGAGAAATTTTATTACTATTATATAGGTATTGAGCTAATTTAGTCTATTCTCTGGTTCAGATAGATTAAAATACCTGGTGACATTATTTTTTGGTAAGACAGGTTTTTAAAAATCATTTCAATCAATATGGGAGACAAGTCAAAAAAACACCTGCCATTAACATCAAAGAAGGTCCATTTCAAAACCACAGAACACACCCATAAGAAAGTGAATTTTTCTACCCACACCAGTGACCTTTCCTCATTTAAAAAGGAAAGATGTTTCTCTTACATATACTAAATTTCCTTTCTTGTTAGGGAGACCTGATAACTTTAATTCTGCACATATCTCCAGCCAACTTCATCAGCCATTGAGGCTAGTCTCTTTAAAATAAACATTTTTGGGAAATGTTTCTGGAAACATTTGTCTTAGTGGGCTATTTATACCCAAAGTATTTTCATCATCACAGCCCCAAGGTATAGTGTCCTGTTGGCTCTCATATGTTACTGGATGATCATTTTTCATTTTTTAAAAAATTTCACTGAAGGACTGCATTCATTCACAACAGAAAATTGCTTCATATATTGACAAATTGTATATATTGTAAATGTCTTAACATAGCTTTATTCCTGTGCCTCAATAAAACAATGAAATGAAAATCATACAACATCAAACAAAAACAACTCTTTGTGGTATGTCCCATACAACCAGGGAGTTATCTCATTGATAAGAGTGGATTTATGACATAGTCTCAAGATTTTATCCACCTTCTCCTTGAAAGGTCCTCTAGACCTGAAATCTTTATTGGCACTTACACCTGAAAATGATAAAAAGGAAGATCTTATCCAGAGAGCAGCAGTCCTGGCGATATAGACTTTGAGGAAATCCCATCATTAATCAGGAATGTTGATGATCAGTTAAGACACAGAGCAAATGCCCTTGACATCTGCTTCAAAGTCTTTGTTTTAATTTGATTGATGGTGACATGGCCTAAAAAGAAAGCTGTAAGGCTGCATAGAAAAGATTTCTTACAGACAAAATATATTTTAGCCCATTGGAGGAAGTATTTGGAAAGAAGATTTCATTAAAGATAATTTTCTATAAATTTAGTACTTACTGAGTAAATTTAGCAATGTGGAACTAAATAAATCATAGTATTTCATATCAAAGACTATTATGATGCATTCAAGTTGAATTATATACAGTGCAGAAGTTATTTGGCTCATTAGAATTCAACTCTGTAGAAAAGCAAAAACCAACAACAACAAAACCCTTAAATAATTATTCTACTGTAAATAGTTGCATGAATAAAACCATGGAGAAACAACCATTAGAATCCATAAGAATTAATAATACCTTACTAAGTGAAAATTGTATTTTAAACAGAATTTGAAGTTAATTTTGGTAAATATATGACACAGGGGAAATTTTAAATACTAGAGTCAACTGAATTTCAAACATAAAATGTGAATGCTTAGTTTTGTTTGGGGTAAATTCGATGGAGCTGTGGCTTTGTAGTGTATTCCCAATGAATCCCACCTTTGCCAACACTACACCTTCCCACTCCTCTCTTCCCTCCTGTGTCCAAGACACATTTCTCTTAAAATTTTTTCTTAGTAAGCAGACAGCGTTTAAAAGGTGTAAAATCTGTCTTCTCTCTAGCTCGCCCATCATGTGGTAATAAAATCTTATCAAGGTCGAAGTTACCAGAAATAATTTTATATCTGTGAACTCGCCTTTGACTTCAACACCTAAATTTAATTTCTCCTGATGTCTCTCAACAGATGATTACATTTGCCTCCTTTTTCTTCAACAATGAAAAATCTGTGTCACAGAGGGTTGTAAAGTGTCAGTAGCAGGTGAGGCCATGAACCTCTAAGTGACATCACCAAGTTGGTCACTCTTCCAACAGAAAACAATTCCTGGGATTAACTCCTCTGGACTAAGACCCTGGAATCATCTATGGTCTATTTAAAAATTAACCAAATATAGCAGTCATGATAAAAAGGGAAATGTGCATATTTGGTTTCTTTAATAATGTAGCACACATTGCCTGTTTTCCTCTATGTCTGTGAATGATTTCTTATGGGTGATAATTTTTTTTCTCACATTATGAGGTATAAAGACTTCTATGAGCTGTTTCCCTGGTCATAGGAGGGCAAATGAGACATAATAATATTTATTTTTATAAAAATGAAGCAAGGTAGTGTTCATTCCCCCAAATTTCCTTTTTGTAATAAAAAGGTATTTGTATAGATAATATAAACAATTTACTACAAGCTTATGTATTTAATAAAACAAATTTAATCTTATAGCATGTTGGATATTGTTAGCTAAAAAAAATGCGGCTCTTTAATTTAAAGCTCATCCAATGGTTACACATTTTTATTGCGTAATTATCTTTATTTCTATCCACATCATGATATAATTTCTAAATAACATCATTTATCACAGTGATTTCACTGAACTCTTAGTTTTTTTTGTCTCTGTAACCAAAATACTTGATAAGAACTATTTGAGGAGGAAAATGAATCTTTTTGATTCATAGTTTCAGAGGTTCACTTCATAGTTGGCCAACTCCACTGCTCTGGGCCCAGCCTGCGGCAGAGCACCATGGTGGAAGGGTGTGGCAGAGGAGTCTCTGCACAGGGCAGGCAGGAAAGGGGAGATGGAGACATAGGGAAGATGCATCTTTCCAGGGCACATCCCCAGTGACCCACCTCCTACAACCACATCCTACTTTCCTATAGTTACTACCCAGTTAGTCCACAAACTAAGATGGACTTTTAGGTACACCTCATATCCAAACCCATTGTTAAATAGGTAGCACAAATATTTTAAATCAGAAGAATTTTTATGATATGACATATTTGACCTAATCTTTTAATTATAAAATTGAGAATATTAGGTTGTCTTTTGTAACATTAAAATAATGTTATAAAAGAATATTTAGGGTCTGAGGAATTGGTCAAATTATAAAGTTAATAAAAATAAAATGTAGGTGATACCAGTGTATATATGTGTGTATGTGTGTGTATGTGTGTGTACAGATTTACATATGTAAAATCAAATATATACCTACACATGCGCACACATGTATATGAACATAAAATAACATTGCTATTTCTCTTAGTGGCAGTGGTAGGGTAACAAATGGTTTTAAAAGTTATTCTGTGTTGGGGTGTTAGGTAATTTTTTTAGTGTTTGTTTTTATAAAAATTGTACATGCTCATAGTTGTCAGGTCAAAGTACTCTATAAAGTTTCCTTTCAAAAATAATAACAGCCTTCCTTGCAATTTCTTGCCCTTCAGAGTCATCTCACTTTCACTTCTGTATCAAGCTCTGTGGTGTTTACCTTCACAGCCTATCATTTCCTTGTAGTCTGACCTCTTGGCTTTCCAGCTACGGTATTACTTTTGGACTCTATTTTTTTTTTTGTTGTTGTTAATTGGATCTTTTTAGTTATTCACAACAGTGGAATCCATGTGACATAATTAAACAAGCATAGAATGCATCTTATTCTAATTCAGACCCCAGCGCATCTCCTGCCCCTTCCTTTCCTCTCCCCCTGCTCCCTTCCCTCTATTGATCTTTCTGCCATTTACCCATAGTTATTATTTTTAAAAATTATTTTCTTGTGGATGTACACGAAGGTGAAATTCACTGTGTTATTAATATAGGTACATAGGAAAAGTTATGTCAGATTCATTTCACGGTCTTTTCTTTTCCTATTCCCTCCCTTCTGTTCATTAGCCTCAGTTTGTTTAAAAAGGGCATCGCTGAGATGGACAGCAAGCAATCACAATGGACTTTCTTCATCTCTTCACAACAGACCCAGAAACCAATGCTCCTTATATATTGTACTCTTGGTTGCATAAATATCCAGTGTGAAAATTTTTTATAATATGAATGCTACTGTCGTCATCCAAGTTATATAAAACTCTCTGATTTTTTTTCACAACTTTTTTGTTTGCCTAAAATTATTAATAACCTTATTTTTGGTTGGCTGAATTTGCCACGTGTTTCACACTAAACTAAATTCTTCATCACTTTTCTCAGTTTGCTCTCTGGGCAAACAGACATTGTATACATTTGAACGGTATGAAGTTATCTTGGAGTATCTTCTGATAGTTTTCAGTTTGCAACTATGGCTTTAACAGCAGGAGGGGGATCTTCGTTCAACAGTTCACTGGAAAGAGCTCTGACATCTTTATGATGCTTGATGTCCTGTTTAACTTGTCTGGACTAGTCAGCTTTGCATTGCTGTGACCAAAATATCTGCCAAGAAGAACTTAGAGAAGGAACAGTTTGACTCACAGTTTTAGAAGTGTGCCAACTGCATTGCTCAGGGTCCACAGGAAGGCAGAACATTATGGCAGAAGTGAGTGGCAGAGGACAGATGCTCAGCATGTGGAAGTCAGGAAGCAGAGAGAGAGAGAGAAAGAGAGAGGTGGGGAGATTGAAAGAGAAAAAAGAGAGGAGCCAGGGACAAGGTCTAGCCCAAGACCATAACCCCCCGTGACCCACCTCCTCTAGCCATGCCCCATCTGCCTTCAATTACCACCTGGTAGTCTAGTCAGCCATCAATGGATTAATCCATTTCTTGGCCAGAGCCCTAATCATTGCTTAAATTTTCTACCTCTGCACCTCGATGCATTGGGGATTATGCTTTCAGTACATGTTTTCCAAGGAAATTCCAGATCCAAAGCATAATTATGTCTGTCCCTTATCTTTTCAATTTTTTTTTTTGTACAAGGAACTGAATCCAGGGGTGCTTAACTAATGAGTCACATCTCAGACCTTGTGTATTTTTTCTTTTGAGACAGGGTCTCACGACATTCCTTAGGACCTTGATAAGTTGCTGAGGCTGTCCTTTGAACTTGTGATCCTCTTGCCTCAGCCTCCTGAGTCGCTGGGATCATAGCCATGTTCAGCTGTACTTGGCTTGTCTGTCTCTTTGCTTGGTTGATTCTCTTTCAGATCTTTCAGAGACATCTTGAGAAAATATGGTGCCTTTCATGCCCTTATCTCCTCTCACACTTGACTGATGGTTGGATTAGATACAGGATTCTGTACTGGAATTTATTATCCTTCATGTTGAAGACATGGTTCCTTGTTTCCAGCTTTTCTGTTGCCGGTGAGAAGTACCTTGCATTTGGACTTCTGATCTTTTGTTTATTTCCTTCCTGATCTTTCCTCCCTGATTTTTCATCGAATCCTTTGGGAGCTGCTAGGATCATCCTATTGAGAATGCTCTGAAATTGCTAATGAGCAGTTGCAGTTGTCTCGTGTCGTCCATGAGGAGGGCATTTGACTTTTTTCCACTATAAAAACTCATGTCTCTAGGTTTTTGTTAGTTCCCATGACAACTGACTTTGCTCAGTTGTTTATAATCACTTTCTTCCTGGAACTTATTCAAATATTAGACTGGCCGGGCTGCCATGTAATTTTCTTGTCTTTTCCCTAATGTGCCTATTGTATGTTTTGTTATTTTTGAGGATACCTTTGCAAACTTATTTCCAAAACTCATTTTAGTTGTTAAAATTTCTGGAATCAATTTTTAATTTTCAAGTTTCTTTTCTCTGAATGATCTATACAATATCTTAGCGTGCAGTTCTTTATACCATTGTTTTCTCCTTCTATTCCTCCTCCCCATCCTTTTCCTCTTCTCCTTTTTTCTTCCCCTACTGCCTTGGTTTTGCCTAAACATTTACCATTTATCCATTTGCTTATAAAAACTTTATTGCTATTTTCTCCTCTCTTCACATTCTTGTGGATTTGTTTGCTTAAAAAATCTTTTACTCTTGTTTTATTGAGTCAGGAAGAGAGTGAAGGATTTGTTCATTTGTCTTGTTTATATAGAACAGATGCTGTTCTGTATTTTTATGATGAAAATATGTTGACTTTGCAATAATAATAATATGATTCAATGCTATATTATTTAAAAATATCCCCAGGCCAGCTTATCCTGTGTTTCACACATTTAAGATTTATCTTCAAGTATTCTAAATATTTTCTGACTTTTAAAATGAAATATGGAAAAAAATTCCATCAAATCAGCACATTTGATGACTTGGAGGTAAATATCTTATTCTTAAATAATATCAACATTGTTCCGATTTGTGTGCCTAAATAATGGAGACTACAAATCCTTGGCCTCTCCATTAACATTTATTAAGCACCTTCTGTTTTATGTCATACATATTAGATTCTGGGGGCAGAAAATGAACTAGTACAATCTCCTAGTAAGGAATTCCAAGATTCAAGAGGCAACGCTGAACAAAATTTTGGTGTTGAAAAACTTACAGTCTAAAGGAAGTTGATTAATATATCCAGTCACATGTTCATTGGCCTGGGCTTTGAATGGAACCTGGCACTTTATCCATCAAAAATACATTGTGGTTCTATTTATTGTTTCGGTGTGTGAGCCTGCAATGCTACTGGGGGTTTAGCAATGAAACACTGTTCATGTGGGCTGTTCTAAGACTCTGCTTTGATTCGTGATGTTGTATAGCCTAGGAACTAAATGAACAAATGAAGAAGAAATTTACCTAGATTTGACGCTTGTAAAAGAAAATGTAAGCAAGTTATTTAATTTTTTTCTGTAAAATTAGTATAATAACAGCATGAGGGCTATTGTGAAGACTGCAAGAATTAATCTATAAAGATGTTAGAAAAACTTGGCAATAAGAACCATTGTTCTAATGTGAGCTATTCCTATGGGCTGGTGTGTGCCTTCCCCACAGTTGATATGTTGAAGCTGTAATCCCCAATGTGACTGTATCTGGAAATAAGGCCTTTAGGAAGATAATTGCAATTAACTGAGATCCAATAGGAATGGTATCCTGATAAGGAGAGAAATAAATACTAGAGCTCATGTGTGCACATGCACACACACACACACACACATACACACAAACACACACACACACACTTTCTATTCCTTTCTCTGTGCTCCTTGCACTCACTTATAAGAGGCCTTGTAGGGACACAATAAGAAAGTGGCCATCTAAAAAGCCAGGAAGGGAAACCTTACTAGAAATAGCAACCAATCCTGACAGCACCTTGATTTTGGAATTCCATCTTCCAAAACTGTAAGAAAATAAATGTCTGTTGTTAATGCTGCCCATTCTGAGGATATTTGCAATTTGCTTAATAATTTGCAATGCATTTTTTGCTTGCTGAGTATCACTTTTTCCATCTATGACAACCATCCTCAAGGAACTCTACTGCCATCCTTATGCTCTTTAGTGACAAGCATTTACTTTGGGCATTTCGCTAGATTTTGTGAATCCAAAAATTATTAAACATTGTTAGTGGTACACTAACAATTTTAGGCATCTTTTTCCTAGACTCAAAAGTTATTCAAAGGGAAACTGGAACTTGAACCAAACCTCCACGGAATGGCAAATACAGAACTACATATGATCAAAAGAGTGGAAATTGATTGAGAAAATCCCAGGAGTTGGGGATGCAGGGTCCCTTTGTACTTGTATGGGTAAGTCACACAGCCTAGCCCAGCTTCAATGTTTTGTTGGCAAAAGAGAATGATACTAGTGTAGTACCTGATGGGCTGTGTTTTATTTTCAAGACAGTCATCAAGTAATGTGTATGGAAATGATTTAATAATGTTCATCACATTTTGGGGTAAAACAAATAGATCAAAATAAGGGCACACTAATGGGAAAAAGCTGGGGAGCAAAAATGAGGTCAAATTTTAGAGGACCCCATGTTTTAGTGATCATCATAGAGGTACTAAAGAAATTTTGAGTTGGAAAGCATGGATCCAGTATTGTTTGAGGAAATTAATCTGAAATCTTGGAGCAGAATAGGCATATGTAAATTAACAATGCTTTAAAAATGTTTTAGAAAAGAGAGGATGAAGATTAGTCTCATGGTAATACAAATAGGAATATAAACAAAGGAAATATCATTAAAAAGTAGGATCAGGCCTGCTAGCCAAATAGAAAGGACTGTATGACTATTTAGAATGAAGTGCAGTTATGAGATTTTTTCGATCCTCCCTTTGTATCATGGTAAAAGAAGGATAGATTGTATTACATATACAAATGTGTTATTTTGGACAAAATAATTTTTTTGTGTGTTCTCTCTCTCTCTCTCTCTCTTTCTGTGTGTGTGTAAAATATCCATCAAGTAGACATAACTTAGCTGTAGCTAAAATCATGAGGCTCTACACCTGAGAGGGAATTGTACATCTTCCTATTTCTAATAACATATTCTTAGAAATAGAAAAATAATTCTAGAACATTACTGGTTATAATCATTAAGAAAATTTGAGTCCAGCTAGTTGAGGTCAATAAAGTTTATATGCTCAAAATGTCTAGGTTTAAAATTTTAATTTAAATCTCAGTGCTGTTAATGGGACAAGACGTATTTGTGGGGCATATGAATTTTTTTTATTGCTAAGTCATCAAATCCAAATTCTTCAGTAAATCTTAGGTAAATTACAAGGAAATCTAGAGGTACTGGGCCAGCAAGGACATTTACTTACTACTTTAAAGTAACTGTGGTTTTATACTATTGTTTTGTATAATGGCTTTCTGACATTTCTCTTGGAACCTTACAATTTCCCTCTAACTAAAATGATAGATTTTAGATGAGTCAAGTTCCAAAATTAGCTGAGAAAGGCAGAGAGTATATGAAACTTCCATCTCTTGTGATTTAAAATGTTTTCCATTTGACTCTCCATCTTATAAGGATCTTAATTTAGCATCAATTATATTCGTTCAGCAAGATGGAGCTAAGAAAAAACATTTTAATGTACTATTCAATAAGCAAGAAAACATTGATTTGAATAAGTGTGCAACTTGAGATTCTCTGCATTATGAGCTATAACATGTATAAATTGTTTTCCTGGTTTATAGTTAAGTCATTCTAAAGTAGTCTCTCAAGACGCATTCGACTACGCAGACTTTATTGTTATGACAGTTTCAATGAGAGCAGGTTTAAAAAAAATAAAGTAAAACCCAAACTCGGTTGTCAAGTCAACCATTTATTCTTACATAAACACAGAAAATTCAGTCTTTATGGAAGGGAATATTACCTCAACCTAACCAAGGTTCAGCAGGGTAATTTTCCATGACTTCAGCACAGGTAGATTTTTACAAAACAACACACTGGATATTTCGAGAACCATTATGGCTAACATTTATTGAGTGTTTATGACCTCAGGCATTGAATTCAGACACATTAATTCATTTGACCACCATGTTAGCAGCAGATGTTATTAACATCTTTATTTTATAGATGAGGAAAGCTTGTTTAGGGTTTAAATCAATATTTCTCAAACTGTGGTATCTCAGAATCACGCAGAGAAAGTTTCTATTTCTACTGAGTTCTGCAGCTGTTGCTGAATGCCACCAGAGTTCCAGAACCGCTGGTTAAACAGTGTGCCTAAGCTAGTAAGTGACACAGCTGTTACTTAAACTCTAGCTGACAACATGCCAATAATATGGTTTTAACCATCATGTGACATGGCCTGCAACCATACCAGCCATTTCAAATCACTATGTATACAGGCTCTGAGACAAGTATCTAAATGACCTTCTTCACTGAACAAAATGAGCTCATGATCTCTTGTAATTAACTCTATTGTAATGAAGCACCATATTGACATTAAATATGGATATAACAGATATGCCTCATATCTTGGTGACTTGTCACTACAAGTTTTGTAGCAGAAACAGAATCAAGGTATGGATCATTTAATCATTTTCATGCTAAACTGTGGTTAAAGTCAGTGATTTTCAAGCTGTCTGTGAACTGTCAAAACTAGAGTCCTGCGAGACTGTACATGGCCTCTCCACACCTTACAATACAATAAAATGAACCTTAAATAATGTGTCACTGGTGCACACGGGACATTCACGTACTTTGCACTATAAAAGTATAAGATGAATATAAACTTTAACTGTGGTCTAAATCTGTTCTTTAAGGGAGATAATGAACATTTTAGGGGTAAAAGCAGCACTGGATATTTTGAGAACTTTCTAACTTTCTAACATCTGCCTAACTTTATCTCTTGTGCATACTTTCCTGAAGAAAGACACTGATGGCAACTACAAATAAACCTAATTTTTTGTTTGTGCTTTTTCCCTCCTCCCCTAGCCCACAGGATTTTTTCTGTGTTTGGAGTAGCAAACTATGTTTAGTTTGTGGAAATATGAAAAGGCTGCGATTTAAGGACACATGGCTGTAGCACCCCCTGCTGTTCACTTCTGGTATTACAGTTGGTGTGACATGCCTCAGCACCCCAGGTCCTCAAACCCTTTCACTTCTCCAGTGAGAAAGGATGATGCTGCTGCCTCAATTTGCCTTATCTCATCACTAAGCTGTATCAAAATTTCTCTGAAACTCTTAATCCTCAGCTTTCACCTGGTTGTTGATCATTTTTATGACCCATTGGTAATGTATCCATTCCATTTATTCATTCAGACAATGTGTATGGAATGTCCTTCTGTGGCTAAAGCAATTTTAGTTGTATGAAATAGAGCTATGAGCAAAACAAAGCTTCTCCACAATGGGGTTTCATGAGACAGAAGGCGGGAGGAGAAAAGAGTGAGAGAGGGAGAAAAACAGGGTAGGAGATGAGAGAAAGAGAGAAAGAGAGACAGAATAAAGACAGGCAAACATACAGTGTCAGGTGGTGACAGCATTATGAAGACTGAAAAGGTAAAGCACCATTGGAGCAAAAACATGCCACTGAGAGTCGGGAGATTCCATTTTTTTGGTAAGTTGGTATGTATTTTGTGGAATTTTCTTTCTACTCTTCAAAAGTGCACACTGAATAAAGCACGAAAGAGAAAGTATCTGCTGTATAACCCAGCTCCTCTCCCAGAAAATGCACAAATTACATCTGCCTAACTTTATCCCTGGCGTGAAGACCACCATGTTCTTCTGCAGAGACTGGGGTAATAAGAGGTTCCAAGCAGAAGTCAAGCACAGGAGGGTTGCAGTGAGATCCACATGTGAGGAGTGTAATTGAAGAATGTATGTGGAGGCCCATAGCATGTTGTTTCAAATAAAGAAATTTATAGTTAAAAAAAAAGACACCGCAATCTTTGCCCAGCATCAGAGCTATATTTAAAGCAGCACTTGAAACCAAGCTTCTTTTGTCTATTTTTTTAGAATTCTGAATTATCTGTCACTTACAGAGCAAGTGTAGAGTGTTATAGCAAAGATACAAAGTCACGGCTGGTTGCACATTGTATTTCAAAATCTGAACGCTTGCTGCTACAATCCCATCATAACCATGAGCACATCTGTACAATGGAGGGAGAGCTCCACCCTGCTTTAGAAACACCCAGGGGCCGATGGCCTCACCCTGACCATCACTGCTGGTCAGACCACAGAAGACCACTTGAATGTTGATCCAATGAGCCAAGTCTCAGAGCAGTGGAATGAATAATTTTTGTTTCCAGTTATGCTAAGATAGGAAAGACAAAACAACATTTGAACTCATTGTTGAAGTCGCCATTTTCATCTCTGTGACCAAAAGACCTGACAAGAACAACTAAGAGGAGAAAATGTTTATTTGGGTTCATGGTTTTAAAGATTCAGTCCATGGTCAGCCCACTCCACTGCTCTGGGCCCAAGGTGAGGCAGAACATCAGGGTGGAAAGGCATGGTGGAGAAAATAGTTGAAGTCATGACACCTAAGAAGCAGATAGACAGCTTTTCTCGCCAGGGGCAAAATACAAACCCCTAAGGCCCAACCCTAGCAACCTACTTCCTCCAGCTACGCTCTATCTACCTAAAGTTACTACCCAGTTAATTCAAGTGAATTAACCCACTGATTTGGTTACAGCTCTCATAACCTAATCATTTCACCTTGGAAGACTGTTGCATTGTCTCATCCGTGAGCTTTTGGGGGACACCACATATTCAGACAGACCCTCATTATATTAAATACCACAAACCATAACACTCATTAAATAGCACAGATGAGTTTCAATAAATATATTGTAGAAAAGATGAACTGTTGTCAACATCAAGATGGCCAGCCCAGCTAAGACGCTGTTGGCCTTTAATTCTTGTCTCTTCTCCCCATCAGGGCCACATCCCAGCCTGTGTCCATCGAGGCATAGAACATTTTCAGTGTGATTCTGTTCATTTTCATCTCCCACTTTAAACCTAGCTTCTCTCCAGAACGACTGAGCTTGCCATGACCTTCCTAGTAGAAGAGCTAGTTTCTTATTAAAGACAGAAAACAGAGACTTGTGGTTTCATCACCCACAAGGATAAAAACTTCGACTTAATCCATCCCTCTCCTCTCCCTCAGTGGCAGACATGTTTCTCTGCTATTCAAGACTGATCCTTTCCCCAGTCCTTCCATACCCTTAGTGACCTGGCTACATCATTCATTCCACTATTCATCTCTCTTTTCTTTTGACTACTGGCGCCCTGAGGCCCTGTGAATTCAGGCTCCTCATTGGACTTCTGAGTCAGATGGAAAAGATCCTCCTGGGCAAGTTGCAGAGTTCCTCTCAAGTTCAGTTTCCTCACTTATCAAGAGGAGGTCAGGATACCCTGCTCACAAGGTTTTTATAAGGAATAAGTGACATAGTATGCAAATCATTTGGATCACAGTTAAGCATTCTGAAGATCAGACAGAATCTATCATTGCTTGTGCTCTTCCTCCTGCAGTATCCTACCCAATTCAGCAACAGTCCTTTTCGAAGCACGTTTACATACATTTCCAATTTTATCCTTACAAAAGTCTATCAGCAAGACAGATCTGGAAATGGATTCACAGCAATAAAGTTGTTTTCTCAAGATCACAAGTGAGATGCCAGTAAAATTAGGACTCGTAATTACATTTTGCAAATCCTGCCCCATGCTTGTGTGGCTGCATTTGCTGCTGGGTTTGAGTATCTGATCCTTATGGGAAGTATGTTACTGTTTGTGCATTTTGACTTCCACGCTAACGAGCTGCTTTTGTTGTAAACTGAAATTTTTATTTCTCTGTGCACATATCACTTGAGTTTTTATTTGTATTGTGGATTACTTAAAAGTTAGATGCTGTTTGTGTATGCAAAGAGGTACCGGCATTAATTGCATTACCTGAAGCAAAGACTACAGCTGCATGGGGTCGATGGAAACACAGTAGATTTTACAAAATGCTTTGTGAACAAAACTCCAAACAATTATGCAAAGGCTATAAAACAGAAGGCTTAGCATCCATTTAAAATTTACAACTGTAAAACATCCAGAGAGAAAAATATGTGGGTTTTTCTTTCTCCATTTTGTTTTTTATAGGCTCAAGGTTTAGGAAGAAGTTTGAGAAGTCAATTAGTTCAGATGGCTGTTTTCAAGAGTATTTCTAGTTCACTTGAATTTCTAAATCCTTCATAGCTCATTTAAACAGCATGGGTATGAAATCACTATGAAAGTGATTTATTTATTCTGTCTTTGGGGAGAAATAACTGCTTACTTTTTGAACTATTAAAAGAACGGAGCTAATGAATGAAGAATATGAAAAGTGGTACTGGTATAAATTGAGGTGCAGATAGCACAATTGCTAGAGGTTGTCAGGATCCAGGATCTTATTTCCTTAGCTTCTAGAGAGTTGGAATTGCTGCTTCTGAAGAAACCTGCCTCATAAGATAGCACCTGAGACAGGATCAGTGCACAACAGTGGCCAGTACATGGGATTGCATAAAACCCTGGCTTTCTTGTCCTGACTGAGAATTACTCAGGGAATGTCAAAGATCCAGGTACTGGTTAAAGGTGGTGAGGCAGACTTTATTTTGCCAAAAGAGTAGGGGAGAGAAATTGCCTAAGCTTTCTTCCAACTAAAATAGTGGGAACTGAGGGAACCAGAACAAAAATGGGCTATGAGGAAGTTCAAAAAGGTGGATCTGAAAGGAAGTAGGGGACTCTGGGAAATGAAAATTTACATGAGGGATAAAAGGAGAATAGAGAAAATAGTTTGGCAATGTAGGATAGGGACAATAGACATTACATTTTTAATTTTTTTGATTTAATTAATTTAACTATTTTTTACACAAATGGAGCTCAACTTTTCATTTCTCTGGTTGCACATGATGTAGAGTCACACCTTTCGTGCAATCATATGCATACATAGGGTTAATAATGTTCATCTCATTCCACCATCTTCCCCCCCACATACCCTCTCCCTTTCTCTCCCTCCCCTCTGTTCAATCCAAAGTTCCTCAATTCTTCCCTTGCCCCTCCTCCCATTATGGATCAGCATTCACTTACCCGAGTAAATATTTGGCCTTTGGTTTTTGGGAATTGGCTTACTTCACTTAGGATGATCCTCTACAGCTCTGTCCCTTTACCCGTAAATGCCATGATTCTATTCTTCTTTAAGGCTGAGTAATGTTCCATTGTGTACAATATTCATTTTATGATTGGCAGAATTGCATCTTCTTATGCAAAAACTCCCGATGGCAACTTGGGGCATCTCTAAGGACACTTCCCGGTGTAGGTGGAAATCAGACAAAAATCTGATAAGGTCTCTTAGCTTTATGTTCAGGCATGCTCTTGAGCACATGTAGGAGTTCACTGTACACAAGGTCATCCAGTTTCAGAAAGCCCTTTAGGGCTGGGAGCATCCACTGAGGCTGCGGTGGAGGGCATTTCTCTCTCTACTCAGCCCAGGCTCTGCTCATTCTCCTTTCTTTTACAGGTATTGATCCCAAGATCCCCAGTGCATTGACCCACATGCTGATCTCCATCTAAGTCTGCTTGGTGGAGGTTCAGCCCTTTGCAAGATGCTTCTCATAGTTACAATCCCTGGGCAGCTGGCAAATATGAAATGGAAGATTCTTTATTCTCTCCACACGCATCTTGCAACGCAAGTCAAACAGCATCGTAGCTGTAGACCATACATCTGCTGCTGGACTCTGGGACTTTATTTTAGCCTAAAAGATGCTTGACACTATTGAATTCATTTTGGACCAATTTTATGTACATTCTACACTTGTATTCTTGCTTTTTATTGAAATGGTATGTTGTGTCCCTATATAACCAAAATAGATGAATGGTTCAAAGGTGGTCCACTACATCATAAATAGAAAGAGAGACATAGTAACAAATGCTACAACTCAAACAATATTATAAATATAATCTTTCATAGTGTAAGTGCAGAATAAATTGCATGGCACAGCTAGTAATCTGGCATAGTGCCTTTATACAAGCTGGCATAAAAGGAGCCAGCAGGAAGAATTGTATATATTGAAATTTGATTTTATCAAACCAGTGATCTATTCACTCTATTCCTTGGAACACTGTGGGTATTGCAAATTTGTCCAATAGCACCAGGAAACCATTGAAGCTCCCACATAATTTTCAAACAAAGCACAGTGATATCACCAGTCAACCTAAAAACTTGGTTGTTGTTTTTTTCCTTTTAGAATAAGCAAAAGTAATGCTTTCTACCAGGAAACTGATGGAGTTAGTTGCTAAGTATAGACAAAGGCCCCAAATTCTAGTCCTTGCACAAGAATCATACTATTGCCAAAAATGTTTTCTTTAAAAAAGAAAAATGCTAAATTATTTTGTCTCAGAAAGAGAGTAAAAAAGAATTGACAGATTTTATTTTATTAATTAGCATTGATGGGCACCAAATAATATTCATGCATGCATTGTCAAAAAGTAATTATTGTCTCAGACAGATAATCTTATAATTGGACAAGTTCATGCTGCACAGAGAATGAATAAGCTCCTGGCATACATTTGAGACACATGAGAGGGAAGTGGTCTGTGAAGCTTTGTTTTCTTTACCCAGAAAACCCCATGCTATAGAAGAAGTTGTATTTTAATTCGGGAAATAATTACTTCATGAGCCATCATGAAGCCTGGAAGAGGTGTGCTGACATTAGCACTAAAGAAATACCATTTATGTAGAGACAGCACAAAGGCCACTGCTACCTAAAAGCAACTATCCCTATAGCTGTACTCGAAACGCACTTGGTAGTCAATGAAAAACTTCCTGGTGGTGTTTCTGTGCTGAAGGGAAAATTAAATGTTGTAGATGTGATACAATTTCAGCCATGTAGTTATCCATTACAGCATCCTAGGATAAAGAAGTGTTGTGCTTTGGATATGAAGTGTCCCTGAAAGGTTATGATTAGATTATGAGAGCCGTAACCAAATCAATGAACTCATCCTCCTGATGGATTAATAATCTGAAAGGACTGCTGCACTGGCTGATAACCGTACCATGCAGGAGGTGGCTGGAGGAAGTAGGTGGCAGTGAGTGTACCTGTGGGGTTTGTAATTTTTCCCTGGCATCTCTCTCTCTCTCTCTCTGCTTTGGGACACTGTGAGCTGAGCAGCTTTCCTGCACCATGACCTCCCCCCATGACCTGCCTCACCTCAGGCCCAGAACAATGAAGTCAGCTGAACATAGAAAAGACCTCTGACAAAATAATCTTTTCTTTTCTAAGGGGAATTTTGATCATATCCATGAAAAGCTGACTAACACAAGAAGTAAGCAGCCAACATTGTATACAATTTTTTCACTCTGAATATTCTAATAGGAGAATATTCACATTTTTTCAACCCTCTAAAATTTAAAAATATATTCTATGAAATGACTCAGTGAAATCTCTTTTTTCAGTGACAAAATGGTTTCCATCATAGCAAATCTAAGAGCAAGTGTTCACATTTTTCATCAGATTTCATACCTCAACTGAATTGAATGTACACATACACACAATGTGAAAAATTTTTAATTATTCCTAATCCAACATTTCCATTTCCTTGTCCCATTTTTAGAAAGAAAAAAAAAAACACTTTAAGATATTTTAATTGTTTCTTTTAATATTTTCTGTCTATAAACCTATCATTCCAAGCTTTTCCCACTTAATCACCTACTGACTCCATATTAGAAGGTATTCCTTCCATTCCTACAACACAGCACCTACCATCCTGAAAAACATTAGCTCAAACTTTTTTTTTTTTTTGGATGGTACTGGGGATTGAACTCAGGGGTACTCGACCACTGAGCCACATCCCCAGCCCTATTTTGTGTTTTATGTAGAGACAGGGTCTCACTGAGTTGCTTAGCACCTTGCCCTTGCTGAGGCTGGCTTTGAACTCGCGATTCTCTTGTCTCAGCCTCCTTAAGTGCTGGGATTACAGGCTTGCATTAGCTCAAACTTTTTACAAACACTGTAAGTGACTATTACTTATAACTGTAGTTAAATATATACACAGTTAGGTCTTGATGTATGCCTGATTGCATTTTTTAAATATCCTTTTAAATGTTAATACTTACATAATGATATAATTGTTTTGACGTTCTTCATAATTATCATTAATGCATCCAATACACATGCAAGAATGATAAAAGCTCCTCTTGGTAATTCAAAAATCCATCTGATTATTAGTCAGTTGCCTTTTTTACTTGAACACATCCATAGAAGCCCTGGGTCTTCTCCCACCTCTGGTGAGGTTTGCAAGCCAACTCCACAATTATTCACCCAAGAATTCCTCCAGGAGCATATTGTGAGCCCCTGTGCCACCAGATGCTGGATCCTTTCTCTTTCTTATTTTACTGCTTATTTCATAATATATAAAATAGCTTTCGGTGAAAATGAGTATAGAAAGTAATCTTTTTTTTGATATTACACAATCTTGAATATCTTTGTTCTAAATCCAGACTTGGTTAACTTTCTTGTTGGTGGTGAACATCTACGTTGGAGATAGTTTCCCTTGCAATTTTGAAGGCATTGTGCCATTATAAATTTTCCAGTGTGGCTGTAAATATATTCAGTGACATTCTGGTTTCACATCTTTGGATGTGATGGATGTGACATGCTCTCCTTCTCTTTATGTGAGGAAGAATTTTCCCATTATCTTTGTCCAGGAATTTCATCATCACAAAATCAGTCTTTTGTCATTCATCATGGTGGTGTTTTAATAATCATTCTAACTGGATAATTACAATATCAGTTTATAAATATTTCTTTCACTGTTCTGTATTCACTTTTTCTCAAATATTATATCCACTCCCTTTTTATTCATTGACTATTGGGTCTCCATTCCAAAACATCTTTTCTATTGTAATTTATGCTTTTATGTCTTTTTGATTGTCCTTTGTAGAAGATTACTTAAATGGTATTGTCCCTAAATTCTATTGAGTTTTTCTTGAACTATTTTACTTAAATTTATAGTGACTCTCATTTTGTAATCAGAATTTACATAAGTAAATCCTATTATTGTTTCAAAGGACATAATATTATTTTATGAACTATGCTATTGACAGTTTTAATTATTTTTTCTTTTCAGAGATGAATTCAAGTCCTCTTAGTCTTGAAAGACCCTGCCAGCTGGTAGAACAGGCAAGGAATTAGTTCTTTTAAAGGGGGATGTTTAGTCAGTGTTTGTGCTGCTGTGACCAAAAGACCTGACAAGAACAAACTTAGAGGAAAAGTTTATTGAGCACTCAGTGATTCAGAGGTCTCAGTTCCTAGATGGCTGCTTCATTACTTTGGTCCAGAAATAATGGAGAACATCACAGTGAAAGGATGTAGAGGAAAAAACATCTGAGAACATGGCAATCAAGAAGCAGAAAGATCTCCGTTCACCAGAGACAAAATAGAAACCTCAAAGGCACACCCCCAGTGGCCTATCTCCTCCAGCCACACTTTACAGGCTTCTACTTGCTACTCTGTTAATCCGTGTCAGTGGATTAATCCACTGATTAGGTTGAGGTTCTCATAACACAATCATTTCACCTCTAAAAACCCTTGTGTTGTCTCACATGTGATCTTTTGAGGGATACCTCATATCGAAATCATAACAGAGGGAATCAGCAAATGGTCAATGTCTCTCTGGACTTGTCTACTATTCAAGAAAATAATTCACTACTCTTTCTTCCTGGGCAATAGCAACTTTTTTCCAGACTTTTGGTCATTGAGAAGTACACAATCAATGTATATTGAATTGTTTATTTAGTTTCTTAAATATCTCATTTAGTTCCTATATTTTCATTATGGTAACTCAAGCTTAATGTCCTCAGAATGTCGCTCATGAATTATCAAATTTCAGGCCATCCATAACCTGAGCTTCCCAAACTACTTATTACCTCAGGGCCCTGTGATTTCTGAGGTTGTCTAGTGCCAATCTATTAATTTCTTCTTGGCTTAAGATTTGTAAGGTACATGATTTTCAGCTGCTAAAGTAGGCCATCTAGTTGCTTTTTACTTCCTTAGATTCTATCGATCTCTCCCTTTTCTGTCTTCTTCCTTTTGACTTTATTCTGAGTTAATTGAATTCTCCTCCTCCCATTCCATGGTATTTTGGAAAGAAATGTGAATAAGTGTATACCATTAACATGCTGAATGTAACCCAAGTCATTCCTTCTTCCTTACAGTAGTTTCTTCAAGTGTCTTCAGATACAACAAAGTTCCTCATGTAAATCTTAACTTGTTAGCTGCTTTTTCTACAAGTCCTTTTGTGGAGCACACTGTTCCTCTGGACCCCTACATTTCAGAGTGCTTTTCAACTGAGCACTTAGGCCTGTTCTCTTTTGTGCCTTCTCTTTTCAGCCCAAGGTCTTATGTAATATCTCTGTACTAATCCCCAAATATATTTCTGCAGCCTCAAGCTCTATCCTGAGTTTCAATATATTAATCTGAACTTCCCACTGAACATTTTCAGTTGGTTATATAAGAAACTAATAAATGTTGAAAATAATTTTTATCATTTCCTTTCCAACCAAATTATCCCATTTTTAAGTTGCTTCCCTGCAGAGTAGGAATGCTAAAGCTTAAAAGCTAGACTTTCTAGATTCCTTTGCAACTAGAATTTTTTAGGTTCTGTGGCAGACAGATGCCCTAGGCAAGTCTCAGTTTCTGGATTAACTAGACACAAAGGTAGCTCTCTTCTTCTTTGGAGCAGCCCTAGTAGTCAATAGCTCTGGAATCTATCGTTTCTAGCAACATCTTTCTGATTGTCAGATTTCAGCCAAATCAGGATAATCCTTGGAGTTAAACTTTTGCTGTGTCAGCCAGCTTTGTGTTTGTTAACTTTCCACTGCTGTGGAAAATTCCCTGGAAAATTGAATTAAAAAGAGGAAAGATGATTGATTGATTGATTGATTTTTGTTTGTTTGATTTTTTGTATTGGGGATTGAACTCAGGGGTACTCAACCACTGAGCCACATCCTCAGCCCTATTTTGTGTTTTATTTAGAGACAGAGTCTCACTGATGTGCTTAGCACCTCAAAATAATGTGCTCCTCATACCCAAAGGCTCAAGTGCATATCAAAATGCTTTCAGTCCATCTTGAAAGTTCCTACAGTTTTAGTAGCAATTATGGTGTTGCTGGAAAGTCTAAGTCCAAAGTCCCCTCTGAGACTCAAGGCAACATTTTAGATATAAGTCTGTATAAAAATAAGTTTTAAAACAAAACAAAATGAAAGCAACTTACATAATTCCAAGATGCCATGGGGCAGGGTAAGCATTCCCTTTTTAAACGGGAGGAATGGTAAAATTGCATGGAGGAGTCAGAGCAAAGCAGGACAAGAACCCAGCAGGGCAGATGCTAACTCCTGTGGCTCCATGTCTAGCAATCACAGCACATCGTGGCAGGATGTGAATTCCAAAGGATGTGGGAAGCCCCATCCTATGTCCTTGCCAGTTGTAGCTCATGTTAGCCTCTCTCTGGGGCTGGCTCTGCTCTCTGCCTGTGGCTTCCCTCCCCAGCCATTTCACAGATTGGCATCTCTAATTTCCCAGGGCATCTATTACAATTTTGGCTTCATTCTCACAACTTCATACAACTTCTCCTCACAAGAGTTGCTTGCAGGGTCTTCAATCCTGCCCCACACTGCCTGGCTTCTCATGCTTGCCTTTGATATTGTCGTGGAAGCCTATGTGATCCCACAACTCTTGCATTCTGCACACCTGCAAAACCAGTAACATGTGCATAATGCCAAGATCTGCTAGTTGGACCTGTATCTGGTCTACCTTGTATCAGACTGTAGCAGCCTCTGTATGCAGACATGGCTGAACATGGGGAAAATAATCCTTGGGAAACACTTCTATGCTCAGTGTATTCAGGGTGTTATAGAGTTATCCTCTCAAAGCAACAACTTTCAAATGAGCTTATATTTTCACACCCTTGCGTCTGCAGTGGGTGAGGTATTGCTGATCCCTGGAATACTTTCAAAGGGCTTTTCCTATTGTCGCACTGGAAAGCACTTGGCTTCTTCTTAATGGCATTATTATTTTTAGCAACCACACCTTCTTTCTACAAATTGCAAGAAGATTTTTGAATCTTTCTTCTCTAATTTTTGCTCTTGAGTCTCACTGTAAATTTGCGCCCATGCCACAATCTGAATGCTGTGCTTCCTTGAAATTTTCTCCACTACATTAATTAGTCTGTAATCTTTAAACTCAGCCTCACACAAAGCCTCAGGGGTAGAACAAAATGTAGAGAAGTTGTCTGCCAGAAGTTGTCGTCTCTAGTCCAATATCCAATGGACGGTTTCTTTCAGAAATCTCATCATAATGGCATTTGCTGTTCATTTTCCTATCAGCATCTGTTCTTCTGAGCCTCTCCACCCAGGATCACCTATGAAACTCCACATATAGCATTGTAGGGTTTTTCTAGCCTACTCCCATAAACTTTTCTAAACTCCCCATGAAAAGCAGCTCCAAAGATTTCAGAACACATTATCATATATGACCATAGCAATGACTCCACTCTTCATACCAATTTTCCAATATAGTCTTTTTTCTCTTGCTATGACAACATACCTGAAGAAATAAACTTAAATGGAAAAAATAAGATTGATATTGGTTCACGGTTTCTAAAGTTTCTGCCCATGATCACTTGGCTCCATTGATTCTGGGCCTTTGGTGATGCAGAACATCATGGCAACGAGCACTTGGTAGAGGTAAGTTACTCACCTCATGGTGATCAGCAAGCAAAGAGAGAGAGAGCCCACTTTTATAGCAAAGCCTCTCTCTCCAAACTCACTAACCTATGAATCTATAAATGGATTAATCCATTCATGATATCAGAATACTCGTGATCCTATCACTTCCCAGAGGCCCCACCTCTGAACACTGCTCCGTTGAGGATCGACATTCAGCACAGGGGCTTTTGGGAGGATGTTCCAGATCTAAAGAATAACATGTTTCTTACTGGGTTAACTGTAACCAAGGTGAATAATCGTGGAGTTATTTGGAGAATGGCCTGCTGGTTACCTGGCTATATACCAATTTAGCATTTATCTGAGTAGTCCAGTCTTTTTCCTTTTCCTCCTCTTCCTCCTCCTTTCTCTATTCTTTTTTTTTGTGCTGTCGTCTGTGAGGCTATTGAAAAATTGTAACCCAGACTCATCCTCACAATTATTTTGAAGCACATAGTTCCATATTATATATTTCCTTCTTTAAAATAGATAAAGGAATTTCTACATTCTTAAGTTTACCTCATTGAAATAGTATTGATAGCTATACAACAGGAATGGATTCAAAATAAAGCAGACAGACATTTAGTTGTCTATTACAGTAGCACCCATCCTAAGAGTTTAGGTCAACTATAAGTTACATTTTTTGAACAGTTTAGCAGTTTAAATATAATGCCAGAATTATTTTAAAGTAGCTTTTATATAAATTTTAAAAAATATTTTTAAAAAATGTCAATTTCCTTTATCTCCATAAAGTTTGCAGAAACATTATAATTTTTCTGTATTTATTGAGATTTATAATGTGTCAAATGTAAGGTAAGAAATATGCTGTCATTAAATTGGACAAGTATTATAATGAAATAAACTAGAAAATTGCAAAATAAGTGAAAGAATTAATATAGAATTGAATTAAGTTTTACGTTTGTGCTTATTATGAGCCACCCCTACCCCGTATGTGAGTGATTAGTGCTATTTAAGGGTGTGTGGAGCAGCTCTGATATAAGACTGCTTCAGTGGTTAAGGTTTAGAATATTTAAAAATGGTGAAATTAGCAGAAGAAATGATAGTCCTAAAACTATCTGGTAGCTGATCAGGAATAGATCTATGATTTTGAGTCTCAGAATGTATTCTGTATGATTTCTGCATTTATGTTACAAATGTCAAAAATTAAGGTTTGGATGGCCGATTAAATACCTTTATGCACCATTCAGATTTTTTCAAAAAAGGAGAAAGCTTATTTCTGTGGTGAGAATTTATGTTCTCAAAAATATTAACTATTTTCTGCTTTGTATTGCAAATAAGTCAACTAAAAGAATGGTCACACATTTTGTACAATTTCTGGGGATTGAACTTCAGGGCACTCGACCACTGAGCCACATTTGCCCCTATTTTGTGTTTTATGTAGAGATAGGGTCTCACTGAGTTGCTTAGTGCCTCACTGTTGCTGAGGCTGACTTTGAACTCATGATTCTCATGTCTCAGCCTCCCAAAGTGCTGGGATTACAGGTATGTGCTACTACGCCCGGCTACAATTTAGATTTTAGTGAAAAAAATTAGATTGCTTTTGTGAACTAATATAGATATTTAACCTAAAATTACTGATGAATCAAAGCTAGAGTTTATTGTGTTAATATTGACTCAGAGATAGGTTTTCAGTAATAAGAAAGTAATTTTTAAATTTGTGTTTTGTGTGTAGGTGTGTATGTGCCTGTTATTTTACATATGTGCTTATGTTTGAAGGTCAGCTTAGGTATTTAAGAAAAGCATTTCTTGGCATGACTTGATGCTCAGAAGACTGTTTCCATCAAGTGTCCTCATGACCACGGAAACATTTCTCCTGGAAGTGAGGAGCTCTTAGAAACAGTGTAGTGTGGAGCACTGGGTGCAGAGGCCACATTGCTGGAAGAAATCATCTTAG
>CM053409.1:9697566-9723699 GCA_028644305.1 Xerus rutilus
GCTCTGGGGTCAATATATATAAATGTCCTCTCTTAACTATGTTTTTAAAATTTCAAACTGATGAAGACACAAGAAATATCCTCCATGTGAAATAATCCATGGCTGATGCCCCGGAGGACACAGATAAGTGTAAGGATACATATTCCTCTGAAGGTGCTTTCAACCTGCAATTGTAGAAAGACAAGGAAGACCAAAAACTTTAAAACAGCTTATGTGCAATTCACAGCACAGCGATATTGTTCCAGAAACTAAGAGGAGATTGAAACTGTGTCTAAGCTGGGAGGTTCTTGAGAAGGAAGTAGATCTGAGGTATGCTGTAGTTTTGTGCCGGTTGTTGCATAAATCACTGTATTATCTCAGGTCTTCCACATTTCTACTCAGGTGTGAAATTGTTTCCTTAATTATTCGATCTCCAGTTTCTGCCTGGCTCACATCATGTTTTATCTTCCCGATAGGTGAACTTTCAAGAACGCAAATCAAATAAGATTACTCATTTGCTTGAAATTCTTTATTGATTCTCCATTCCCTTTAGGAGACAGTGGACATGGACATTGCTTTCTTTTGGAATTTGTCCCTAATGATCTTTCTGCCCTCCTCGGAAGCGATATAAAAAATTGTCTGAAAGTGACCTTGGAAACTCATTCTGTTTCTTTTTTCTTTTTGTTTTGTACTATGAACCACAAGCAAATCATGGCCCCTACTCCCAGTAGTCAAGCAATGGGGCCCGAGACCCTCCTAGGACACCTGGCATTCAGAGGGAATCCTATGAACAAATTGCTGGAACCTAAACCCAGACTTACCAATAAGCCTCCCCAGTACAGATGGACAGAACTTCTTTTTCATGCTTCTATTTTCCCTACTCCAGTATTTTGTAAGACAAAAAATAAATAAAAAATAAAAATAAGAGAGAGAGAGAGAGACAAGAGATTAAGACACCACCTTTCCTTGCCTAAACCCTGGCTTACAAAATGCTTTAATTGGGCCAATTTTTGTATTCACATAAAACCCTGTTGGCTTGACTGTGGAGAAAACCACATTTCATGACTCTTCATCCCTAATATTTTCTTTTAAATTTGCTCTAATTTAATTTTCAGCATCTGAAATGTTTTTATAATGTTTCAACATCAAGTATGATTTTATAATCTTGAGGTTTTGTTTATGTCAAAATAGTCATAAGATTTTAAGATGTGGAAGCTGTTCTTTCCTTTAAAATTTAAAACTCACTCCTTTTCCTAGTTTTACTTTCCTATTACTTGTTAACCAGTTTGATTTTTTAGATTCTAGAGATACACAAAACTGCACTTAAATTACTTTTGTGTGTACCAAAATAGGTTATAAGAGATAAATGGGTATTTGGCTGCAATTGTTGGCACTTGCTGGATAAGGCTGTGTTAACCCACACCCAGTGGAGTCAGCAGACTTCAAAAGAAGGGAGCATTTCTTGCTCTTGGTAGGAATTTATTGCTATGGATAGATTGTGACTTGATTATTTTATGCCTTCTTATCATAGAAGCCAGGCTGAAAAAGTTGTCACTTTGTAGGACACATGTTTTCATGGCAACGAAAACCAGCAAGGGAGCAAGCAGAAATGCACAATCATTCCTGAGTCTACCCAGATGTGGCACGTGTCACATCTGCTCCAGTGTCATGGACCAAAGTGATGGAGATGAGGACTTGTCGTTCCAAAGGGAGCCCTGGCTGTCATGTGGCAATCATCATTGTTATATAATCCTCCTAATGGAAGAAAGCAAATCTTGTGGAACAAAAATAAAGTTCACTAGTCACTCTCTGCATTACTGTCACATTTATTATTACAATATTTAGGCAATAATACTCAAAAAGGTGGCTTGTCATACGTTTCAAAGAAACGTATATGTACAATATTTCTATGTGCAGAAGGAAGGGAAACTTTATGTCTGTAAACTTTATGATTCCCTGCTGGAGATATTTTACACATATATAGGTGTTCTCATAAGAAAATGAAAATCCAAAGAGGTGGCAAACACTGATTGCTTAGATTTTGAGCCGAAGAAACAGAATCAGTTGTAGAGAAGAAAAATATGTGCAGAGATCAAAGGAAGATAAGATTTAGTTGGAATGTCTGATCATGTAGAATTCTTTCAGCCTTGATTCCCTCCTCCTTGTCTTCGGTGATGTTCTTTCCGCATAGTACAGAGATGACATCTTTTGCATGGAAGTTTTATCTCTTGCTTTCAGAAAGGCAGGAAGTCAGTCCACCTGTGCTGAGCCTGCTGTTTCCCAGTTGTCCTTGGCTTAAAGGAATTCTTATGTCAAAGAAGCATAGTTGGGTTTGCATTGTCTACCTTTCTTCACTGGGAAAGAAAGCCTACTCCTTAAATTAGGAATGATGCTGACATTTACTAAACGTTTTGGATAAGGAGAGGTTTATTTGTCATTTTAAAGAAATTCTACCTTTAAATCACCATAATCATACTGTATACTGAGTGGATAGGAAAATTAATATTTATTACTTGTGAATTACCCATGAAATTTCTGGAGATGAATCTCACAAAGAGTTGGATCTGGATGATGAAGTGGATGAATCAAAATAAAACTGAAATGATACCAAATTGTTCTAGGAACTTATAACTTGGTCCCTGAGATCAGTAAAAATGTGTTTCCTACGTATCTTTGTGTGAAGATAGTTTCCATATGTGTATGCATTATTTAGTTCTAGAGAGACCATCTTAACATACTGTATAAGAATCTAAATGTAAGCTGGGCGCGGAGGCTCAAGCCTGTAATCCCAGCACTTAGGGAGGCTGAGACAGGAGAATCGCGAGTTCAAAGCCAGCCTCAGCAATGGCGAGGCACTAAGCAACTCAGTGAGATCCTGTCTCTAAATAAAACACAAAATAGGGCTGGGATGTGGCTCAGTGGTCGAGCACCCCTGAGTTCAATCTCCAATACCAAAAAAAAAAAAAAAAGAATCTAAATGTATGACTTTCTGTTAAATGGTATTATTTCACAGTTGTAGAGAACTAGGTGAGTTTATAATGTGTTTAATACACAATTCAGTTGTTGGGTCTTTAAAAAAAATTAAACATATTTTCCAATTTATTCCACAATTTCCACAGATCTCAAGAAAATGAATATTGAATGCTGTTAAAATTACCTGATTTGTATTTTATTTCAGTTGTTCAGTGTTTAGCTACTGATCAGATACACTTGAGGCTTTTGCATTGCTGCATTTCCTTAATGTGACCACACGGAGGTAGGGCTAGCACATTAGGAAATGGGTAAGAGCAGGAAAGGAACTGTCCAGGTCTTACAGTAAGGCCAGCTTTCAATTCCAGAAAGTTTGACAGCAGCTCTAGGTTCTTGAGAATGATCTTCCTCCACAGATCTGAATCTTCACAGACACTGACCCACAATCCCCTGCAAAGACCACAGGTTATTCTACCCAAATAGAGCTGAAGGAACAGGGCCATGAATGGCTCCTCCCACCATGTCCATAGCTTGTGAACAATTCTGCTTAGTTCCCAGGCCTATCATGGTAACTAACTAGCTTGAGCTCTAATAGACCTCCTATTTCAACCTATTAATGGAGAAACTTGGCTAATAATACAATAGGGGAAAATTTTGTTTTCCTAAGCAAACAAGTTTAATATCTTGCTAAATTCATAAACCTATGTGAACGTTTATTATAGTCATAGCAATGTATAGTAATCCTTATTTAAAAATATAATGACTTGTAGCCAGGCGTGGTGGTGCAAGCCTGAAATCCCAGCACTTAGGGAGGCTGAGACAGGAGAATTGCAAGTTCAAAGCCAGCCTCAGCAAGGGCGAGGCATTGAGCAACTCAGTGAGACCCTGTCTCTACATAAAACACAAAATAGGGCTGGGGATGTAGTCCAGCGCCCCTGAGTTCAATCTCCAGTACCAAAAAAAAAAATGACTTGTAATTACTAATTTACGTGTTATTTAGCCATATTGAACAACTGTTTTGGGCTCAGGGTCAATAACTAAAGAAATAAAACATTTGTTAGTATGGTATTATTTATTATATCAAATTAAATATAAATATATGTCTACTAGACCAGAACAAACAAATCAGTGATTTAGACAAAACATAGTAATTTTTCCATAAATATTGGCTTGATTTATAGTAACTGGAGTATGTAGAAAAATGTTCAACCACACGATTATAATCACTAAATTTATATACTATTTTCTAAAAAAGTTTTATCTTTTTCTGATATGAGGCTCTTGAAATTATAGATATATAGTGATAATTATTTGCTACAATCCTGATTGTAATTCATGAATTTGTCCCCAAAGTATTTTGTCTTAAGTTTATCTTAAGTTTATTATATATAATGATCTATCTTAAACTATAAAAAATTGTTCTAGGCCTTATGGATTAACATCTATTTCTAGTTCTTGTTAAAAGTATATAAATCCTTTTTATTGCAACATTGCCAATGAGGCTGATTATAGCAATATGAGCATTGTAAATTATATAGAATGCCATCATTGGAGAATTCATGGCAAAATTAGGAAAAACTGGGATATTTACCAAAGAGCTATAAACCGGACAGGAAGACAGGCAAAACTAAACCCAGCCTTGGTGTTAGAAAATTAAATTTTTTTCTTAGTGATTTAGTTGATGGGTGATTAATAATTGGACAATTGAGACATGAAAAATTTTAGTGACATTCTACAAAATGATAGGTTCACAATTTTCATAACTTATTCATGAGATGAAGAAAATTCATTCTGAGAATCTTTGTGAGATCTTGAAAGATGAAATTGTAAATCTTATCAATCTACATGTTGGTATGTACCCTAAGCCAATGAAAAAATAATTTTTTAACTGTTGCTTAAATATTCCCTCACATTCATATTCCTATAATATTTAATATCATTTTCCCACTATAACTTATTTCTACATAATTCATGATGGTAAAATTTTTTATTATATATAATGTAAAAAATTACATACATTTAAATAAAAATAGTACGTTGGTCTTCTGTCTTCTCTATGGATCTCATACAGATATGTCAATTCATGAAATGAAATGATGAAAAAACATACACAAATAAAATATCTTTTGTTTCCATTTTCAAAATTAAAACAAACATTAAAAAATATAAAAACTGCAATTTCAGTTAGAAAGCATTCAAGGTCATTATTGTTTTATAATCAGATATTTCCAATGGAAGAATCCAGACCATTGTTTAATGAATTTCATGTTCTAGAATATGTTTAAAATCACTTTTCTTATTAAAATGAGCTTCTATTCATCAATACACTTTTCATTTTCTCTATTTAATTCTGTCTTCTTTTCCTTTTCATTCAATAAGTATTCAAATACATAGAAAGGTGATTTACAAAGGCTGTCTGAAAGTTGGCTCAGGATAGAATTATCACCAACTTAAATATCATCAAATTGGAAAATTAGTAACTTCTAAAAAGCAGCTTTGTAGATTTGCATTCAAATTTGATTGGTTTAATTTATTTAATTCTAAAACTCTTCAAACACTTTTATTATAGTCCAGTGTAGAGATTTTAATTATATGACATCATTTAACACGTTATGTCCTGGATCATGTTTAGCAAAGATAAGGCAAGAACTTAGTTTCAGGAGATAACTCTGAGTTTATGTTCACATTCCAAACAAATTGTCATAAATATTTTAGTTTCTTAAAATGTACATCTTTGACACTTTTAAATTGTTATTAATTATATCATACATGTGAATAGATAGGGAATATACATTTATGTTTTAAAATGATAATTTACAATATCTTCCCACTCACCATGCACCTTAAAAAAACAGAGTAATATATATATGTATTTAAAAATGTTTGCCTCTCTTCAATGATGTCTGCATTCCTGTGTTTCTCTTTATTGCTTTAAAATGTATCAATGCATCCTTACTTAACACTACCCTGTTAATTTGTATACTTTATAAATGTTAAAGAAACAAAGTTCCATGCATTATTCTCTGATATGTTTTTTTCAGACAGTACTGTGTTTCTGATAGTTATGGATAAGTAAGACGCTTCTCTCAATCGAGTTTTTGTGTGTGCCTCATTACCAACACTACCACATCTTATTCATCCATTTTCCTGTCAATAGAGAATCGCTTTAAGGCTTAGTCCTTCCAAACAATGCTGCTGGGAACAATCTGTTTTTTTCTCTAGGACAAATGGCTAGAAAGCAAATTACTGGACATGAACTGGCCCCATTTTCATGTTTACTCATAGCACAAAAATACTTTTCATAATGGTTATATATTATTTCACGCACTAGAAATTTATTAAGTGCTTTGGTTGTTCCATATCCATGCCATGGAAGACATTTTAGTTTTCGATGTATCTTAATGTAGAACTTTTATTTCATAATTTAAACTTATTTTATTCTATCTACAAATCAGGTTTTACATTTGTTATTTCTCTTCTGTGAAGTATCTTTCTCTTTTAATAATGTTGGATTATTATTATTATTGGATATAGAAATTCTTTGAATATTTCATGCAAAAAGATTTAAAATCAGCATACTATAGGGATGCAGCCATAGAAATATATATCAGCACAGTTCACAATAGCCAAGGTATGGAACCAACCTAGGTGCTCATCAAGATGAATGGGTAAAGAAAATGTGGTCTATATACACAGTGGAGTATTACTCAGCCATAAAGACGAATAGAATTACGGCATTTGTCAGTAAATGGATGAAACTGGAGAATATCATGCTAAGTGAAAGAAGCCAATCCCCCAAACTAAAGCCTGAATGTTGTCTCTGATATGTGGAAGCTGGACTTAAATAAGAAAAATAATAGGAAAAAAGGAAAGAAAAAAAGGTGGGGATCCCCTGAAGATAGAAGAGAGATCAGTGGAGTAGAGGAAAGGAATTGAGGGGGAGGGAGGACGGATGGGAAAAGGGAAAGAGTGAATGAACCTGACCTAACTTTCCTATGTACATATAGGAATATACCACAGTGAATCTCACCATCATGTGCATCCTCAAGACATTAATTAAAAAACAAAAACAAAAGGACTATGAATAAATAGAAGAAAGATCAGTAGAGGAAGGGAACAACATCAGCCAATCATCCCGCTAGGATGTGACATGTTTTCAAAGTCTCCATGCAGGGAAGCCCAGGCTTTCCCAAGAACCATTAGGGACTCCATCTTGGATTTATCTGGACAATATGAAACCAGGAGAGCAGATGGTAAAGAATTCAAAACAAATGACCACAGGTACAATGCTACACAAGTGAACTGAAGGAAGTCAAAGCTAAGAGATAGAAAAAAGGTGAAACAGAGAAGACGGTGCGTTCCTTACTTGCTTTGGAAAGCCTAGAAATTATACTCAAAGAGCAGACAGTGACAAATCACCAGAGAGGAAGAAAAACGTTGATGAACTTCTGATCTTGAAGGCTTGCTGGAGGCAGCTTGTTCCCGGGAGCTTCCTTGTCCACATCAGGGGTTTGGAAGTGCGTGTACTGGGGCCTGGGCTAATGAGGGCCTTCTGTGGCACGGGACCTGCACTTGTATTTCCAACTTGTCCTGGTACCATCTGTGGTTCATGCTGAACAGCATTGGTCTCGCCTTGTGCTTGACTGACCTCTGCACAGCAGTGGGGAGAGGGCCATTTGCATCTCTTCCCCCAAACTTTGGCAGCAACCCCAGGGTGCTTTGTGTTTCTCTTTTTGAACAAGCTCATTACTTCCATCCATGGGCATGGGAGAAGGTGATCACGACACAGGCCAACATCATTGCCACCTTCCATCTTCTTTTTGTGTTAGGTTGAATTGTCTAAATTTTAAAAGCTGTGAATGTCATACTATGTGTCCTGATGGCCTACCCAACATGCTTATTTTCTCTGTGCCCTATACTATATTGTAACCCAAAAGTTGCGATTAGTTGAGTCAAGAATGGACAATCTGCCATCTTTACTTCATGGAAGGGGAAGAACCTAACTTTGTATGGGAAAAATTCTACAAGGAGAGATTGAATTCCTTGTTTTGGGGAGCTGATTCAAACAGGCATGGCTGGAAACATCTATTGCAATTAAGAAACACAGCATAGTTTGTTCACAGAACCCCCCACACTCAGCAAGCACTGGCCTTCATTGGGTAAAGGTTTATTTCTTCTTTCTCCTTAGGAAGCTTCAACTGCAGAGACAGTTTTGATTTTGTAAATTCAGAAGTCAGTGATCCAGTGAAAGGTCATATAGGAAGAGGCAAAGAGATTTTAAGAATTAACCTTTTCAGATTCTGTTTTCATACCTGGTGCAGAGGTCTGTTTTGCTTCTTCAGGGTGAGTCAAGAATTACTGCTTCAGTAAAATAAATCATGGAAAGAAATATATAAACTTTCAGTTCATTAGTAATCTAAGACAAGCCAAGGCTTTAAGTACCCTGGGATTTGTAAGAATGGGACAGAGTATATTGTACAGTCAGTGTTTCGTAGTGGGGCAGAGGAAATAAGATCAGGGAGGTCAACATCAGAAGCGTAGATGGTTAAGTCTTTGATTTTCTACAAAATTGTGAAAAATAGAAGTACCAATTGTGTCTCGATAGGAGACTTCTTCTGATTGAACTTCTATTTATAACTAAAACTGATAAAATATCAAAATCTTAGTAAGACCAAAACAATGATGTAATTTTCTTTTCTTCTTGCTTCTGTCTGGTCTATATTTTTCATAGTACTATTCTCAATTGTTTTTCCTATGGCTCTTGACCAGAAATAACAAAATCTCCTTTCTTACAAAGTGTTGACGCTCCAGTTGTGTTTGCCTGTCTTCGGTTATAGTGGTAGGAGGTCTAGGGGTAGGTAGTGGTCTGATAAAGTGATGTGCAGTGTTGTCCACCTAATAGTATGGAAAGGTGCTGTGTACTTATGGGCTGAATTGTGTCCTCTCAAAAGTCATTTGTTGAAATCCCCACACTCAGTACCCCAAAATGCAGCAGTGTGTGGAGATAGGCTTTTCAAAGAGGTAATTAAATAGCAATCATATAGATGGACCCTAAGCTAATATGACTGGCATGCTCACATGAAAAGGAGATTAAGACATGGAGGGAAGACCATGTGAAAACAGCAGAAGAATATATCCATTTATGAGCCAAGGAAAAGAGCTATCAGAAGAAATCGAACTGTGGACACCTTGACACTTTGCTATCAGACTTCTAGCCGCCTTAAAAAAAAAAAATATATATATATATATATATTCCATTGTTTAAGTCACTCAGTTGGTGGTATGGTATTATGGCAGTCATAACAAACTGTTGTAAGCACAGAAGTGTGTCAGGGTAGATTTAACTTTGGACAGGCTAAAGTTGAATCTATGGTCTAGTTGTGGGTTGAGTATGTCCCCCAAGTGTCTGTGTGCCTGAATCTTGGTGTCCAATATGATGATGGTATTGACAGGCAGTGGATCTCTAACAGGTAGGACCTAGTAGGCGGTGACTAGTTATGGGGCATAGTTATTGGAGGGAATTCACGTCATTCTCATAGGACTGGGATAGCCCTCATGGGATTGGTTTGTTATAAAGCAAAACTACCATGTTTGCTCAATCACTCTGCACTTGACCGTTTCCTTTCTGCTTCTCTGCCACGTTGTGATGCAGCCCAGGGGGCTCTTGCCAGATGCTGGCAACCTGCTGTTTGGATTTTCCAGTCATCAGAATTGTGAGCCAAATAAACATTCCTTATCTATAAATTACCTAGCCTAAGTTATTTTGTTACATTAAAAATAAAAAAATTAAGACAACTGTCAAATAAAGAAACATACATGTAGGCATCAAAATATTATTTACTTTGGCTTTAACAGCAAGCTATACAGATTTACAGGGAAAAAAACTGCTTCACATTAATTCATTTTATTATTAATTTTCTACCAAAGAAAATTTGACTTTGAGGTTTTAATGTCTCTGTGTGTGTTTACTTATAAAAGATAGTTGTTATTTAACATTTGGGCATTTTATAACTTATCAGTAGTTCTATTGTAAAATTTCTATGAATTATACTGGATAAAATGGAAGGTACTTACCTGAGTGTTTATAGCTGTATGCCCAGTGGGCTAATCATATTACAGACATTAAAATAAGAGGGATATTATGTTGTTCCTTAACGGTCACCTTCCACAGTATGGAGATTCCTTAGAAAATTTGGAATGAAACCACTATTTGACTCAGCTATCCCTCTCCTCGGTCTATACCCAAAAGACTTAAAAACAGCATACTATAGTGATGCAGCCACTTCAACGTTTATAGCAGCTCAATTCACAATAGCTAAACTGTGGAACTAACCTAGATGCCCTTCGATAAATGAATGGAGGAAGAAACTGTGGTATATATACACAATGGAATATTACTCAGCAATAAAATGGCGTTTTCAGGTAAATGTATGGAGCTGGAAAACATCATGCTAACCAAAGTAAGCCAATCCCAAAAAACCAAAGGCTGAACGTCCTCTCTGATAAGTGGATGCTGATCCATAATGGGGGAGGGAACATGGGGAGAATGGAGGAAATTTGGTCAAAGGGGTGGGAGGGGGGAGGGAGCATTGGGACAGTAAAGATGATGGAATAAGATGGACATCATAGCCCTAGCTTCATATATGACTACATATATGACATGATTCTACATCACATACAACCAGAGAAGTGAAAAGTTGTGCTCCATCTGTGTACAATGAATCAAATGCATTCTGCTATCATGTATACACTAAGTAGAATGAATAAATAAATAAAAATAAATAAATAAATAAAGTCAGCTTCCATATGAGAGATCCACTTTTCCCATTTTTTGCTTCCATGTTTTAAATAGCTTGACTTGTCTCTTTAGGAAAGCCTGTACTTCATATCTATTGCTATGTAGTAAATTAGCCCCAAACCTTAGCAGCTTTGCACAAACATATTTAACATCTCCCTGCTCCCATGGGTCAGGAATAGAGCTTGATTTAGTGCAGAGTCCCTTGCAAGTCCTTAATTCAGGTGTTCACTGTGGCTTCAGTCTACTTGTTACAGGGTGGAGACCTGCTACAAACCCAAGGCAGCCTTGGAGGCCTCCTCTTCCAATCCCAATTATTGTGATTAAAAAAAAAAAGATTTCATATATGCCACTGAATAATATGCATGAATTTATTGAAGGGACAAGAAAAGAGGGCACTCTCAAGGGAGGGAATCCTCTGAGAGAGAAGGCTGGTGTGCTCCTTCTGCTCTCCAATATTATCCGGATCTCAGGGGAGTTTTCAGAGGGTCCTTCTCAAGTCCACCTCTTGACTTTTGACTGAAAGCAATCAGACTTTCAAGTCCCCACTGCCTATGGGAGCTCTAGGTCACTTTGGCTCTTGTTGGCCAGATCTGACTGCATTGTGTTTGTACAGGCTTCATGGTTGATGGAATTTTCCTTCTCTCCCTGAGTTCTGAGATCTGGTTGGTTTAAGGGTCACCAAAGTCCTTCCCTTCGGGGTAACTTATGTTCTTCTTATTGGCATTTCAGGCTAGCATTTCTCCTGCGGATAACAGGTTGTTTGCTGAGGAATATAACTTGCCTGTCCACTTAAGCTGGTAGGGCTGCAGGTAAATTGCTTTTGAGAAAGGAAAACATGCTGGGGTCAAGCACAGTGTGCCCAGTTTATAGAGTTATTCCCTAACCTGCATGTTCTTTCCATTCATGTCTATTCTTTGTCACACTCCAGATACACTGGAGGCAAGATCTGTTTGCAAACTCTTTCAGAATTGTTGGCAAAATCCAGTTCCTTTTGGGCTGCTGGACTGAGAGCCTTAGTATGTTACTAGCTGTTGGCTAAAGGCCACCCTTGGTTCCTCACCCAGTAGATCTCTCCCCAGTGCCGCTTGCCACAGGGAAACTGGCTTTATCAAAGCGAGATACATGTATGGAGGGAGGGAGAGAGAAAGAGAGATAGGTAGAGAGAGAGAGAGAGAGAGAGAGAGAGAGAGAGAGAGAGAGAGGATTTCAGCCAGAAGGAAGATGCAATCCATTACAACTTAATCTCGGAAATGATGTACTGTGTTTGTGCCGTGTTTGTGGTTAATTGTTGCAAGTTCCTCACTGGGCGTAACTCCTCAAAAGAGAGAAAGGTCACAGGGGAAGCTTGTTAGAAGGCTGCATACCTTTTCTTTTCATTACCTCTATTTCAGTAACTCCCCTTGAAAACTAAGTAGGTACAATTTCTTTAGCTTGTTTTATAAAAATGAGACATTTTTATTTCAGCCTGATTTTCTTAGATTCCCGAATCTAAGTCATTTTCTAAAATATAGTAGTTCACTAGTAAGTCTGCATGTTTTTTAGTTTTTTATTTAAATTTTGGAACTTTTATTTTATTTTGTTGTTGTTGTTGTTGTTATTATTATTATTATTATTATTATTATACCAGGCATTGAACCCAGAGACAGAGTTTACTGAGTTGCTCAGGGCCTCACTAAGTTGCTGAGGCTGGCTTTGAACTCGTGATCTTCCTGCCTCAGCTTCCCAAGCTGCTGGGATTACAGGAGTACACTAGAGCACCTGGCTAGATCTGCATACTTTTTATTGTCCAGCTGTTAGCCGTGTGGTACTTTGTTTCACATTTGTCTATTTTTCTCCTTATCTCTAATGCTTTTGAATTAGGTTTTCATGAGTTTGTCTCCAGAACATATATCAGAATGGTTTAATCACATAAAAGCTGCAGAACCTCATATGTTCATACATAAATAGGAACAGTGACTTTGGAGAGATCAATTTTGGAAGATGATTAGAAGCAGAAAACTGAAGTATGTTGAATACTTATTATGGCAAAGATGTTCTAGTAAGGATTGACTCATATTATTTGTATATTCAAAAAACATTCTTCAAAAGTATTCCTCAGTGTCTCTTTAAAATAAGACCTCATGTAGAGGCTCTGGTGATACCGTGGCAAATAACAAATTGTTTCTAAAACTCATTTTAGCAAGGATTAAGGTTTTAATAAATGAATTAAATAGTGTTAAATATAGTTTAGATAATTGCTATTTTTAAAAAAGGATCTATCCATGAGAATACATTGAGGGGGAGCCCCAACTTGGAGATGATTGGAGGAGACACCTAGAGGGGACAAGTGAGCTAGCTTATTAGTAAAAATTGAGAACAATTTATTTATTAAGGGAGAAAAAAGCATAAAGGCTAAAACAAAACCCAAAACAAACAAACACAAGAAACATGCCAAGATTTTGAATGGAAAAGCACTAGTTTTTTAAAGAACAAAAAAATGCAGAACTCAAGGTGATGTGATATAAACTGTGCTTGCTAACACATTTGAGCTACTATAACAAAATACCCCAAATTGAGTAACTTATAAACAACATAAAGTTATTTTTCACAGTTTGAGAAGCTGAAATTTTTTTTTTTTTTTATGGTGTCAGGGATTGAACTCAGGGGCATTGGACCACTGAGCCACATCCCCAGTCCTATTTTGTGTTTTATGTAGAGACAGGGTCTCACTGAGTTGCTCACTGCCTCACCATTGCTGAGGCTGGCTTTGAACTCATGATCCTCGTGTCTCAGCTTCCCAAAGTGCTGGAATTATAGGTGTGTACCACCACATCTGGCTGAGTAGCTGGGAATTCTGAGATCAAAGTGCTGGTGGGTTTGGTGTCTGGTGAGGGCCCAGTCTCTGCTTTCAAGATAAAACCTTGTTTCTGAACCTTCCAAAAGGGATAAATGCTATGTCCTCACACATTGGAAGGGACAAAGGAGACCATGCAGCTGTCTGACATTTATTTTATAGGGGCCTTAATCCCATCTGTGATGTTACCACTTTCAGAACCTAAACTTTTCCTGTGGGACTCACCTCTCAACACCATTACCTTGGGATTAAGTTCCCAAATGTAAATTGTGGAAGGACACAAACATTCAAAGCATAATATTGAGGTTGTTAAGATAAGCAGAGGCCACATCAACTATGTTAAGAATTTATGACTCCAAGACAATGAGAAGCAGATAAAAACATGGCCTCATGGTCAGAATGGATTAAAAAAAGAAGAAGAAGAAAGCTTGCCAAGAGTAATTAATGAATAGAAATTAAAGGAAGGAGCATAGCAATGAATGAGAAAAAATTTGTATTTGAAAATTTCTGTAATCTATTAAAACACATTATCAGAATTAACCTGTATGCTTTAGATAAGAATAGAGTTAAGTAGAAATGCAAATCAGTCCTTCGTGAAGCTTGGACAAAATTTAGGAACGACAAAAATAGAAGAAATTTCCAGGTAAACTGAAGTTTTTAGTAAACACATACTTGACTATTTGGAGGGCTCTGGGAAAAGCATAGTCAGAAAAAAAATGTATTTAGAGTGCCTAAGAAGCCTATAAAACACTACAAAAAAATGCATGTTCTTTGTCCAAGAACTTGTTTTAATACTGAATCTCAGACTATTTCTTAACCTCTGAAATAGTCAGGACTTTTCAGAAAACACTTTACCATTTCTTCTAAATCTGCCATCCCCTGGCTTCCTGTGCTGTTCTCAATGTTCTTAATTTCCCCTTCCAAATGTATTCCTCAGTGTCAGAATATCTGACTTTCAACTGGACTTTTTCAACAACTACCAAAAAATATTCCATAGAAAGGAGCAGGTTTGGAAGGGGGGGAGAAGGGAAAAAGAGATAAAGAAGAAGCAAGGGAATAGGAAATATTATGGTTTGGATATGAAGTGTACTCCAAAATTCCATTGTTAATTGAAGAATATTCTGAGATGAAATTGATTTTGAGAGCTGGAACTTAGAAATTCTATTTTAAGAATTTAAAATAGAACTGACTAGGGGTAATTGTAGGCAGGTGGGGTATGGCTGGAGGAAGTGGAGGTCATTGGGGCTGTATCCCTGAATGGTTCATCTTCCCTGTGACCCCTTCCCCCTTTTACTCTGTTTCCTGGCCAGTCATTAACAAAGCAGAACACCTCCACTATGCCCTTCCACCATGATGTTCTGCCTCATCTTGGGACCAGAGCAATGGAGTCAGCCCACCATTGACTAAACCTCTGCAATGATAAGCCAAAATAAACTTGCCCACCTCTAAGTTGTTCTTGCCAGGTATTTTGGTTACAGTGATGCAAAGCTAACTAACACAGGAAAGTAGAAATATAAAATTTCTTTAAAACTCTTCCTCCAGCACTGGAATCCTGAAGACTCTATCTCAGGTCTCTTATGTTTGCAGTGAACTTAAATGACCTTTCCTCACCACCACTCCCCAAAAAAAGCTTCAAAGGGGACATAGGCAACTATAGCAAAAGAATGGCCTCAAGGAATGGTTTCTCTGTGTGTGTATATCAACAAGACATGTACCACCATTTATTAGTGTAAAAATAATTTATTAGTGTAAAAATAATTCTATTTTAGTTCCTATAACCATTTGGTGGTTTGACTACAAGGGAAGAGAGGGATTTGAGAGCCGAGTGCCCTGCACTGAACCACGGATGATGGGCACACCCTTCAGGTTCTTCCTGGTATGATGCTGAAACCTCAGCATATTGCCAGGGTGCCCTCAACCACGAAGTACCTGAGCAATGAGTTCTCGTTGTCAAGATTGCAGATGCTGACTCTCTCAGCACATCTATGTCCCTGTTGTGAGGTATTGGACATTGTGGATACATTGCAATTCTTACACAGGCCATGGGCAATCTTTGATAGACAGGTTCTTACACAATATGATGCATTATTTTTCTCATCATGTTAGAAGACTAAATTGATGGCTCTGGGCCTTTACTAGGCTATACTGTAAAAGCCTGCCATTATCTACAGTATCTTCAGATTTCTTCTTATTGTCTGTGTATTTCTACCACTCGTCTCCATCCCATAGCATCTTTATACTCATGGATTTGTTAAATAACTTTTAAAGAATTTAAATCACTATTTTCTCTTTCAAATAATACTTAACTTTCAGTATTTTGTATAAACTAAAAAAAAACTTTTTTGAAATTTGTTAAGTATGAATGTTGTAGCCATTGAATTTCAACTTCATTTGTAGATTTATTTCTAGTTTCCCATTTAAAATAATACAAGAACTTATAGCTGCCTAATTATTGAAATGCAGTGTTATTGAGATGTGGCCATAATTTTGAGGGAGACGCTTCAGCTCAGTACAGCATCATGACCTCGCTGCTACCATTTGGATAAGAGCTCCCCAAATGCCCATGTGCCAAATATCTTGGTACCAACCCCTGGGGCTATTGGGAGGTGATGGAAACTTCATCAGGTGGAGACTAGTGGGAGTTTTTCTGACCACTGGGTGTGTGCCTCAAAGAAAATAATATGATCTTGATCTCAACCCCTTCCTCTCCCTTTCTCTTTCATCCTGGCCCTGAGGTACACAGTTTTGCCATGCCCTACAGCTGTGATGTGCTGCCCCCGCACAGATCTAGAAGCAAATCACAGACCCAAACCTACAAAGCTGTGATCCAAAAGAAACTTTTCACTATAAGCTGATCATCTCAAGAAGTTGACTAACAAACTTGCTTAGTTTTTTCCAGATACTAGTGTGTAGTTCTCTGCCTTACCAATTGCTAAGCATTTAAAATATTTTAGCTACCTAATGACAGCCCCTGAAATGGAATCCGGCGATATGGTGGACACTGTGGTGTTGATTGGCTTATCTCAGTGGTAGCCATGTCGATCAGCTTTTCATAAACCTGCTTCATTTTCGCAGGTCTTTAGAGAACTTTATTTAGGTCCTTGCCCAACTGTAAAATTGATTACCTGTTGTTTTACTGCCGAGTTGTTTGAGTTTCTTATATATTTTGAATATTAACCCTTTATCAGTTAGATGGTTTGCAGATATTTTCTCCCATTTTCCTAGGTTGCATTTTTCACTGTGCTGATTGTTCTCTTCATCATGAAAATGTGCTTTAGTCTGGTACAGTCTCACTTATCTTTTTTTTCTCCCTACACTTTTGCCCATAACCAAAAAATCACTGCCTTGACCAGTATCAGGAAGCTTTTTACTTATGGTTTATCTTAGTAGTTTTATAGTTAGGGGTGATACATTTTAAATCTTTCATCCAATTGAGTTGAGCTTTGTAAATGATGGGAAGTAGAATCCAATTTCTTTTTGCATGTTGATGGCCTTCTTTCCCAAGACCACATATAGAAAAGACTACCAGACATTCTTCATGGTGTGTCTTTGGATTCTTTGTCTAAAAGTCATTTGGATTCTTCAGTCATAAAAGTACTCCTTTATTTCTTAGCTCTCTTTTATTTTCTGTTGCTCTATATAACTGTTTTATGCCAGGACCATACTCTATCAATTACTATTTGTTTGTATGATATTTTGAAACCAAGAAGTGTGACATCCTCTGCTTTGTTCTTTCTGGAAATTCTTTTGACTATTCAGAATTTTTAAAATATGTTTGCATATGGTTTCAGATCTCTTTTCTTTAATGAATGTCATCAATATTTTGATAAATATTACATTTAATCTGTAAAACTCCATAGTATGAATATTTTAAAAACATTAATTCTTTTTCAACCCATGAATATGAAATAATTTTTCACTTAACTGTTTCCTGAATCAATGCTTTGTAGTTTTAAGTCTATAAATGTCTCATCTCTTTGTTTAAATGTATTCCTAAAAATTTTTATTATTTTTGTTGCTGTTGTAAATGGCAGTTTTATTTTTGACTTCCTTCTCAGAAAGGCAGGAGATAATAAATATCGATGAGAATTTGGAGAGAAAGGAACCCTGGTACGCTGTTGGTGGGAATGTAAATTGGTATAGTTATTATGGAAAACAGTATGGAGTTTTAAAAAAAAATTTAAATATAACTACTAGGGGAGTTGGATCTCCTGAAAATCAAAGGGAGATCGGTAGAGGAAAAGGACCAAGAGGTGGGAAATAGGGAGGGAGGGGGAAATGCTGGGGAGTGACATTGGCCAAATTATATTGTTACATTGTGTGCATGCACAAATATGTGACAACAAATTTCATCAATGTGTACAACCATAATGCACCAATAAAACGTGGAAATAAAATAGCAGCTAAAATCAATATATGTCTATTTATATAAATACATGTTATATATAATACATTATAATATATATTATATTTACATACAATACATTTTATATATAATGTAATATTATATATAACAATATATATTTACATATATGCATATATGTAAAATATATTACCATGGTTGAGGAGGAGGGGAAAATGAAAATGGGGAGATATTTTGATCAAATGTCATGAAAGTTCTAATTATGTAAGACAAATTAGTTCTAAGATCTTATGTACAATATGATTGCTAGAGTAAGAAAAACAATTGCATTATATACTTGAAATCTGCTAAGAGGATAGGTCTCAAATATTCTCATTGCACACAAAAAAGCAATAAAATGCTAACTGTAGGATTTCGATATGGCAATAACTTGATTGTGGTTATAAGACACACACATCAAGTTGTACCTGTTGAATATATAAAATTTTCATTTGTCAATGATATCTCGATAAAGCTGAAAAATAAAATATTTTAGCTAATATTTTATGGCGAGAGGATTTTTCCAGTATTTAGACAATGGTATTACTGCCTGATTTTGTGATGTAGCATTACAGAGTTCATAGATTTGCCTGTTTCCTTCTTCCACTTGGATGTAACGGTGACGCTCATTGTGTTTAGGTTAGCACTTAGTCCAACATGTAGTTGAAAGAAAGTATGAGAGGAGAGGGCGGGAGAGAGCCATGTCAGCAGGGACTTGGTTTCTGGTCTGTCACAAAATCTATTCTCATCTATTCTCTGCATGTTTCCCCTTGGGCTGGTGGGAAGTAATGTCCAGCTGTCAGGACAATTCCATATTTATAAACCAGGCCAGCTCTTAATGCATCCTCAATGAGCTGCAAAGCTTCTCGTTGCCCACATTTTCTTTTCTGTCCTCCAAAATAAAGTCTTACTATTTTGCAGTTGACATTGATGCAGGAGGAGTGCTGTGGAGCTGGAGCCACCATGGGAATCTTTAACCACTGGTTCTTGGGATCTCAGTGCTATAGTTTAAATATGAAGTGTCCCCCAAAAGCGCATGTGTGAGGCATTGCAAAAGAGTTTAGAGGTGAAACGATTGGGTTTCGAGAACCTTGACTTAATCACTGTGTTAATCCACTGATAGGGATTAACTAGGTGGTAACTGGAGGAGGTGGGTCTTTGGGGGAATGTCTGAGGATTCTATTTGTTCTTGTGGATTAAAGCTCTCTTTCTCTCTGCTTTCTGGAGTGGCATCCTGAGCTGCTTTCCTCCACCACATTCTTCTGCCATGATGTTCTTTCATAACTTGGGTGCAGAGCAAAAAAGCCAGCCATTTATGGGCTGAGACCCGTGAAACTGTGAGCTCCAAATAAACTCATCTAATTATTCTTATCAGTTCTTTTGGTCACAACAATGGGAAAGCTGACTAAAACTCACAGGGAGGATTTCATACAACTCACACCTAGTAGCAGGAAGGAGTTTATTAAAAAGGTAGCAAATTTTTCTGATTGGTTAGGACAGACTGAATGTGTCACCTCAGGGAAACTGACATGGCCCTGACAGAGTTAGGGATTTTTAAGGGTTTTGAGATCCTTGTTCCTGCCTCAAGTTCCTGTACTCTTTATGCTGTTAATTATGCCTTGGTATAAACTTTAGTGACTTCTATGTCATGGGCATGATGATCTACTCATATGAGTGTTTGTGACATGGTTTCAGTGGTAAGGGAGGGTTGTGGTGACTGGGTCACAAGAGATAGTGGTGATGTGGTCTGGACCAGTAGTTACCTTAGGTATTATCATCAACTATGGCTGAGGGAGGTTTTGACATAGTAGGCCTCATTTGCCTAAAGTTTGTCTGCTTCCAAAAGGTTCCCCATGATTCTCAATAATAGTTTCCTTAAGGGGTATAGTTATGTATGGCTTGGAAAGCTTGGACATCTGGCTCTCATTCTCCAGAAGTTTGCCTACTGGACGAGATTCCCTGGGCTCTCAGTTTTGTCACTCATGGATTTTTCTTGACACATTATGTCTGATGTGTTCCCTCCACATTACTGCCCTTAGTGGTCCTTTCTCTGGCCACATGCTTGTGGCTGACTAACCTACCTAACAGACATGTCACGAGGTTGCCTAGCTCCTCTCCTCCCCCTGGCACTAAGCAGATTACTTCTTTGGGTCTTGTGCTTCTCTATATGGACACATAGAGGAAGTCCTGTTATCTGATATCCTATAGGCAACTTTATTTCACCTGATCTTATCTTCATTGTTATTAATGATCCTTTTATAAGGGATATGACATTACATTAGAACTTTTTCTAGTGAAAGAAAATATGGTTTTTTTTCCTTCTTTAATAATTCCTGATTTGTCTGAAAGAGTAAACTGCCATATTAAAGGAAAAACAAGTATGTATGATGTCAGGTAGCTCTTCATCCATGAGTGGGTAAGCAGAGAAAGGACAAGGATGGGTGACTGAAAACCACAGGGAGTCTTACCTGATGAATAAGCACCTGAAAAATGGGGCCTGGTATGTTAAAACTTCCCCCACCCCAATTACATCTCCTTAAAGAATACATCATTTCAAGATCACATCACATCCTACTAAGTGACCTGGACACTCCTTTATTACGCAAACTGTCAAAAAATGCTACTCATCCCAGCAACAGAAACATCATCATCCTGACAACAAGAGCTTGTTGAAGGCTATTCACAGAGTAACCAATCCATGCATTTCCTACAGGCACCTCGCATCCTCTTTTAAAGGTGGTTCATTTAGTTCCTATGTTGTCTTTCAAAAGTCAAAAGGTGAATCTAGCTGAGATTTTCAGGAAACTTCTCTGAGACCTTCCATAAAAATGGAGGGCAAGAGAGGTATGCCATTTCTCTCCTCTCTCAGAAGACACACTCTTCCTTGACAGTGATTGCTTTTCCTATCAATTCTAATAAAATTATCCCTGTGACCCTGAATGTCGTCAGCACTGGAATGTACAGTCAAAGTCTGGAATGTCCAGGTCCTTGGTGTCCCAAACAAAGAAGTAAGCAAGACACACAGAAGTAGAAGATAAAGTGCAGACTTACGGAAGGTGAAGATACTGAGGTCAGAGGACAGAAAGGATAGTCAGTGTAAATAATAAATAATTGAGTCCAATAGGCGGCTGGGGCTGGTTTGAAGGGAAAGGGAGTTAAATGCTGGTATCTCCAAAGCCCTTCTCCTTCCTCTTCCACCTGTTGCCCAGGTGACCTGCCCAGGGATTTGTTCCTCCATACAAGGGCTGTAAGTGACCATCTTCCTGCTAGCACCACTGGGTGGCTTCATTTCTGCCCTCGCATCTCTCCACCTTCATGGTTTGGCCCACATTTTGGGTCGCTTGTCACATAGGCAGGATGCGGGGAGGAGGAGAGCATGAGAACAAGGAAATTCTAACAGGTATAAAAGGGGCAGGACACCCCATTTCTCTGGACACCGGCTCTGGATCCCCTTCTCTGCCGAGAAGTCTATCTCTGTTTTATCCTTTGAAAGAAAACTTTCTTTGTACGCTTGCCTCATCATTTCTCGGGTGTCAGTCCTCACATCTGTCATACTGGGGAATGGAACTCGGCCCTGATTCTCATCACTGGCATCAACAGCACTCCATTAGGTAAAGCAGAGCAGGCTGAGCGAGGGAGGCCCAAGACCCCACTGTCTGGAAATTAAGGCCTTACATCCTGAACTGTGGTGTGTTCTTTTCCCTATATGGACCTGATTGAAAATCTTACCCCATTTGCTCATGTTGATTACAGTTAGGATACTTGATTAGAACATTTCCCAATTTTCCCCCCATTGATTACTTTAGAAAACCTAATTAGAACACTGGCCACTTTATCCCCATTGGTCATTTTAAAATATTGAAACGTTGGCAGGATTTGTCATGTGATAAGTCCTCAGTGGTGGAAGTCTTTATGGTAATGGGATTTATTGTAAATAGGGACAGGATTCTCCTTATCCTCCAGCGGCTTCTTTCTAATACCCTGTCTCTGCCATCTTGGTGTCCCTGAACTCCTACTTGACACCACATCTGAAATCTTTCTGCCATGATTGCAAGAATCAGGGTTAAGGGAGGCCTCTGCAGGTGCCAAAGTTTTGTGGTGGGCCTGTACCCTATAACAAGGACACCTGTTAAAATGGTAAAGCAGCTAGTTTCAGTGGTTTAAGCCTGTAATTCCAGCAGCTTAGGAGGCTGAGGCAGGAGGATCGTGGGTTCAAAGCCAGCCTCAACAATTTAGTGAAATGCTAAGCAACTCAGTGAGACACTGTCTTTAAATAAAATTTTAAAAAAAGGGCTGAGGGTGTGGCTTAGTGGTGGAGTACCTCTATGTTCAATCCTCTGCACAAAAAACAGAAAAAAGAAAAAAATGGTAAAGCAGAATTTGTTCATGGGTTCATTATAACAGATATAGAGACTACCACAATGAGGTTTTACATGCCAGAAGAAATATTAGGCTCAACTCGGAACACAATAAGAAAAATGGGATTTATATTCAAGGAGTCTGGTGGGGATCAAAGAATAAAATATTACTTAAATTAAATTATTACTTACTTAAATTATTACTTAAAATATTACTTAAAACGTTGGAAATAAGGAGAACTTCTGACTCACCGGACAAAGAAGATTCCTGTAAAAGGCCAACCAGGGTGATGGGACAGAACCTGGGGAATGGCGGAAGAGGGAGACCAGTCTGAGAGAGTGAGCAGATATGAATAGTGAATTATTATAGCTAATTCAACTTAGGAGTATTCTTATTCAAATGGGGTGTTGGTAAATAATAAAAACAGAAAGCTTTGTCTCTCACATTCATATTGAACATTATTATGAGTATGGCTTCCTGTAAGAAATCAATAATTCATAATAACTGTTAGACAGTAATAGGTTTTCAAGGATCCCTTAAGGCAGAATTATGTTCCTTTTAAGACAGCTCTGTTTCTCTTACCATTCTTGTTCCAATGATGTTTCTTTTTTTTTCTTTGCTTTTCTTTTTGTTCTGCCTTGAAAGACTGGGAAATGACCATAATAGCTGTTTTCCTTGGGCATTGAGCAGGGAGTGAATGCTGAGTTCCCTTGGTGGGCTAAGTATTTTGATGCAAATTTCCTCAGAAAAGAAACAGTTGATGATTGTTGATGATTGTTGCAGAACCACTGTACCTCAGAGTAGGAGATGCTTCATTGCTATCCTGTCCTGAGGCTGAGTATTAAATACACTGTTGAACAGCAAGTGATTATCAACCCTGCCACTCAGACCACATAAATCTCTGCAAAGAGACAATGTCCCTCCAGGGAGCATAGCTAGCCCATAAAATGTAAAAAAAAAAAAAAAAAAAAAAAAATCAAACTATATTTAGTACCCAGAAATGCAAAAACAAAAGTAATACTAGCTATTAGAAAAACATTTATATTACTACCAAAAGACAAAACAATTGATTTTTTAGAAAGCTTTGATTTTCAGGAAAAAGTAAAAAGTTGCTTAAATGAAAGTATTTTGACTATACTATTGGGAACATTGTATACTTTCATACTTATTTCACTGTTAATCTTTTATTGCATTACCAAATTTTTCTTGGATACTTATTAGATATGCAGAAATTCTGACATTAATAAAAGAAATTCCCTAGGATTACCATTTTCCCTTAACTCTTATAATAATGGGATATTGAAAGGATCCGGGAGAAGAATTAAGGTTTACAGGATCAGATTTCACTGTACAGAATAATGGAAATAATGAAAATTTTGGAGTTTGAGAGAATATTGTTTTCATTTTTAAAAACTGGTCTAATATAGTGAATTCATATATAACTGGTATTTTATGAAAAAGCAATAAGATAATATATGCATAGAATCATACATTCGAATTGTACAAAAATTACAGAATTAAAAATAAATTTTCTTTGTACCTAGACACCTATAGCTATTTCCAGAGACAAGATTATTATAATATTTTAGAAGGAATCATCATGTATACAAATATATATATATGTTGTTATTATATATGTGTATATATTTATGCATGTATATGTGAATGTATGTACAGTGTAAGTATATATGAATACATGTATGTAAAGGAGTTCAGAACACAATGTCCCAAAATATAGCATTTGAGAAAACTGCAGAAGTGGGAGGGTCACATTTACCTCCCATCCCTCCCTTTTCCCTTGAAGCAGTCAGAAAACTTAGGCAGAGTTTTCTGATCTTCCCCTGAGACAGGTCAGGAAAACCTCATGTAAGAACTGCTCCCCATACTCTGAGGAATGGAGCACCCTTATTTATAAAGACACATAGTCATGGAGAAGACCCTGAACAGCCTGGCCATGTTTATTATCAGTATGTCACCTTTTTTTATCCAGTCACACTTCTCCATGACTGTGTGTCATGGAGAAAGTGTGAAAACTAGTATAAATTTATTAAAACTAGTATAAAAATATGTAGATTTACCTGTTTCTTTAGGTCCCAGTTTCTGCTGAAGGCTTCCATGCCTCATAGCACTTCAATTAAATGAATTTTTAGACTTTTCTCTTGTTAATCTTTCCTTACGAGCCCTTAGCCATGGACCTAACACGGGTTGATCCAAGTCTAGCTTCTCCTGTTGCTACATAGAAATATTTACATAAATAAAGCTGGTAATTATTTTTCACATATGTCTTCTTTTTCTATAAGTTAAGCAATATATTTTGGATGCTAATTAGTACTTATAGGCATTTTGTTTTCTTTTTACAATGAATTGATATATCATCATGTTTAAAACCAGTCCTTTGGTAAAATTCAAGATGCTTTCATTATTGGGTTATTAGTTTAAATATTGAAATGAATATGTTGTACATAAGCTAGATTCCAACTAGATTCAACTAGATTTCAACTCTGTCTTTTGTGTGAGAAATCATCAGAATCCATTAAATAATAAAATAAATCTCGATTTAGCTAAGAACAGATGGTAATAGAGGTCTTTCAGGTGTTCACTTCATGCTCTGATTTTAAACCGTGCTGCTTGACCATTGATGACTTATTTTAAAAACTAATACTTTTATTTCTGTCCTCTTTTCTCTTCCCCTCCCCAACTGTGGTGGAAACGATGTTAACCTTTCTTCGTGTCTTAAGCTGAGTTATCTGCCCCTCTGCTCATCTCCACAAAAGTAAAGAAACTCCAGACCTGGAATCTGTCATGACAGCTCTTTCAGATATAAATTGAACATTCATTAGATCAACTGACACTTATGCTTGGAAAACAGCCTTTGGAACTCTTTTTCAAGAGTGCTGTTTCCCCTCACACTTAGAATGGCAGCCTCTGTGATAGCTTTCTTCTTTGCTAGCAAAGCAATCAAATCTCTTCATTTTTTTTTTCAAAAATTTTGACCTCATTATTGAACAAAGATTGAAATTTCAGTATTAAGACAGTAGAGAGAACAGGACTTTTGTAATGGGAAAGGGAACATGACAATGACCTTTGTGTGCCTCAAAAGCAGAAGGGTTCATTGCAAGGGGTTGTTCTACATTTCACAGGTGATTTGTGGTCCAAGACCTGTGGAGAGGGCAGAAGCTTGACTTAAGTTTGGGCAAGTCAAGTTAGTAGATATTTGTTCCAGACAGTGGGCATTTTGTTTCATCAGTGGGCATGAACAGTTCACCTAATCATTTAAGAGAGTCAAAATGGAAATGTGGCTGGGCATGGTGGCTCACGTCTGCAATCCCAGCACTTTGGGAGGCTGAGACAGGAGGATTGCGAGTTCAAAGCCAGCCTCAGCAACAGTGAGGCACCAAGCAAATCAGTGAGACCCTGTCTCTACATAAAACACAAAATAGGGCTGGGAATGTGGCTCAGTGGTCAAGTACCCCTGAGTTCAACTCCCCAGTAACAAAAAAAAAAAAAAAAAGAAAGAAAAATGAGAATGTGGAGGGTTATTGTCTGGTCTTGTCACATGTTAACAAAGGGACAACTTCTATTCTTATGTCATTTGGAAGGTGATTGCTTGCAGTAAACCACTTTCCAGAAGACAAAGGAATAAGAAGATGTATTATCTGCCATGTTTTCCAGGAGAGCAATGCTCTAGCAAAATTCCACATTTCCAAACTGATGGTGTCAGAATATTTGTATTTGAACTTTGATAGTATTCTGCTGCCTGTGGTTTGAGTTTCTATGCCATTCTTCCTAGCA
>CM053409.1:9724199-9802096 GCA_028644305.1 Xerus rutilus
ATATATGCACACGTGTGTGTCCAGTTTATGAGGTTAATAGCTTTACTATTGAACATTGTTAGTAAAATTTCCATGTGGTAATGATCTTTAAAGTCAATGTAAATTCTTTATTTAAATTAAATGTACTATGCTTGCAGAAAAGAATTTCAAGAAGTCAAGTGTCATTTTGGCTTAAACTATCCATTTGGCAGAAATTTACTATATTTCTCTTATGGGCCTTAAAATAAATGAAAAGAAAATAATGATATAAAGTCCAAGAAATAAGCTAAACTTTAAGAGTTCTTTTTTAAAGGAAACTTGTTAAAATCCATTTTTAACTTCAAGTATGAAGGGGAAATATTTGTATACATTGTATATTAAAGTCCGTGTTCATCATCTAGCATCTTGTGTTGTAGAAATATGTGATAAGTCTTTTAGCCCTCCTTACATAAGTTGGAAAAATTAAGTAATGAGTTTTGTTAAAATACAGAAAACAAACATTTGTTCTAACTGCTGATGCAGTCGAAGTTGATATCCTTTTGTGTGAAGGAGAAAGCACACGGGGAAAAATAGTGGGCTAATAGATTGGATAAAATAAACAGATACACAGGAAAAAAATCTTATATTCTACTCAATTATCATTGCACTATTATATCTATAGTTTAATGATCATACTACTGTACCAGTCAAAGAGATAAAATAACCATGCAATGTGGCAGATCACATTTTCCAAAAATGGCCATAATACTCTCCTTGGGCCTGCTGTTTTTAAAAAATGAATTTGAGAGACCTCTCATCAAGAAGTTGGGTTGTTCTTTCTTCCTCCAGAACAAGGGCATGCTAATGATAATAATAAAAGTGGCTTTTTAAACTAGAACCTAAAATGCAATACTTTATCTGCCTGATTCTCTTGTAACACTCATACTTTAAACCTGGTCACCACATTATAAAGATATCCTAGAAATCTGTGGAGAAACCTGCATGGTTAAGAGTAGAGTCTGACATCATAGCCCTAGCGTCATGTATGACTGCATATATGATGTGATTCTACATCATGTACAACCAGAGAAATGAAAAGTTGTACTCTACCTGTGTACAATAAATCAAAATGCATTCTCCTATCATGTATACCTAAGTAGAATAAATAAATTAAAAAAAAAAAAAACGAATAGAGTCTGAGGCCCACGTCCCATGTTCCAGATGGTCTTCCAGCACCTACTTCCCAGTAATCCCTGCTCATATTTATATTTGTAAGCAAGGCAATGGAATATTGTTGTTTTCAGCAATTAAGATGCAGGGACAATGTTTCATAAAAACAAATAACTGTACCAAGTTTTGGTATATTGCCATCATAACAATCTAATGATGTAAGATTGGCTTTGTAACTGTGGTGGGTGCTACCCCCAAATAACTTATGGTAAAGTACTAACAAAAGCCAAAGGAATCATTGAGAGAATGTTTGCAGCAAAGACTTAGAGGAAAGCAAGGGAAATGTTATCAGAGGCTGAAGGGAAAAGGACCCTTGTAATGGCATGGGAAAGATTCCATCACCTGCACAGAGACAGAGCATAGGAAATGCACTTGGTTAACTTGATGAAGATAAAAATAATATGGCGACAGAGTACTGGAGTACAAACCTACTGTTACTTCTAGCTGCTCATTGGAAAATGTGAGAGCAGAGAGATTTAAAAAAATAAGAAACTATTACACTGTTACTTTTCTAAGCAAACTTTAATTTTTAATTTTTATAGAATTATAAATACATCAGGAATTAATGGGCTTGGAATTATATCAGAATACTGTTTCTCATTTCCATACTCTGCAGATGGCAAGCTATTCTAAAATTAAGAAATGGCTTCCGGATAAAAATCACATTTAGTGTAGACCTGTGAGATCCTTGAAGACCTCAGAAACACTTAGAGTCCTTTAGAAAGTGTATGTTTTACCAACTCTTAACCAATAGGACTTTTAGGAAAGCTATGGCCATTCCCTTGCAGAAATTTCATGTGGAGCAGAGAGTGGAGAAGGGTTCACCTTGAAGTATAGCTTTTATCTAATAGAGTGGAATATAAATTCATAAGCAAAAAGCTTAAAAAGTTTTTGAAGTAGTTTAATCAGTCTCTTCAGGAAATGTCAGAGCATTTGAAGGCAAAATGAAATGTTGCCTTGGACTTCCACGAGTCTGTGGGTAGGAAGCTGACTTCAAACAACTGCAAACATGCTATTTCTTAGAAGAGGAAGGGTGACTGAGAACAAAATCAGTAGTCCAGAGAGTGGAGAAAAGCATTACAAGGAAAAATTCCCAGTAGATAAATTGGAGGAATTGGCAACATGTGCCTATTTTCACTTCATTTATACACTGATAACTGCTATGCTCTTCAAATTTCCCTCTTTTTGAATGGTTGTGTTCATAACACTTATCCCATTTGTGTTACCTGACCTACTGATGTACGTGTGAGGGGGGCAAATAATTCATCTTTTTAGTTCTTATTTCATCAGATGATTAGAAATTGTATTGAAGAAGTTCTATCTGATTAACTGGACCTGCCTCCACTCCAGGACTTGATTAGATGGCAGATTCTGGACTTCAGTCTCTGTTCAATGAGATATACCTTGAAGAAAGGAAGAATGTATTATGCTTGTGGGAGGAATCTAAATTTTTGTGGTCAAAGGATCAACCATGACTTTCTATTTTCTGAAAATGTTTGCCAGAACATCTCCCTCTCCTTAAATTCTCATTACCTGTGAGTCTGATACTGCAGTGAAATCCTTGCTTCCATAATCCTTATTCTTAAATTTGGATGTCCATCTACTATGGAAAAAGTGAGATGCTTTCTGCAAAAGAACCTCCCTTGCCTGGTTCTTCTGGGACTTTTGTTCTTGGTATGTTTCCACCATTCCACAAGTAAAGGCAGAGATCATAGTGAGGCCCTCGATGTAAGAAATTAGACATCTGAGCCTCAACCAATGAGTAGCCATGACCAGTGACTTGAAAATGGATCCACTATGTTTGAGAAATATTGGTGATGTATCTGGAATTTAAAATCATTTGAGAATTCATATCCAAAATGAAAAAAGTTAAAATGAATACTGCTGAGAGCTGAACAGAGATATTCCTGCCAAACCTTCCCAAATTGCAGAATTGTGAGAAAAACAAATGACGTTTCAAATCACTATGTTTTGGGAATATGGGTTATGTAGCTGGGAATTTAGGATTTCCTGACACCTGAAAAGTACTCAATGATTCATCCAAAATGAAGAGAGAGAGAGAGAGAGAGAAAAAGAAAAAGAGAGAGAGAGACAGAGAGAGAGAGAGAGAAAGAAATTAGGCTCTATGTAAAATTCTTCTAGCTATGAGATGTTCCCAGGGCCTTAAATGTGATAATTTCTATTGAAGTTAAATAATAATAAAATAATTTCTTCAAGATCCCTGGATACAATGTCTGTTTACTTTATATGCATAGCTTTGAACACGTGTTGAATGAAAATTTAAAAAGTGATTTCACTTTAAAAATTTTAAAATAGTTTAATGTATGTGTGATATACTTGAGAAAAAAAATAAAACTGCCCTTCCAAAATAGCCCTACAACTGTGCACTTTTTAAAATAAGAAGACAGCTTGAATGTAATCAACCAATTACCTGGTATGTATCTGGAATAATGAAAATATTATCTATTAGGTATCACCTACTGCCTGACAAGTACTGCTTGTCAAATATATTGAAGAGCATTTTGATAAAATGACATGAGACAAAAACATAGATCAATCCATAGCAGAGAGTATTCCTGAACCTAAAAGCTATATTCTGTGGTTCCAAGGTTTATTTTCTCTGAAACAGTAAGAATGATGGTTTTTCTGAGGAATTTGCTATTGCGAGATTTAACAAAATATAATATACAGTGAAATGTATTTTCAAAATCACATTTAATTCACTAAAGAGACCAACTGGTGCCATTATACAGCCCTATTTTCATTGAATATATTCAATTTCACTGAGTTAATTCAATTTTATTTCATTAGTGCCAGCTGCTAAATCTTTTCCAATGTTGATTTCTTTCCAAATATAAAGGAAATTCCTGGCAAATCCACAGTTTCTTATTGAATTATGAAAGTTAAAAAAAAATGAATCCTTATACAGAACAGTCTGTAAGAATCTGCAAAATTAGGCACAATTTCAAATTGTCTAAGTGGACAATCAGATTTAATAATGTTACGGCAATCACGCTACAATGCAAAGCCCTCACTTGGGAACACAAGGGATCAAACTCCTCTAGTATATAGATCACTTCATTTTCCCATGATAATTTATTTGCAGAAAGGAATATAGCAATAACATTTTATTGGAAAGGCTATTTCAAGATTAAATGTCAATTAGTGGCACATAAACTTTATTATGGAAAATAGGGTTCTTTGCTTAAAATGAAGAATTTCACATTTCTTATGTTGTTATTTTAAAATGGTTTAGAATTAGAAAATGCCCACCCATTGTTGCAATTATATTTGAGGTTTGCTTTTCTAATAATTTTCTCGGTTTTAATTTATTTTATATTCAGTCTTTGCCCTTTTTCTTTATTTTTATTATGAATTGCTGACTAAGGTTTTGGGTTAAGTGTTTTGTTGCTATGACCAAATAGGCAACTTGAACAGGTAAGGCTTTATTTTGTTCATGGTTTCAGAGGTTTCAGTCCATGGTCATCCTGCTCCAATGCTTTGGGGGCTCAGGCAAGGTAGAATGTCAAGACAAATTCATAGCAGAGAAAAACTTCTCAGCTCAGCTTGCAGCAGGAAGGAGAGAGAAAGAGAGGGAAGGAAGGAAGGGGCCAGGGACAAGATGTAGTCCCTAAAGACATGTTCCCAGATGACATACTTTATCTAGACATACCCACCGGCCTACAGTTTCCACTACCTCCAAGTAGTACATTCAGTTAACCAAATTAATTATTATTACATCAAATGAGTAAATTCAATGATGAGGTTAGAGTCCTCAGGATCCAGTCACTTCCCAAATGTGCCACATTTGGCCATTGCCCAATTGGGGCCTAAGTCTTCAAACATGAGATTTTGGGGGTCATTCAAGATTCGAACTATAACTGGTTGCCTATATTATGACCCTTCTCAAATCCTTTGAAATATTTTTAACATATTTTTATTTTCTTTCTTTTTTGTTTTTGCTGTTGGGCATTGAATCCTAGACCTTGTACATGCTGACTATCACTCTACCACTGAGCCATACCCCCAGCTATCTATAATCTGTAAAACACATATCTGACAAAATACCACATAAGATTTTGGTAAAGAAAAATAAATTCATAAAGATATAAAATTATGATATAAATGAAATGTATTACTAGTTATTTAATATTATATCTAAATAAACATGAAGAAAAGGTAAATATTTCTTATTTTAAAAAAGTTATTCTGCATCCTTCACCCCAGAGAATCTTTCAGCCATATCAGATCTACTGGCTACACTATGAATATTAAAACTAAATGTGGGAAGTTAAAAATGGAGAGGAAGTTGTATGTGGGAAGGAGTTACAAGAATTTTAATTAACTCTCTATGTTACACTGATATGACACAATTGTTCACATGTTAATAGGACCACAGAGATTGCAAACTTTATCCCAGGAACATGGATTACATTCTTTTCTCAGAAAGAAGATGTGGGCCTTGGGACAGATGTCATTACAGTGGTGGGAACATGTACAGAAGAGATCACATGGGCAGACAGGAAACCAGAGAAAGTCAAAAGCCACTCCTTTCCTAATAACCTGCCCTCTTGGACACTGCTCAAGGTTCAAAGAGAACTATAGTAATCCCTTGCAAGAATGGTGCCTCCACACCCATCTGACTGTCTGTTCTTATAGGAGGCCCTGCTTCTTAAAGCTCCCACCAGCTCTCAGCATCACTGGGAACCAAGCTTCTAGCACATAAATCTTCGGGAGCACATTCAAACTGCATCCAAACTATAGCAGATGGTTACAAGAACTTTCTAATACAAAAGATAAACTACTGAGAGTGCTAAATAACCCTCTAGTTAGGACTGCACATTAACAACAAATTACACATGTTAGGATAGCAATGTCAAGGACATAATGTGCTGTAACATTTAGTTAGGTTATTTTATTTCAAGTAGTGTTAGAGCAACATACCTGAAATATCCAGGAAACAATCAATAGTATTCTTTGACAGTGTTCAAGATGGCTTGCAAACACTCTTCAATAGGTCCTATTCAATTTCCAAGTGGCACATTCAGGCATTTGTGTGCCCAAGTGTTGAATGGGCTTTTACAGGCTACATGAGTAGTGTGTTAGCCTTCACAGAGTGCTCATGCTGGGTACTTAAAACAGATTAGCTTAAATCCTTCCAACAATCTGAAAGAGTAAATATTATCATCAAAGACATTTTATGATTCAGACATTGAAGATTATAAATATTAGGGAATATGTTCAAAGTCAGAGCTTGTCAAAGCCAAGAATTCCACTCATTTCTTTCCTGATTTCAAAGCCTACATGAATCATTCTGCATCTTATTTCTTGAATACTTGATGATGATGATGACGATGATGATGATAATTACAATTTTTTAAAATGCTCAATATTAGCTACCACATTGAGAGCTTTGTGTACATTTTTCTTATCTTACATTATCTCCTTAAATCTCTTAGCAATAACAAAAGATTTAAAGAAGTTTTATTTAGATCTTCCATTATTGTAGAAGGAAAAACTGAAAGTTGGAGCATTTAAGTAATTTGTCCCAAACCATGGAGCTCACGAGTGAACCAGCTGGAATTTAAACCATAACTGTATGAGATCACAGCTCAGGCCTTTCATCTTCACAGGGAGCTGATTTCAAACTGAGGCTTTGAGAATGAGAGACAGAAAGCCACATGTATTCATGCAATATGGAATCATCCTACGACATAGCTCTCACTTCTTTAAGAAGATTCATTCAGTAGTCACCAACAAATCTGAGTGACTTTGCACATTAGCTTCACTTCCCTGTTCCTCAGGTTTTTATCTGTTCAGTAGAAATGATATCTACTGCACAGTGTTGGTGGGAAGGCTCTGTCTTAACATAGTGCCTGACATGTAGAAGGTGATTTGTGAACAGCGGCTGTATTTATTTGTTTTAAAACATAATCTCTGTCCCTAGGATAGTTCTAATTGAACTGTAGAAAAGGCCAAAGCAAAATTAATGTTGATGTATGCTAATTAAAAGGAAACTCTATTTCTCTCTTCAGCAAAAGACAAAAGATGAAGCAATAGACAGTTGCATCTTCTTCTATATTCCAAAGGGTGGCTTTGGACCACTGGTAGACCGTCAAAGGAAGTGATTCTTAGAATTGTAAAAACAAAACAAACAAAGGGAGTAGTTTAAAACCTTTTGGGCCAGTTTAGTCAAATTTTCATTTAAGAATTTGAAAGCTGGTTTATTCTGTTGAAACTGCTACAACCCAATGACATAGGTTGGCTGGCTTATAAATAATAGAAATTTATTTTTCATAATTCTGGAGCCTAGAAAATTCTACATGAAAGCTCTTACAGATTCAGGGTCTGCTGTGTGTCCACTTCCTGGTTAGTAGACTTTGTCTTCTCACTGTGTCTTCACATAGCAAGAGAGGTAAGGGTGCTCTTTGGAGTCTTTTAAAGGGGTGCTAATATCAATCATGAGGACTCTGTCTGCCTGACTTAATCACCTCTCAAAGGTGTCACCTCCAATCACTTTGGAGTTAGGCTTCAACATAAGAATTTGGGGTAAGGGATGCCTACAATCACTCCATGGCAAAGGGTTGCCAGAATTTCTATGGAGATAGTCATCTGTGTAGTGTGATTCCCACCCTCTCTCACAGGCAGAGGTGCTTCTGTCCATGTCTGGTCTCTGTCAACAGGACCGGATGAGAGACTGAAAATCTAGGGTACTCTACGGAGAGGAAACAGATTCACATTTGAAAATGTCACCTGAGAAGTGTCTGATGATAATTCCTCTGTGATGACCAAGGAGGAGAGAGGCCTTCCCGGGGAGCAGATGCACTTCCATCATTTCAACTGGTCAGGAATGTGACTTTCCTTTGGATTATGTGAACACTCCAGAAGACAACCAGGCTGATGCCATTTAGGAGAGAACTTGCCTCAAAGGGCAGCCTTCTAGAACAGTGTAATCCAGATGGAAGGGTCTCTGTGGTACACATCTGGGGATAGGACCAGGACCAGAGAGAGCAGAATGTGACTGATTACTTGAGAGTTAACTGTCCCTATCAAAGATTCATGTACTAAGAACCATTAAAAGTCTCAAAAATCCAAAGCAGAAAAAAGCAAAAGACTCAGATATGATTTTAAAAATGGAGTCAGCCACATCTGGTTTAATTTCTCCATTTTAAAGTTAACTCCACCATCCAACACAATCACAGGAAGGCAATATATTGGGGAATTCCCTAGAGGCCATTTTAGAAACTATGCTTACTAGAAGATTACTACTTTTAAAGACTGAAATAATGAATGCTACTTCTCCTTTTTAAAATTTTTTTTGTATTCAACATGTGTAGACAGCTTTCTATTATATAAGAGGGACTCATTAAATAATGGGCATTAATGAAGTTTTTGTTGAAGAGTGAAAAAAGAATTACCCCTATAAATCAGGGTTAAATGGACAGCATAGTAGTTGATAAGAGAGTGTTCTTTTTATGTTGCTCGTATTAGATAGAGGGTTTTGCTTTAAACAAAATGCATATTCCTTAAATAAGTTGTGGTTTGTGGTAGAGAGATAGTACTAATCTTTAGCTAATCCTTTCATACTCTCTCCCAGGAGGAGTTAGAGAATAAATTGAGTGACCTAATTTAATTTTCACAGTAGGTTATGCTGACACTTTTCCTAAGTCAGAGGGCAAAAATCTGCTGCAATATATATAGGTCAGTGTCCCAATGATCAAGAGGTGTGGAAGATGATGGGGTGTGGATCTGGAATGGAAAACATAATTGTGAGTGTAAGAATGCCCTTCAATAAATTGAACAAAAAATGATGGCTACTTTGGGTAAGATGGTAGCAACGGAATGGAGAAAAGATTTTTCTTATGGTTTAGATATAAGGTGTCCTCTAAAAGCTCATGTATGTGACAATTCAAGAATGTTCAGATAGGAAATGATTAGATTATGAGAGGTATAACATAATCAGTGGATCAACTCACTGAGTTTGATTAACTGGCCAGTAACTGTAGGCAGGTAGGATGTTGCTGGAGGAGGTATGTTACTGGGGGCATTATATTTTGGGGTTTATATTTTGTTCATGGTGAGCAGAGCTCTCTCTTTGCTTCCTGGTGCCACATACTGTGTTGCTTTTCTTTACCATACCCTTCCACTATGGTGTTCTGCCTCACCTCAATCCCAGAGCTATAGTTGGCCAACCGTGGACTGAACGTCTGAAACCATCCATGAGCCAACATTGTTTGTTGTCATGTATTTTGAAGGCAGTGATGAAAATCTATCTAAAATAGAAATTATTATCAAGCAGTGGGGTTGTTGTTGTAACTAATCTGACCATGTGGTTCAAAAGCCTTTGGAACTGGCTTAAAGTGGAGACATTTTGAAAAGTTAATAGATGGAAGCTGGAAAAGTTTTAGATTGTTTTAAGCAGAACTTAATGAGCAATTGTGTTGGGAGCCCAGAAGACCAGTAAGCTGCAAGACCTGTGGACAGTAGAGACTGGATTCACGAGTTCTCAGAGGAAAAGGAGGAATCTATTTGAAATTGGACTAAAGAACATTCATATTGCATTTTGGCAAAGAAGTAGTCTAGATTTTTCCCATATCCTGAGAATATCTGTGAGGCTGAATTTAAAGGTGATGAACTAATTAATCTAGCAATAGAAATTTCAAAGCAGCACACCATTCAAGGATTGCATAGATATATCTGGCAGGTTTTATACAAGTTTGCTATGATAATAAACAACATAAAGCAGAGAAGAAAGATTTGGAAAACTTAAAATCTGGCCAGAAAAGTGCAAGTAAAACTTGAATTAAGAAAGTTGTGGTTATTAAAGAGATTGCAACCGCTTAAAAAATGCTAAGTATTTTGCACAGAGAAAATAGGAAAGATGGTTTAAGGACATATTAGGAATTGTCAAGACCACAGACATGTCAGGCTCAAGTATGAGCTATGGGCACCCTGCTCGTACAAGGGAGCCTAGGAAGTTGTTTCACTTTGCTCAGCCATTTAGACACTCTGAGGTTGCTCCAGCATGATCCCAGGAAGGTTGTCCACTCCTCAAAATGGTGACAGATCTTACAATCAACTGTGTGGTTGGTTCTTCAGCTTCCACAGAGATTTCAAAGGAAGGTCTGAGAGGCTAGGCTAATTGTAGCAGGGTTGGAGTACTTGTGGGTGACCCTGGAGAAGGTGATGCATGGAGATGAGAGAAGGAAGCCAAAGCTGAAGTGGAGAACCCTGAGGTTAATAGATGCCAGCAGTGGGGGATATCTGCAGAGGAAAGCTGCAAGAGTCAAGCAGAAATAAACCAAGGAAGGCCATGTGGGCCACAATAAGAAAGGCCATGAGGCAGAACTACATAAAACCTTTGGAGAGAACAACACAATGCCATGTGCCCCAGATGCTGAGCATGGAGCTATAGGACTTGTTTGCCTAGCTGAATTTCAGTCTTATCTTGTTCCCTTCCCTTCTTTCTATGCCCCTATTTCTCCCTTGTGGAATGGAAATGTTTACTGTGTGCCATTATATATTAGATCTATGTGACTCGCTTTTGATTCTTACAGGAGAAAACATCCAAGCATTTTCCTTGCCTAAAATGAGATTTTACTTGGACTTTTGGGTCCTGTGCAGTCTTTTAGAAATGGACTAAATGTACTTTGCATTATGAGATTGACATGCGCTTTAGGGGGCATGTGGCTTAGATATGAGGTGTTCCCCAAAAGCTAATGAGCAGGACAATGCAAGAATTTTCAGAGGTGAAATGATTAGATAATGAGAGTTTCAACCTAATCAGTGGGGGCAATCTACTCGTATTGATTAGCTGGGTGGAAATTGTAGTCAGGTAGAATGTAACTACAGGAAGTATATCCCTGGGTTATGACTTTAGGTTTTGAAGCTGGTTAGCAGACCTCTCTGCTTCCTGTCCATCACATTCTGAGCTGCTTTCCTCTGTCATGCCCTCTTGACTTAAGCTTCTGCCTCACCTTGGACCCAGAGCTATGGAGTCAGCTGATCATGGACTGAACTTCTGAAAACTGTGATCCAAAATAAAATTTTTCTCCTTTAGGTTGTTCTTGTCAGGTCTTTTAGTCATAGGGATGAAAAAGCTGATAGAAGCAATTCTGTATGTATTTTGAAGGTTTAGTGGACAGGTTTAATTGAAAAGATTAGTTGTGAGAGACAAATTAACAATAAATCTGAAATTTTGGGACTCGAGTAATTGGAATAATTACACCACTTACTGATTTGGGAGAGATTATAGGAGGAGCAATTATTCATTGCCATTGAGAAAAATGGACTGTTTCTTAAAATGATAGACATTCTTTATTGTACTGGTTTCCTATTGTTATAGCAATAAATTACCACACATTTCACTTAAAACATCGGAAATGTACTGTTTTGTAGTTCATTCAGAGGTCCACGATGAGGTTTCTGCAGGAATGTTTCCTTCTGTTTGCTTCTAGTGAGAATCTGTTCCATGTTTCTTTCAGAGTTGCTGGCAAACGTTTGCATTCGTGAACTTTATAGATGCATTACTCCAGTCTCTATCTCCATTTTCACATGGTTTCTCTTGGGTCCCTGGGTCACATCTCTCTCTCCCTTTAAGTACACAAGCCATTGGATTTAGGACTCACTTGAAGTCGAGAATGATTTCATCTTGAAAGCCTTAACTGAATTACATTGGTAAAAATCCTATGTCCAATAACATCACAACCACAGGATGTTTAGGATTTAGGCACATATTTTGAGAGGACAGTATTCCACCCACTATACTTCAGAAATAATTGTTGCAAGAGCATTTCTATACATGGTGAATTCGGCAGACTCCTACGATTACTGTCATCTAAACTTTGAAAAGTAATGGTGAAGGTGATGTTTGAGAGTTGGTTTGATAACCAAAACCAGCCAAAGTGTCAAAGAAGCTGTGTTTAGACCAAAAAGAAGGATCTCTCAGGTGACCCCACTGTCTGCAGCAAGTACACTTGCTTTCAGATCTCCTCTTGTGTTTGACAATTGGAAGTATTTACCCAGGTTTAACAGAGGTGTTGGCAGCCACACACTTCTCCCAGTTGGGCTAAAAGAAATTCTAGAGCTAGCCTTTTGTCTAAAACACCCTTGCTGGGGGAATTGAGATGTATCTGTTAAGCTGCCACAGAAATTGCAGTTGAAGAAGCATGTGTGCCAGAGTCAGGGATGATTCTTTTTCATGAGTACCGACTCCTATGCATCGAGATAAAGACACAGAGGACAGAGATTCGGAGTCATCATGCCTCTGGGCATGTTGCAGATGAGTCTGGTGTTTAGCTTTAGACTGCTAATCCAATGGTGTGTTTCATTCCAGAGTTAATATCTAGGGACACCCCCATCATAATGCATGTGCAGGAACCCACCATCCTCCAGCTTTCTAGAAATGATGTTTCCTGTCCCATATTTAAGTCATCTCAAGACAGCCCACAGGGAAAAGTACAACCTGTGAGTACACACAGCACCTCTCCTACCTTGTAGTGTTCAGTGGTCCACCCATGGGTGTGGATGTGTTGATGTCTGCCAGACATTGCCAGAGTTGCCTGAGCTTGATTTTCCCCATACAATACTGTTCTAAAACCCCTATTCAGCACTAAAGCCAGTTCAGTTCTTGTTTTTACTTGCCGCCTCTGGGGTACTCCTTGTCTATATAATCAAAGGAGTATGTTGCATCCACCAATGTATCACGATCTAGTCAGCTGTGGTCATGTGGGCATTTTGCCACAGCATTAGTTAAGTTAAAGCAGGGCACCTCTGGCTCCTGTGGTGGGTGTCAGAGCCTCACTGGGTAATCTCCCCCCTGGCTGTTGGTATAACCATGGCATTGGGAATGCAGCGCAAGTCAAAACTCACAGAATGAAAAGGTCACTAGGGCCTGGAAGAACAAAGCCCAGAGGACCAACCAAACACTTTGTCAGATTACCTTGAGGAGCCATAGCTTGGGAGACCTAAGGAAGCACTAGACTTCCAGACCTCTCTTGCCATGTCTTTAAGGAATAGAAGACTGACAGTGTCCCGCTGATGCCTACCCCTTCTGGGGTCTCAGATATATTCTACCTATCAGGTAGGAGTTGGAATGAATTGGTGTAATAAGTTGAATCTGTCTGTTCAAGCCCTGAGGACACTAATATTGTGGGCCCCTATTGCCCTTGGTGCTTGACTCAGACCTTTCAGCTTCCATGCAGAAAGGGAGGTCATATCCTGTACAAACTCGACACATCTGTTAACATAACTCTCCCCAATGTCTTGAAGATCAGATGTGACTGGTGCCACTAGGGGGAACCTAGCACCTTGGTATTCCTTCATCCTTTCTCCCATCCCTGTAGAGAGGAGTCACTCAGACGAAGGATCAACTCAGATCAGACTTGAAGTGACCTGTATGAGTGCTAAGACAGTCTGAACAGCAAACTACCCAAAGGACATGCAGTTCAGAGGAAAAACAGAAAACATACCAGGTTTGGAACCCGAGATTGGATTGAGAAGCACAGGCTCAAGACTGCCTTCCACATCCCGAGCTCAGTATTTCTTGACACTTATGGCAATGTCATGCATCTCTTATGCCACAGCATGGTATTTAGTGCCCTAATCAGATGATGGCATCACTTTGCTAGGAGGTCACTTTAATATCCTTTGTCTGGAAGCTATATGAGTGATATGTTCCATTATTCAATGGTTCTATTGGCCTACAGATGACAGGGTGCATGAAAACTCCATCATTGTCCATGAGACTGTACCCACAGCCATGCTGCTTGCACAGTGAAGGATATTCCTTGGTCTAAGTGAAGTCCTGAGGAGTATCTAAAAACATAACACAAATTCCTCTCCAGGGTGGATATGATGGTCCTAGTATACACACGAGTGACATACATTTGTCCACCCCAGGCCACAAGAGGTTGCCATAATCCTTGTTCCACATAAGGGGATTCTTTAACAACCCAGTTACTCAGTTGCCATTATCCTGACAGATGGTTGGGCTATTGGGAACAGCCTAGGAATTGGTGCAAAAGTAGCAAGATTTCACATGAAGGTGACCTGCATGGCCAGCACCACTGCATAGTTTGTCCCATTGATAAGACTCCATGTCAGTCTCAGTCAAAAGATGGCCATCCACCAGATGGATACTCACTGTAGCCTGGTAAATGGAGTCTGCTTTTTTCAGAGTTGTCCATAAGCCATTTCATAGAGTTAGTAAGTGTGTCTTTGTCCCCAGGTAGCCACAGAAGGAGTCAAATCATCCCCTAAATTTGCTCAGTCCCTTATTCTAAGCTGGTCATTTGTTCCCGGGGTTGGACCCAGTCTGGATGTATCATTCTCCTTTGATAAATAAGCTCTGGTGAGCTTATCCAATTTCTTTGGTGGGGTTTGAAATGCCTAAATGAGAATGGACAGTCCATGTTGCAGGGTCAGCCATAAGATGCTCCATCTGCACCAGTGCCCAATAGTAAAGGAGAGTTGCCCTTTCAAAGAGTTTGACCTGGCACCTCTTTTGGTAACTTATGTGTTCAAAACCTGGAGAGGCTGGTACATCCCAATGGAAGGATTTTGTTGCTACAGACTCTAATCAGCAAGTGTGGAGGCTGTATACCTGTGCTTTCCCTGGGCTAGTAGGTTCTAAAACTTACAGAGGCAGTGCCTGGGTGAGGACTTATGGAATGCCTCCTAAGGTTTGTCATTGCAAAGGTACTTTATTCAAAATTGGTAGCTTTGCTGGTCACTCTGTCTAAAAGGGCCAAACCAATTACTCAGGTGGTATGCATGCTATCTGTAGTGCCTAAAGCAGCCTGCCAGCTATTAGGCCTCCTTTTTAATTAGTGATGCTGTCAGGGCCTGCAATTTTTATTTGACTGTATCTTGGACACTTTTTGGCTTCATGCCCAAGTGTCCTTGGCATTCAGCCTATGATAGTCCATTATTAGTCTCCATGACCAGGATGACTTTTTAATTAGTCAAACAGGTTTGTTCCATTGTGGTAGGGTAGACTCTAACATTTTTATCTGTGACAAGTTTTGAATTGACAAAGTGATGTCTATTCTATAATGAGTATGCACTACTGCTTTTTTGAATAAGTCATTAGGTAATCAGGTGGCAGGCAGGGATGGATATGCCCAGCTTGTTATGGCTCAAATTCTTCTCTGTGAGCAGGCATATGCACTCAGGTGGAAATGATGTTCTGTCTCACAGGCAGTCAAAATCTCAATGTCTACAGTGCACTTAGTAGTGGTAGCTGCAGTCCCAGGGATCTAGAATGGCCCAAAGGGCTCTACTCTCAGCAACTAAGCACCATCAGCAAATAAGCACCATGGCTCACTGCATTCATTCCCAACCCTTCAAAATACATCACTTTAGTCTATCCCCTTTTGTCTTGATAGGATTATAGGCCATTGGACTCTGTGGGGATCTGGAGACCATGGCCCCATTTCTAACTGCACCATGCAGTCTAAGACATTTGGATCTTACATGTCCCCTTATCAAACAAAAGCCCCAACCAGGCTACTTAAGACTTCCCCTGCATTTCTCTACATCTGCATAGATAAGGAGGCCTGTTTTCTGTGAAGTCCAGAGAGCAAGTGTTTACTTCCTCTTAGATACCCCAGAGACCATCAGAGTACCTCTTTCTTGTTTCCTCTCAGGTGCCACAAGGTCTGAGTACCCACATCCTATCCTTTTCATCCCTGGAAATAAGCCATCTCATAAGTGCCCAACAAACATGGGACTATGGGCAATCTTCTCTGTTTCCATATTCCTTTCTTTTGCCACAATGCAGGAAGCCAGCTTATTTGTGACTGTTGGGGGGGATATGTGTCCCACTTACCACCTTCCTTCCCCATACATCCAGCTACATGTCCAGCCCTATCCGCATGTTGCTATCTCTTGCCCTGGGCCCCATGCATTGTTGGTGGTGGGCGGATGTTTATCACCCTTCCTGCTTTACCGATGAGCAATGGTTCTAACAGACTGAACCTTGCTTCCTGTGTCAATCTTTTGAAGAAGATTCACTGAGTACTGGTGACTAATTTGTCTGAGTCTCATAAGACAGAATAACCTGCCACCCATTCCCAACACACACAGCCAATAGGGCAAAGCGGGTTTGTTACTTACAGACAGTCAGAAAGGGCCAAGAGAAGCCCAGTATTCATTGTAAGCTGATTTCCCAAGGCTATTCCCTGGGGTGGACCGAGTCTTATCTGCATATGCATTCCCTCTTACACTAACCACAAAGGACCCTGGAAAGCTGGATTTTAGACCTCAGGGCAGTAGAAGGTGCTGAAATAAAATACTAAAAACATCTTGTTTCTAGGGGACACTGAGATAGAGCCCAGACTGTTTCAGCTAGCCCTTCCCTTCCCTTCCTCAAGGTGTTAAAGTCCCAACATATTCTACAGTTATTACTGAGAATAAGGGAGGAGGAGATATAGGAAACTGGACTGGTCCAAGACCACCTGGAGATCTCTTCTGTCTGTGACGTAGTCTTTTCCTTAACCATGGCATCTTCTTTTCCACTATCTCATCTATGCCACATTTGATATACATATGTGATTTTTGGCAAGTGCTACAATCAAAAGCATGTTGGAAAAGAGGAATAGAAATAATGCTTTGCAATGCTCTAGTTTTCATATTCTCATTATATGAACAAATATTTCAAAAAATCTATGACATGACCAGCAAGGTTTTGTATACATTCAATAGTTACAGCTCTTCTAAAAAGTAATGTGATTATCTTATTTTAAGAAAAGCAAACTAAACCCAGCGCACTGGCTCCCACCTGTAATCCCAGCACTTTGGGAGGCTGAGACAGGAGAATCGCTAGTTCAAAGCCAGCCTCAGCAATGGCGAGGCGCTAAGCAACTCAGTGAGACCCTGTCTCTACATAAAACACAAAATAGGGCTGGGGATGTGGCTCAGTGGTCGAGTGCCCCTGAGTTCAATCCCTGGTACCAAAAAAGAAAACTAAAACTCATTTAATATTTTGTTCAGTACTTCATAGCACAGAGGTTAAGAGTGTAAAATAAATCCTAGGTTTTCATATTGCAATGTGTTAAGTCAACAACTTGTACTCGAAAAACACAGCAAGGCGCGAAAGATGCTAAAATATTTAGATAACAAATCCTTCATGTTTTGTTTCTGGAGAGATAAATGTGTGCTTATTATAAATATGAACTGTACTGAAACAAAATAATTTGATACTAGTTTATTTTCTACAAAATGCAATTCTTACATTAAAAACTATTGCAGTCAATAAATAACGGCAATGTGCAGCATGGTGACCCTCGTCACCTCAAAGATTTCCACCATCCGGTGGCAGTATTAAACTATCCCTGCCACTTCCCCAGCTATGGCCCATAGAATGTCACTACTCATCATAGACATCCATGACTTGACATGATTTTGTGTATTTTCTGGCCCATCACTTAAGAAATATTCCCTCTCTTTTTTTAAAATGCCCACTTTATTGACTTGGTCCACCAACATGTGGGTTTTTTCAAAGGACTACCCTTGTGGTTTCCCAAACAATGACTCTTTCAACATTCTTTTTCCAGGTCTATATTAAATTTCTATATTGTGATCATCTAAACACTGGTGCCTACTTACAGATTTAAGATTTTAACTTTTTCCTCCTGGTCATCCTGTGTCTGTACTCTTGTTTGTGGGTGCTCCGTGTGAATGATCTTTGCAATGCTCTAGTTTTAGACTTGACTGAGCCCTCCTTCTCCTTATTCTACCTCCTACCTCTGCTGGGTCAGTTCCTATTGCTATTCTCCAGACTTGGCAATATCAATAACTGATAGCTCCCCCACAATCTCAGCTTCAAGTACTCTACATTTTTTCCCCCTCATCTCTATTTTTTTTCTTTCCAGCCCCCTCCTCTAATGTTTCCATCCACTGGTTCTTTCACTTTTTTTTTCTTTTAGCACCTCTTGCTTTCTATCATTCAATCATCAAATATCATGAATGATAAATCTATCACTGAATGAGTTTAGTGTTCATCTGAAGGTGGGATAATGCTCATCATGGTTTTCTTTTGGAGAAAAGGGGTGTCCTAAAGATTAACTATCAGGATTTGAGCTTACATTCAGTGATTTTAGAAAGGGCTGAGGACACAGGGCTTTCCTCTGCATTTGGAAGTTGTCAAGGAGTGTGAGCATTCTATGATTGACATCTTAATAAATTCATTTATAAGGTAGGAAAAATGGACCAAAGTTTAAGCTCTAGCTAGGAAAAGCACTGAGTTACTCACATCTTCCTGGACAGAAGATGTCTGGATATCTTTATAGTTTGAGCAATGCTCATAGTTTTCCTGTATTTACATGTGATTACAGAATGGTCTTCTTTTTGTCTTCATCCATCATGATCAGTGTGGTGTTCTGTTGGTAGTGTTCTATAAATTCGTTTCTGTTGAAGAGGCAAGCACTACCACCCACCTAATAGTGAGAGGTTCATTTCCAGATGTCAGGAGCTGCTTTTCCATTTCATCTTGGTCCAGCTTTGCAATCACACCTTGCACCCCCAAATCCTCCATCCTTACTCCACTAGCGTTTCTAGATCCAGGCTGGGTAGCATGGCCTATTTATTTCTTTTAATCAATTTAATTTTTCTCTGTATTATTTATAATAACAAAGTGTATATTTATTTTGCATTTATATATTTCTATTTTTTAAGCAAATTAGATTATTTTACAACTCAGTAGCAATTAAATAATAATTTGAAACTTAAGAATATCATCCAAATCCAAAGTGCAAATAAGGTCTATATGAATTTGTTATAAATTCTATGCAATTATGTAAAATACAAAAGCATAATTTAGAACTTCAAAAAATGTTGTGATAGGATTTGTTACATTGGCAGTTGACTTTCACTGAATTAAAGATAAATCTTTGCACAAGTGATGTTAATGCCATGACAAGGAATGATTTTAAAGATTAAAATAAAAAGAGACAAAGTCAACTTGGGGATGGGGAAAAATATGATAAATTGAAGATAAGTACTAGGGTTTTAAGTGTAAGAATTTTTTTAAAGATGCAGTTTGAACTTGCATATGCTTTATAGTTAGTGACATTTTAATGGAATAATATCTAGGAGAAAAATGAGACTAATAATTTGTGAACAATTTTATAGGAGGACTGTGATAATATCATAGATAAGAATAATTTCCTTACATTCATTCAGCATATTATATATTCTTGCTACCCTCTTTGGACATTGATTCTGCTTTAAAGAAATTACTCTTTAGCATGATTCTTTTCTTTGTGTAAGCTATTTGCTTTTTTTCACAAATGTTCAAATAACTCTACCTTTACCCTTGAGTTTGATATTTTCTTTAATTAGAATTCAGGGGTTTATTTGTTTTATTTGGTGATGTTATCTCCTAGCACTCAGAGCAATCACTAGTAAATAGGTGGAAATTGATAAATATTATTTGAATGATAAAATAATTAATTTTGAACAGTAGAAATTTTAGTGATTTTTCTGCCCTGCCATGAAAAAGTCATGTCCTCTGGAATCTTGTGCTTAAAACTTCCTTCAGTTGATGGAAAATTCCCTGTATAATTTCGTTACCTTCCCAGACTTCCATTTTATTGGTTTCCTATTTAATAGTTTTACAATCTCAACTTATTGAATTACTCTTCCTATTGATTTACTGTAAAGTGTGAAACATTTATAATATTTTTCCCCACTCCTGGATTGTATTTAGGGATTATCATCACTTAGGTACAGTTTTCTTGGCTTTGTATTTACAGTTTTCCTGTTAACTGTTCATAGTTGATAGAGAATGCTAGAGTGAATGATTTTCCTAAGTGTTTGATTCCTCCCTGTGCTGTGGCCACATCTTGTCAGTTGATTTTGCTCTACCCTCGCTGTAGGTGGAATGTACTGAGTCATCATGTCAATCAAAGGAATGGACATGTGTTTTTCTTTAGTCAATGGCACATGAGCACATTATTCCATTTACCACCTTAGAGCACTTATTTTAAATTGATTATGCATTTGGACTTACGTCTCTTCTCCTTTAGGAAGTGATAAAATTAAAATACATTTTATCAGATACTGTAAAGGATACTGAAATTGACCAGGATAAAAGTATCCTATAGCATGAATAATGAAGAAATATTTTTTAGGTAACTGAAATTTGGAGATTGTTCATTTCTACGTTGAATGCTAATCCAGGAACTGATAAAAGCAAACTTCCAATTTGTTCTAATAATGGATAATCTTAGTCCCTTCATTCATCTATAACAAAATACACTAGATTGGGTAATCCATAAAGAAAATTAATTTATTTTATCACATTTTTGAAAATTGCAAAGTCCAAGACCAAGGTGCAGAAGAGAGAGGACCTGCTCCAACCAGTCATTGTGACATCAGCATTAATCCATTCTCCAGGGCTCCAGCTAAATACCTCCCAATGTTGTTGCATTGGGATTATGTTTCCAGCAGATAAATTTTGGGGATCAAAACATCAAGTGCAAAATATTTCTTTGTGTACTTTGTTTTATAGTTAGAGTGAGAGCTAAGACTTTCATTCTTTTGTTTTCTGTGGCTGGAAGACCAGTGTGCAAAGAATAAGGATTAGCCTGGTAAGAAGTCCTGTTGCTGCGGCTGCCACTATTTAATGTCCTTCACTAGGATTTACCCCACGTAGTTTGAGGACTGTAACTGTTCTTCTGAGGAATTCTCCGGGAGCATCAGATCATTGCTCCAATTCAGCATATCTGTCCAAGTCTTGCTGAGATCACACAGCCAGCCCAGAGGGTGCACCAATCAGTGCCAGTCGTCTCTTCCAGGAACCAGTAGGGAGAAGAAGCAAAGGCTGAATAATACATGGATCATGATGTTGATGATTTTATGGGCAAGACAGCAGCATGGAGACTTCACCCAGGGCAGGCTTCATAATTTTGCTCTGAGATTTCTGCACTTTCAGAGGGTCTCCTGCATTTTCTCTGTTGTCATCACAACTGCTAAATTCATCCTTGTTCCTGGGGATAATTCTGACACCATGTTTATGGTCTTCCTCTTTGGCTTTCTGCACAATTGAGATAAACAAGTTTATCCCTAACTTCTTTGAGAATTCCAAAGGAATTACACTGCAGCTTTCCTATCTCACTCTGATGGGAATTCCCACCCATTCACATTTTTCCTTGAAGCTGGCCAGTGTTCTCCATGGACTTCTCTCTAAATGTATCAACTGCTAGTAACTTTCAAGATATTTGCTCTTTATATCCTTCTACCTACTTCCCTTCAAAGGTGGGGTGGAGGACAGGTTAGAAGCTATGACATTCTAGAGACTCATTTATGTCTCTGAACTGTCACTTTTCCTTGTTTGGGGGCAGTTACTATCTTCAGTTCATTTCTATCTTGCTTATTTTAAAATTTTAAATACATTTTATCAGATACTGTGAAGGTTATATTCAGTAATCCAGTTTCATTTTTACTATCACTATACTGTGGTTTTGATTTGATATTAATATGGTAGAAAATAAATATATGTAATGCATGATTTTTGAATTTAACTGTATCTGTTTAATAGCCAAGCTATTTATATTAAAGTTCTGTTACTTCTAAATTTTATTGTTTAAATGATTACATATCATAAATATTTCCTTTTACTTTTGAAAACTATTTTGTTTAGAAGTAAGAAATAAAAATGGAAATGACCACTACCATGTAGGGAGTCTATCATCATAAATTATGTAATTTCAATTTTTTAACTAGATAAATTTCCCTATCTTTCTTTTTCCCTTTTTTATAACTATTTGTCCTCATTTCTCCCTGACATTTCTCCTTCATTTTTCCCATTTCTTTTTTCCATTTACCACTACTTTACTTATTTATCTATTCATTCATTCATTAATTTATTCATTTATGTCTTTTAGAACTGGGAATTGAACCAAAGGACACTACCACTCTATCCATTTTATTGTTTAAGACAGGGTCTCAGCCGGGCGTTGTGGCACACGCCTGTAATCCTAGCACTTTGGGAGGCTGAGCCAGCCTCAGCAAGATCGAGGTGCTAAGCAACTCAGTGAGGCCCTGTCTCTACATAAACACAAAATAGGGCTGGGGATGTGGCCTAGTGGTAGAGTGCCCCTGAGTTCAATCCCTGGTACCCCTCAAAAAAAAGACAGGGTCTCAGGAAGTTGCTCAGGCTGGCCTTGAACTTGCAATCTTCTGGCCTAAGCTTCCTGCCAGTCACTAGCTTGTGTCACTGTAGCTGGCATTGACAAGTATTCATTAAGCAGCTATTGTCTCTCTCTCCTTTTCCTTGTCTTGTCCTTTATTTTATTTTTTTCCTTATTATTCGTGATTGAACTCAAGGGAACTTTACCTGTGAACTACAAACCCAAGCCCTCTTTTACTTTTCATTTTTTTTTCCACTTTGAGATAGGGTCTTACTAAGTTGCTGAGGGTCTTGTTAAGTTGCTGAGGCTCTCTTTGAACTTAGGATCTTCTTGCATCAGCCTCCTGAGTTGCTGAAATTACAGGTACAATTGTGCCTGCATTGGACCTAGTATATCTTTGAGGATTAAAAATATAAAATTGAAAAATATGTTGATCATGAAAGACAATTATTTACTCTAAACCGATTTAGAATGCATAGACTTTTTATTAATGACTTATTAAATGTATGGATTTTTGTTTATTCAAAGTTTATTGAAAATACAGATTGTTCCATATACTGTCTACACTCCAAAGAGAATTCTTCACACAGGTGGCATACTTTTTAAGCAAAATTTTATTAAAAGTTTGTTTTCATGTAAGACCAACAATAGCTTTAATGAGTTAGCATGGCAAATGGATATTCTATTAAATTCAGACTGTCACAGAAATTTCCATGCATTTTGCCAATAAACTGAAAGAGAATATTTAATGAGAGTAATTATTTCACTCTCTTGTTTCTAAGTGTTCTGAGCTTTGAAATCTTTGGCTGAAAATTGAAACCATACTGAATAATGTCAAAATTAATAGGAAGTATGAATTGCTAGTACTTTTAAGCAAGGCTAAAGTGAATACAAGTAGGTATTTTAGTACATAAATTTCTACTTAGGAAAATGGCATGATAATTCAAGTTACTTAGATTTCAAGAAAATTTTTGAAATATGAATATGCTTTTCTAAAGCATACTCCTTTCATGTTCTCTGAATATGTAGTTTCATTTATCTTTAACTTGCCAAATTAAAATTATAATTTGAATTTTAACATGTTATGACTCAGATTTCTTCTTTTTATGAAATTGAATTTGACAGCATCTAAATGTGTTTATAACTAAAATAAATTTAATGAGTCCATTAATAAGAAAAAATTAGAGCACAGAGTCTCCATCAAAATGTAAAATGCAATTATGATAATTATTTGGCAAAGTTTGATTATAGTTATTAAAATGAATAGCCAAAATTTTAATTAAAGTATTAAAAATTTGAGTACAGATTGAAAATACGAATACTTTGCTTCATCTAAATTGCCCTTAACATAAATTTCTCTGGTCTTTGGTACTTCACTTGGACAAAAATTCTGAATTAACTTGATTATTATTAAAAATTTGTCCAATTTTTTCCAGTTTAAAAGGATGAGAAATAAAGTTACAAGGATCAGGAAAGGTTTGGAATAAGGATTGTCACTGCATATGATTTCTATTTTAGCTGATTTATTTATTTATTTTTTTGGTTTAATAGCTACCAATCTAAATGACAGAATTTGAAAGAAAAATAAAGATGTAAACCTTGAAAAAAACTAAAAGCAAGTGAATATATTTTGGATTTTAGCTTCTTATACTGTCATCTGTCTAATTTTTGTTTTGCAACATAATTATTGCCCTTTAACATATTTGCTACTGTCCTAAAAGCAAATACAACTTCAATAAGGTTAACAATCAAGTTAGGAAGTTCTATTTTGTGCTTAATTATCTACATACATTTCACCTCTATAGTATGGTAATATTTACAAATTGATATAATAATGTTTAGTATTAACTTTTTCAAATGGAATCTTCTGGATAAATATTCTTACTTCCATTTTAAATATGAGGACATTGTGGCAACGTAAACCATTTGCCTGTCTATGAAATAAGGAGTAAGAGGAGTTGTTTTAAAATTTGGATTTTTTTGACATCCACTGTTCACTAACTAGTATGACGCATTGCTTTGCACCATAGAAATGAAGATTAGACATTTTCCTTCCTTAGTATGATACAGCCTATTCATATTTTCATGCGCAGAAAATGTAGCCACTTTCTGAATGACTAGGCGAGCCTCGCAGTTGTTTAAAATCTCTAGGAGGTGAGCAATTCTGACTATTTCAGAAGTGCTCAGCTTTGGATAAAATGATTATGTGCACCATAATTATCTATAGTGCAGATCTAGTGGGTGGCCACACCTCCCAGTATGTAGAAGTAGATGCATGTGGTTTGCAAAACAATTTGGAGACAATTATCGTTTGTTAAATTTTTATGGGGTGACATGTCATTATCTGTTTTGCAGTCCTCATTTAGAAATGCAAGCACGTGTAAAAGGGAAGGAAAAATAGGTATTCAACATAATCCAAACTGCTTAGCCCATACTACTTCTTGCTGGAAGGGAAATCAGGTTCATAAACAAACTGTTTTTGAGGCTGATAACAGAACAATGTTCAGATCAGATCAGTGAAAATTCAGTCTGCACCACTGCCTGTGCTGCATCTAATCACCAACTTCAGGGTATCCAGTTTCCATTCAGTGCCTTCACTATGGACAAAACAAGATCAACAAAGATACCTCCTTTGGATAAAACATGGGTTCATATTTCATTTTGCCTCATCTCTAGAGGTAGTGATTATATTTTCATCCAAAACAAACAAGGTGCTCATGTCCACAAGCTGTCCACAGTTTTCCTGCATAAAGTGACACCCACAGTTGCTCTGTTTATTGTCCCTGCATTTCTGATGCAACACTTGTCTGTTGTAATGATGTGTGGTTGCCTCAGTAATTGTTAATCTCATGATGGAACATGTCCCCAGAGGTTATAGGTACCATTTTCTGAGTCTCTTGCTTCCAGCCTGAATTATGAAATGATTGTTATTATAACATTCTATTCTTAAAGTGTTTGTGAATTTGTAATGATAGGGAGTTAGAGTTATGATCCTAATAAGAACACTTTCTAGGTAAGCATAGCATTGTCTGTGCAGAGATGACTGGTTTTGTATGATACATGTCTTTCACTAACATGGAGCTTTCTCAAAAGACAGGGAAGCCAGGAGAATTAAAATGTCAGCAACTTACACATTTAGAATTTACTCCCAGCTGAATTTCAATGTAAATATATTAAATATACATTATGTAAATATATTTAAATATGCAATGCACATATTTACATTTAAATGTAACTTGATATAATTTACATATTACATTATGGATATCAATCATTAAAATACACTGATTTTCTGACCCAAAGCTACTAATCAGAATGATGTATGAATATGCTTCTTAATTAACTATTTACTGAGTACTAAAAGGTGAAAATGCTGATCCAGGTGTATACAGTAATTTTCAGAATGATTTTCTCCTTAACTGGCAGTTGAAGTTCATGAGGGTAAAGAATAATATAGATAAGTACAGAAATAAAATAAAAGAGTATAAATACCAAGGGAAGAAGGGAGAACATAGATCTACACTAACATTGCACTGAATTGCCTCAAGTGTCCTAGAGTGATGCTGTTAAACATCTAGTCTTAGAGGAACAGTCAAATAGTGAGTACTCCTGGGTAGAGAGGTAAAGAGTAGTTGAGAAGTACATGTGTGTGCCTACCTACAGCTGACTAGTCAAGAGTCTGGAAAAAATGTCCGCTATGACTTCAGCATTCTTGGGAAAACTGGAAATCCATAAGCAGCAAAATGAAACTAAACCCCTATCTCTCACCATGTACAAATTCAACTCAAAGTGGATCAAGGACCTGGAAATTAGATCAGAGACCCTATGCCTAATAGAAGAAAAAGTAGGCCCAAATCTTCATCATGTTGGATTAGGAGCTTACTTCCTTAACAAGACTCCTATAGCACAAGAAGTAAAATCAAGAATCAATAAATGGGATGGATTCAAGCTAAAAAGCTTCTTCTCAGCAAAAGAAACGATCAATGAAGTGAACAGAGAGTCGACATTCTGGGAACAAGTCTTTGCCACACACACATCAGATAGAGCACTAATCTCAAGGATATATAAAGAACTCAAAAAACTTAACACTAAAAAAAGAAACAACCAAATCAATAAATGGGCTAAGGAGCTGAACAGACACTTCTCAGAAGAAGATATACAATCGATCAACAGACGTGAAAAAATGTTCAACATCTCCAGCAATTAGAGAAATGCAAATCAAGATTTCATCTCACGCCAGTCAGAATGGCAATTATCAAGAATACAAACAATAATAAGTGTTGGTGAGGTTGTGGGGAGAAAGGCACACTCATACATTGCTGGTGGGACTGCAGATTGGTACAACCAATCTGGAAAGCAGTATGGAGATTCCTTAGAAAACTTGGAATGGAACCACTATTTGACCCAGCTATCCCACTCCTTGGTCTATACCCAGAAGACTTAAAAACAGCATACTATAGTGATGCAGCCACTTTAATGTTTATAGCAGCTCAATTCACAATAGCTAAACTGTGGAACCAACCTAATGCCCTTTGATAGATGAATGAATAAAGAAACTGTGGTACATATACACAATGGAATATTACTCAACAATAAAAAAGAATAAAATTATGGCATTTTCAGGTAAATGTATGGAGTTGGAGAATATCATGCTAAGCGAAGTAAGCCAAACCCAAAAAAACAAATGCTGAATGTTCTCTCTGATAAGTGGATGCTGATCCATAATGGGAGAGGGGACACAGAAGAATTGAGGAAATTTGGTCAAAGGAGAGGAGGGGAGGGGGCATGCGAACAGTAAAGATGGTGGAATAAGTTGGACATCATAGCCCTAGCTTTATATATGACTGCACATATGACGTGATTCTACATCATGTACATCCAGAGAAATGAAAAGTTGTGCTCCATCTGTGTACAATGAATCAAAATGCATTCTGCTATCATGTATACCTAAGTAGAATAAATAAATAAATAAAAAGACTTCAGCACTCATTAACACAGTCTCCTTTCTCATTTCCTTGTCTTCAATTATGAATTCCCATTATCTAGTTTATGTCCCGCAGTTTTTTTTCCTTCTTCTTGTTTTTACTTTCAGTTCTCAGTTACCTGCAACCAACTGAGGCCTGAAAATATTCAGTGGAATACTTTATGTAATATTTACAGGACAAATGGTTCATATGTTTTGCCTCGCAAGCCATTCCAAGTAGTATGATGAATTCTTGCACCATCCTACTCTATCACAAGTAGTATGTGAATTGTCCCTTTGTTCAGTGTCTACACTGTGTACAGTACCTGCCCTCTAGGCACTTAGTAGCCATCTGGGATAACAGATCAACTATGTATTATCGCAGTGCTTGTGTTCAAGTAAACATGTTTGAGAGAGAGAGAGAAAGAGAGACCACGTTCCCATATTATTGTTACAATTGTTTTATTTTGCTATTAGTTATTATTATTAAACTCTTACTATGCCTACTTTGTAAATTAAACTTTATCATAATTTTTTTAATAGGAAAGCATAGCATATGGGGGTTAGAGGCTATCTGTGGTTTCAGGCATCTACTGGCGTTTTGAAACGTGTACTCTGAGAATAAGGGGGAGCTACTGTACTGTGTTTTTAAAAATAATCTTTCTAAACACAAATTGTGTCATTTCTGTCCCTCTTTAAAAAGAACTCAATAATTTGCCAATGCCTTCAGCTTAAAATCCAATCATTCTAAATTTATATTTTTAATTCTGCTTTTTTGTATATTTCAGCCCTCAGTTTCAGTCATGCCTTAATTCAGATGTTGTAATTCTGTCCTTCCAAATTACCTGACACTGCCAAACTTTCATCATCTTTTTCATTTAATCTTCGTGAAATAGTCCTTTCCTTTTTTTGTTTGTTTGTTTATTTGATTCTTTGCTTTTTTTTTGTTTGTTTGTTTCTCTTTTTAATAGTGCTAGGGATTCTGTCAGGGCCTTTTGCATGCTGGGCAATTGGTGTACCACTGAGTGACTCCCCTGCCCTCCTTTCCTGATTTTACATGTGAGTACCTCCTTTTGTCCTTTTCAAAGTTCAGATTATGGGTGATTGCTTTTAAAACCTCTCCATACCCCTGCTCCCTTAGCACATGCACACAGCTGGATTCTTCCTTCCTAAGATCGAAAGAGCAGTGAAGCACAAAAAAATAAGATGAAGTTACAAGACTTTCTGGAAAGTGAGTGTACCTGAAACTTTATCAGAGGCTTGTGTTCCCAGACAGCAGCAGTGGTAGAGAAATTTCTCCAACCTGCCCTCCCACGATCAGATGAGACCCATTTCCATTCTTTTTCTGTACCCCTCTTCTTTTCCAAAGTTTGCTTTTAAAATTAGCTCATTACTCTACTTTCCTTTCTTTTACATTTACTGATTCTTCTATATGTAGATTGCTGGTCTTGCATTTCAGATCAAGGTTTAAGATTTAATTACATTATACTTAAATGTGCAAAGAATATGTGATTTATTTGCTATGATTTATTTAACTTCCTTCATGAGCTTCACTCTGCTAGCTAAAGCACTACATTTTAAGATTCACAATCGTGGACTTTCTTTTGATGTAAAGAGTGTTTTTGGTTAAACATTTATTATTTCAACATTGTCTCATTAATGAACGAGATAGAGAGCTTAGGCATTTGGAGAATGTAGAACCATCTGGCCTTTTGTTATTTTGGAGACACATATTGGTCAGGAACCACTGAGAAACATTTGCTTTATCTGATTTTATTTTTCCCCTTCAAGTTAACTGCTAACTATCATAGCTGGAATTGGTAAATATCGTTTGCTAGGGCAGTTATAACAAAGTACTATGGGCTGAATGTCTTAAACATGAATTTATTTTCTCATAGTTCTAGAGTCTAAAAGTGAAGTCAGAGGTATTGGCAGGGTTGGTTTCTTCTATGGTCTCTCTTCTTGACTTGCCAATGGCTAAATTCTCACACTGTCCTTTTATGGTCCTCCCTTGATAGGCGTATGGGTCCCAATATTTCTTTCTTTTAAATATGCCATTCATATTGGATCAGGACCCACCATAATGGCCTCAGTTGAGCTTACTTACCTCACTGAAACCTCCATTTCTAATGCACTCACATCTCAAGGTAAAGGGGGTTAAGACTTCAACATATAAATTTTACAGAGACAAATTCAGTTCATAAAAATAACCCATAATATTGTAGTCTTTTCTTTACAATGCCTTGAATCTTGCTGGCTCAGCAGACTCTTTTGAGTTTCTACTTTGTCCCTGTGTGATACATTTTTAATTATAACATTTCTGAAAGTATGTGTGGTGTTGTGTTTTCCATACTAAATAATTTTCTGTCACTACGTGGATGTCCTTGAATTCAGTTCTGAAAATAGCTACCTGGAGTTAGTGTCAGATTCCATACCCTCAGAGCTCAGTAGTCACACAAGACTACTCCCCATGTCCTCAATCACCTGCTTCAGATGCTGCTCATAAATCCCAGATCACTGGGACTTTTCTGATCAGCTATTAGTTCAAGGAGTTGCTACAAGCCCCTATTCAAGTTCAATAATTTTCTAGAACAGTTCACAGAACTCAGGAAAATACTTAGTTACTATTACTGGTTTATCTAAAGGATAAAGTGCAAGAACAATCTGATGGAAAAGATGTACAGTGCAAGGTCTAGGTGGGGAGGGGGCAGTTTCCCACCTTCCCTGGGAATGTTCCACTCGACTTTAATCTGATCACCAACACAGAGGCATCTGGTGTCATGCACACACTCCAACAGTGCCAGTTGGGACACTCCTTTACTTCTCTTCCTGCCTCTGAGAACACACGCATGTTGCCTTGATAATTCCCTTGAACTTCTCTGAAATGCCTCCTCCTGAGGGTTTTGCCCTTCCACAAATCCAGGTAGGTAGTATTGAGTTTAGATATCTGATTCTGCTCCTTCGGCCTTATCTTCTTAAAATTTCCTAGGAGAGAAGGAGTATGTTGGGTTTTTTTCCTTCCTTTACATCATGTTATTGTTGTACCCTGGGAGCAGGTGGTTTTATAGCCTATCCATCTTCTGCCCAAGGTATAAATTCTCTAAGACAAATTTTATTCTATAAGTCATCAGACTAGGACTTTTGATAAATTAAATGAAAACTCAATGAATTTATAACATTGTATAACTTCCCAAGAAAAGCGGCTTTGAAATTCATTTTTTAAAATTAAAATATTGTATTTGCTGTACCCTTTCTTTATAGCTCAAAATGTAATAAAGTATAATCTTTCCTTTTATATTTCTGACACAATATTTCATTCCAGTTACCCATTCAACTATCCACAAAGCACATGAAAACTTCAGGTAGAAGCTAGACTTGGTGGCAAAAGCTTATAATTCTAATGATTAAGGAGGCTAGAGTAAGAGGATTACATGAAGGCCAGCCTCTACATGTTAGGAAACCCCTAAGTAATTTAGCAAAACCTCACCTCAAAATAAAAATAAAAAAAAAACTGGAACAGTGGTTCAGTGGAAAAATACCCCTGGGTGAAATCCCCAGTCAAATAAATAAATAAATAACTTCAGTGTCAGGAAGAGGTAAAATAACTACAAATATAAATATTTTGCTGATATTATATCCACTATATTTTTATATTATATGCCTAATTCTATAACATTTTCAAGGAAGTAACCAGAGGAAAATAACAAATATGTTAACTAATATTTGCTTATCACATCACAGTCATTTTGAATGCATTTATAGAAACGTCTCTGATAGGGACTATAATTGGCAAATATTGATGGCTTAACACAACTGTTCAAAGGTTATTATTATTTAGTCACATATATATTTAAACTCCATTTTTCTTTTCCTCCAGTGGAAGTACAATATGACTGTGCTTGGCAATACCAGTATTTTTCTTTTCAGAAGAACATGAAATCCAGGTATTTGGAGATTGAATCGACCAAAGGAAATTCAAAGAATATGGAGTGAAAGTTTCAGCTTCAGATTTCATTTTCTGAATTGTAAGTTTTACTTTTGCAATTAATCTCACCTTCAAAATTGCATACACAGCTAATTAAGCCACCAGGTGGCTTATTGGGAGGCTATTTAATTACTTGTGTCTTGTTTTGAGGGCAATGGTTGTAATTATCAAGTTGCAAGTGAAATTAAATATGAAGCTATTTTCCCTGCCAAATGAATTTGTGATTGAAAAGGAAAGCTAACTTAGGTCAAGCTGGAAGACTCGTGTTAGATAAAATACAGTGATGGCTTTTAAATTGCTGAGCGCAGTCTCTCATTCTTAAGCTCTATGCCAATTTGCATGAAAAAAATTGGAACATCACAAGGGAGATTCTTCTGGGTGGTTGTTTTTCAGCTATAAATTAGTCATGTTGGGAGATGCATGGTCCGCAGAATTTCCTAAAATATGTTCCATAGGCCAAAGTTTTTGAAGCCCATGAATTGATTTATTTTGCAGAAGGATTTCCAAAGGCAAGTAAGTTTGATAATTCTTCACTATACAGATATAAAAATTGAAATTTTTATTTTATTATATTTCTTCTAGTGTATCTTTAAAATTTATTTGTGCAAGGACACTGGTGTTGTCAGAGGATGTTAGAAATATAGTGATGTGGAAAAAACTTAGTTTTAGTAAATTTATTTTAGGAAATGTTCTATTAATTCATCATGATTAGGTTCATTGACATAGCTCAGCAAATGATAGGTTTAAGTCATTCTTTAAATGTCAGCAGAAAAACATACCTATTATAAAATGCTTAAATAGTGATATTTTTGCCAATGGTATTATTTCTAAATGATGAGTTAGCTTGTTTTCTTAAATCTGACAAGAGATTTCAAATGCTTTTAAAGTAGGGCAGTCTGTAAAATTGGGTAGTAAGCCACAGCTCTGATTAAATTTCTTACAGACACTGCAGAGGTAAAACTTGGTCAACTATGGACACATTTATGAACTTACTAAAATGTCAATGGTTTAAAGACTAAAAGTGAAAAAATGACCTTTCAAACATGCTGTCTTTATGAACTTCCATCCATTTTAAAACATAATTTTTAAGCCAGCATGGACATAGTCGTTTTTCTAATATTTCTTAGTAATGGCTTGAGTCACTCCAACAAATGAGAGACAGAAAAACAAAACAAAACAAAACAACATTTCTCACTTCTTTGATAGTAAAGCTACATAAAAAAAATGACCTTTTGGTTTCAAAAATACAAAGTATATTAATGCTATAAAATGCACATTAAAATTTTTCTTTTTGGAACTTAAAGGATGAATTCTCAACTGTCTGAAATATGTTAGATATAGAAATAGCTAAAGGTCAAGAAGGGATAACAGGATCTGTTGGAACTGCGTTCACTTTCTGGTCATACAAAACTGGGCTGAATGGCTTCACAAAACCCATAACATAAAATATCTATATATCTAAATATAGACATATGATATATATGCATATATATGTATATAAGACTTGTGATTGTATATATTTGTTTGGCATTCTGTATCATTTGCACACAACAAAAAATATGCACACAAAAAATGCATAAAATCATATGCAAACCCAATAGTCTACATCTAACTATATTTTGAAGATACCAGGCATCTGTGGAATCAGGGTTCAGTCACCTTGCAGCAATTGTACCAAGTTGGCTTGGGTGTCTCTCTTGCTCTTCTTCCCGACCACAATCAGTAAATAGTTCCAAGAAGTCTGTGTTGGGTGGTTTGCCCTTCAGTACTGAAAGCACAAAGGAATTGCTTATTCACCTCTCTCCCTAACTCTTGATCTACCTGGATGTGCTGTTACTTCCCAGGAATCCCCAGAAGCCACCTAGTTAGTTTGACTCCACTCCCATTTGACTCCAATCAGAAAGGCAGACTCTGCCTTCCTTCTGGGATAATAGGCCTAACTGGTTCCTTTGTACAGGAGTGGTTGAATCAAGGGTCTTGTCTAAGCCTCCTATAAAGCAAAAAATGCCTCCAGGGAAGGCAAATCAGTTTATTGTTCCTTAGCCAAAACAATTAGTTCAATAAAACTGAAAATCTGAATTCCATAAGATTGCCACCTATGTTAAACATTCTATGTTTAATTATAAGCCATAAATAAACTAAGGAAAATTGTGAGGCTGAAAATTACAGATAAAGCTTTGGAGGCATATTATATGGAGCTCCCAACCAGGGGGCAAAACCTTCCGTGGTTCACTTACCCCATCTGTAAAATAAGCTTAGCCCTAGAAACTGCCTCACGTATTGTTTTGAGAATTGAGTCATTATGTTTGAAATTTTTCATAACTCAGTCTGATGAAAGTTTTTACATTTAAGTGAATCCCTGTTTATCTGCCCAAAATTCTGTATTTGCAAACTTTTTAGATTATCTCCCCATTTTAATAGTCAGGTCTTTGGAAATCATGATCTTTCCTATCAGACATATTAAATACAAACGGTTAATTGGATGACAAGTATACCTGGCCCTGTGCATGTGTGGATTCCTCTTTCATGGATTCAACCTACTGTGGATCCAGAATATTTGAAAAAAATACACCTGTATTCAACATATAAACTTTATTTGGGTCATTAGTTCCTAAAGGATGCATCCTAACAATTATTTACTTAGCATTTACATTGTATTAGGTATTGTGGGCAATCTAGAGATGGTGTATCAGTTAAAACAGTGGTTCTCAAATGTAACCTCCTATGCATCAATCCAGGACATTCTGATTTAATTTGTATGGGGTAGGTGTAGAATTTAGCATTTTAGAAGATTGCAGAAATGGTGATACACAGTCTATGCTGCACTCATAGAGATAGAAAGTCAGGCATCTCAAATTTCCCAGTTGTGATTTTGCCTTTTGCCACTCTATTCATAGACACTACTAAATAATTCAAGTAAAAGAAAGGAGAGTAGAGGGGCTGGGTTTGTGGCTCAGTGGTAGCGTGCTCGCCTAGCATGAGTGAGGCACTGGGTTAAATCCTCAGCACTACATAAAAATCAAATAAAGATATTCTGTCTACCTACAACTAAAAAATAAATATTAAAAAAAGAAAGGAGAGTAGAAAGAAGAAATTAAAAATAAATTATAACATGAGGTGAAATGCTTAAAAGAATATGCAAATTAATTTTGAGAATAAAGTACAAAATAAAATGAATTTCAATTTCAATCATATTTTCAGAATGATAAATTTAATATCTGAAAAATAAAATTATTTTAAATTGAAGCAATTAAAAGTTAGCAGCAATAACATAAAAGTTTAAATGTATTAAACAGAAATTATATCCTAAGGCAGTAAACACATATATATTCTATTTTCCTTTGTTTTTTTTTTTTTTCATGTAGGGAAAGGGTTTTGGAGCACCATGGCACAACGTGTATACCTGCATTCCCTTAGTCCAGTCCCCTACCCTCTGGGCTCCACTTATTTTTGGCTTTGCTCTTTAGTCACCTGGGTGGGACTGACTTTCAGATTCCCTATAGCACTGCCATTCCTTGGTACTTTCTTAAGTCTATCCAAATCTCTCTAAGTAGTGCCTGGTCTTGTCTGAGTGTGCCTGCCATCTGTTTTCTGTTAGGACTCTGACTGATAAAAGGATACAGTAAATATTTGATATGAAAGAAAACTAAAAGAAAAGAGAGGAAGATGAACAAAAGGAAAGCAAGTACTTAAAAGAGAACATTTGCAGTAATAGGAAGATATCTAACACCAACGGGCGATTTTTACTTGCAATTACAAACTCATTTGGATGGTGGAAATGAGAGCAGGAAGGTGAGTCAAGGACCTAAATTAATTTAGGGCCTTGGTACACTTTATAGCCTCCTGTGCTGTGTTGGAATGGCTTTTCAAGTAATAATTTTTAAATCCACTTGACTTTTAGGCTGCCTCTTCTTTGGGATTTAGTTGAAGAAACTTGATAGCTAAGAATCTTATTTTGTCTGTGCCTCAGGTATTGCTTTTTTCAAATATCTGGGTCTTTATTTAGCTTGTTTTTCTTATGGAATATCATCATCTTTAAAAACCACAGTGGACAGACTCAGGATTGAGATGATCACGTGTGTTTTGAGAAATTTTCTATTAAGAAGACAATGCTTTCAAGAAGTAAGTCTGCTGGTCCCAATCCAGTGACATGGTTTCTGAAACTACATTTCTTATTTAGTAGACGCTTATGTCATGCCAAATAATATGTGAGGCAGTATTCTACGTACTTTACCAATATAACCGCTTCAATTCTCCTTCTCAATGAAGTGGGTGCTACCATTTTATAGGTGGAGAAAGCAAGACTTGGAAAAATTAAATAATTTGATCAAAGACTCAAGTTTAGTAAGTGGCATAGAAAAGATTCAAGTTTAGGTTGGATAGCCCCAGATATTCCACCTTCTCCCAATAGCTCAACTGATAAATACAAAAATTTATAATAGTCTTTTGAGAGACTATTACATTTACTAAAATAGGGGATATATGTACTGATCGTGTCATAGGAGGGAAGTCCCATAAACAAGCAAACACAATCTAATAAAAAGAGAAAATTTTATATCAAAACAATAAGATGTTAGGTCAGGTCAGGGTCCAGGACGTCCAATTAGGGGGACCAGTCAGCAGCTGTGGGAGCAGCCAGCCAGATGCTGAGGCCACCAGTAGACACGCCTCCTGTCAATCAGCAGGTTTTCCTGACCTATCCAGGAAGGAGTCTGGCCTTCTCTTCCTGCCCCCAAGCCCTCCTCTTCTTGACCGGGCTTTCTTGAAATTCTTTGTGCACCAGAGCCCCAGCGCCATTCTCCCGGACACACTCTGATGGACGGGAGGATTTGGCCCGAAAGCGTGTATTTTCAATAAAGCCTTGCTGAGCGGCTTTAATTCATCTCCTTCTGGTCATCTAGTCTTTACATAAGGTATTTTACAAAAAAAAAGAAAGGAAAGGAAAACAAACTATCATGACGTGAAATGATGAGGTACTAAAAAAATAGAACAAACTTGCAAGTTTCTACATCTCTTCTCACTCTTTGGGTCATTCTCTCTCCAACAAGTTTTTTGCTTCCTGAAGTGTAAGGCAAGTCAAGTAGAAAATGGCCCTCCTGTTGCTTTCAGGTTTACATGTCCTTTATTCAGGATCCTAGCTCTTAGCCCCACTTTTAAATTCATAGGTAGCATCTCCATTGTTAGGTTTTGATTTGGTATCCACCTCTTGTTCTGACTGACATAGGCTGGTTGACAAGGGTCATAGAGTACAGATTTGACATCTGGAGACAGTGCTCAGAGAAAGAAGTTCTATTACTCCAGACAGATACCACCCAACATGTTACGATAGATGAGACTGTGGAAATGGACCTTCAGCATGAGGGAAGCTTGGGAAAAATTCAGGCTTCCAGCTGTGAGAATAGCCTTTAACCCTCAGCATATTCTGAGCCATGCATTTATTTATTTATTTCTAATTAATGTGTTTTATGAACTCATACATAATTGCTTGTCCTCTGGTTTGTTGAAGCTGTAAGTCAGACAACACTTTCCCTAATAATGTCTACCAAAGTGACTAGCTATAAAAATTCTAGCATCACATTCATCTGAACAGCACTAGCCAAAACAACTAATTTTTTTTAATCTCACCCCATTATAATATTTCAGGACAGCCAACATTATCTTCTTTCTCTTATTCTCATTTCTTCTTGGGAGTTATGTAAAACTTTTTCCTTTATTTAGCCTTTCTATAGTTTCAATAAGAGATGAAGAGTGAACTCCTTTTGAATCCTGTAGTCAAAGCATGTCCAGATTTCAGTTGCTTGCCAGTATAGATCATTCTTTATTAATCAGCAGAATTCCCTTCTTTATATTGAATCTTGGCCTTTACATTTTCTGATGTATCCAAGAATTCAACCTCCAAAGGGACAGCCTTCCTTGTAAGGATTTTTATGAAAATATGCATCTTGCAGGTGGTTTCACTGCAGATGGTGGACACAAAAGCTAAGGAAATTACTTTTTGAAGAGAAAAATAAAGTGTCTTGGAAATGCTTATATCTTCCTTTATTACAAGACATTACATTTTAATTAAATTCTTCTGAGATTAAACTTTTGGCAGCTAATCATGAAAGTTTCAAGTAATCTCTTTCAAGTGACCTCCATTTTTCTTAGGATCCAACAATAACAGAAGTTTCCAAATCTTCTAAGCCAGAGATCTCTCTTTATTTGCCTATTGCTTTGTTTTCTTTTCAAGTCTCTTCTGTAACTAAGCTGCTAGTTATTGTCTGGGCCACATGGACACCAATGACAGTGTCAGTGTTGATGACATCTTTTGGACTCACACCGTTTGCCCCATTATTGTACATAGGTGAAAGAAACAAAATACTTCTTAGCTGTTGTGAAAAAAAAAAAAGAAATCCCATGATGGTAGATTCCTATAATGAAACAGATCATGCATAGAAGACTTTGAAATTTGGTGCTAAGGCAATAACGGCTTCTGTCAGATCCGGGTAACTTCATTTGACAGGCATAATGTTTCTACTTTGTCTTCATTTAGGACAGCTTTGCTTCAGTGACTAGGAAACATGACAATGCGGTGTAACAGCCAGAAGCTCAAACTACTTTTCCAATTGAATCCTGAGGTGAAGCTCACAGACTTTTGCAAATAGGAAAATTAATGGTTTTCAGAGGTTTTTTCCTTATGGCATCATACTATGATTTTTTTTTTAAACATGGATGCATAAGGATCATTGGAATCATAATAGAAACTATAAAAAATATTGGAAATACATTTCAGTAAGAAGGACTCCTCCTACAGTGGCTATTTTGTTTGGAAATGCTCGTCAAAAACCTTACTTCGTGCTGCAGTCATTTTACTCAGCAATGAACTTGGGACTTCAAGTCAAGCAAGTATTTGTAGATTTCCTCAAGGACTTAACGCTTATTAAGCAGAGGTCTACATTGAAAAAATATTATTGAAGAAAAATAAGGTGATATATTGGCTTAATTCTAGAGATTCCCATACTTATTTAATGGATCTCTGGTTATTTTCAGAAAATCACCAAGTGAGTTTATTCTATTACAAATTGAGCCAGGTCCAGGAGATGTAGGTTCTAATTTCACTTTGCCAGTGGCTGGTTGTGTGACATTGGAAAATTCAATTCACTTGCTTGGGTAAAGCTTTATTCATCCAAAAACAAAATATTTTGCATTAAATTTGCTTCAGAATGCCTTCTATGAGAGGCCACTCCAAAATTTTACTGAACACTAAAGAGTTTTCCTAACACCACCAAAGTAAAATTACGTGAAGATTTCTAAAGAGAAGCCATTATATATTACAGAAACATTGCAAAATGGCAAATAGGGTCATTTCTGATCGAAGGGTGATTAGGACAGTCTATTTAGACTACACTGCCATTGAAGGTGATACTTAAGTAAGTATAAACTTATTTGCGGTGATATCTTCTGCAATCCAAGTAAGATTCAATTTTTCTTTCCTTTAACATGAGTTCTATGCTGCATTCAGGAGGCAGACAAATTCAACTCAATAAAGAATGACTGAAGTCATCTTGAAAATTCAGTATGGGAGAATTATATCTCACAAAACAGAGCAAAACTTCTGAAATTTACTTTTCATTCATTGCTCTCCACCCTGCAAACTCTATAGACACAGCAGGTGATATGGTCACTCTTTCTGTTGCTATAAATCCTACACAACCTTGACCTCTTTTTACTTTTCCATTCTCCCAGTTTTGATCATGTTCTGTTTCAAATAGTTGCTTACAAGGGCAATTTCTTGTCTATCCTGTTTAGGCTTATACCAAAGAAAGAAAGAGGATATGCCAAAGTGAAATGACTAACTGTTTGAATTACAGTGACCTACTCCATCTAGTCATTTTTCCTGGCCCCCCGTCTCAGCCCACAGTCACTCCATAATGTAGGCACTGCATCATTCAAATATTAAAGATGAGGAACACAGTTCTGAAAGAGGACTGATTTCCAGTCAGACATTTAATAGCTTGAAAAAGGGGAAATTTGGAGTTGAAACCCATCAGCTTCTGCTCTTTCCAATTGTTCACATAAGAATTAGAAAAGGACTAACTTTGGTTCAATAAATTTCTTTCATATGGCAAATTAGTACAAAAAGGTAGATTTTTTTAAAACAATTCCATTTTATATTCTGAATAAACATTTTCAAATTAAAAAAACCCTGAATTTAAGAATTTTTTCTCTTATATTTTTTTCTTAATATTTTTAGTTGTAGATGGACACAATACCTTTATTTTATTTATTTGTATGTGGTGTTGAGGATTGAACCCAGTGCCTCATATGTGTGAGGCAGGGCTCCACCACTGAGCTACAACCCCAGCCCTCTTACATGGTTTTATTAGTTTCTGTTTACATATATATGCATGCATACATTAGCAGACAGATAGGAAGATTCAATAGTTATTTGACAAGATAAAAGAAAGGTAATCAACACACACATACACCACAGTGCATGTTAATGTTTAAAGAATGATTAATATGCAAAGGAAGAGAAGGAATAATCATAAACTGGACAGAAACTGGAGTTTGGTCTCATGTTTGCCAATTCTAAAGTTTTCCATGGGGGATACTTTGTGCATGGGGAACCTTGTTAGAACATGCATGCTGAAAATATCTATCTTCCCACCTTAAAACTTAAATGGTACACTACACTGATTTTAGAAATTTTCGTTATTTTATCCCTCACAACTTCGAAGACATTTTCGTGGTCTTCTAATGTCCTGGATAGTCACAGAGAAGTTCTTTCAGAACTGTGTTCCTCATCTTTAATATCTGAATGATGGCAATGCCTACATTATTATTTTTCTATATCATCTGATGTTTAGTGACTGGAAATTTTTAGAATTTGCTCATTATCATTGGAGTCCAGTAATTTTGCCATTTTTATCTTTTAGGTGAAGAAGGATCTTTAATATTAATCTTTTTTTTTACTGTGTGTTAGATATTTTGAATATATATACTTATTTTTTCAATTCAGACAAATGTTAAAAAATATTTCTCCTCTCTGAATTGTATCTTTTCGTGTTCTATAAAGTCTAATATTAAACAGTGATCGCTTAGATAATGCCTAGAATTTTACTTTATTCTCTTCTGCTTTGGATCACTTATTTTTTTCACAGTGTAATTGAAATTTCACAAATGTTTTCTTCCAACTGTCCATGGATGGATGGAGATATATGTGTGTGTGTGTGTGTATACATACATATATATATATCCATAAGTACACATATCTATTTTAATTTCTATATATCCTATTTTTTCTCAAAGTGTATTCTTTTTGTTTGTTTAGGTGGCATTCTGCTTTTATCTTATGGATATGTTTTCATCTTCTATTAGTCTCTGTTCAGGCAGGTCTCTGTTTATCTCATCAGATTCCCTCTCCAGCCTTATCCTTGGCTTGTGCTCCTCACTGGCTGCTGTGGACTGACTTGTGTGGATTATGTCACTGGTGCCCTTTTATCCTCTGGCTTCTGGTTGGGCCTTACCAGTGAGAAGCAAGGGCAGGAGATTGGAGGATGGGCAGAGACAGAAAGGGGTGCATTCAGTCTCCTAACTCCTTCCTGTCACCCTGTTGGTTGGCATGAACTTCTTTCTTCTTCAAAGGATGCAGCTTGTATCAGGTGTCCTTCTTCTACACTGACAGCTCCCCTAGATAAATAGTCTCTTTCCTCATGCCTTCAGACCTGAGGATGATCACAACTTTATGGTACTGCTAGGCCAGGGATTATTTTGGCATCTCTTAGCCATTTTAAATAATTTTCCAGTTATTGCAATTACTTGCAGCCAGTGCCTGCATTGGATTTTTCTGACTCATGTTTTGGGTGTACTGTGTGTGTTTTTGCCAAAGCCTTGACTGATCTGTTTTGAATGTATTAACTTGGGTTTTGTAAAAGCTTTTGGAAATTTTCTGCTCCTGCATTGTGTTTGTTTTCTTCTTTTTCTGTATCTTTCTTGTCAAATCCTTTTTGGGGCTTTTTGCTCATAAATCAGATAGAGGTACTAAAAATTTCATAAAAATATTTTATATATGTAAGTCTTGACTTCAAAGTGACTGAACAGCAATCTGATTATTTTATTAGTGGACCCTCAGTATGAGGATCTGTTTCGTTTTCTCTGGGGACAGTTGGTTTCACATGAGAAGCCTATTCTGAAGTCTTGAAGGCGCACATTCTGGTGGGTTCCTGGAAAGTGCATGTCCGACTTCACTACTCATGGGTCTGGGTATCAGGAGGACCTGATCCAACTCCAGGAGGTTTTTTTTCTGCTTGCTTTATAGTGTGTGGTTACCCTGCTCTGAGGTTTCCACGCTTCCTTTTCTCTAATTAAACCTCTAGACCACTGCAGGGTGCAATAGTGATTATTGATAGTGCTGAAACTGAGAGTGGGCTGAGGGTCTCATATTTCCTTAAGTCAATTCTTGAACACTCCTGCTCCCAAGCCCTGCCTCCACACCACCTCCACAGTGCACATCACCAGCATCACAGCCTTCTTGGCATGGTGCAGTGTGTCCCTGGCCTGCTTTTCATGGTATCTGCAGGGTTCAGTTATTAGATTTTTTCAGATATATTTACTTCTTATAATCTGAATTTACACTAATATCTTTCAGGTCTTCTTAGCCATTTTCATAGTGTTTATACATTTCTTCCTTTGTTAGGACATAATGTTTATCAGGAAGAGTTTGAATCCTTGTCAGCAATCTTAACACAGCATATCTATCTAAAAAATATTTTGACTTATTTGAAGGTGAAGGCTAAGTCCCTTTAGGGTCTTTATGACCTCCATGGGGGATGGAGAACAAAGAAGAGAAATTCTAAACACCTTCTCAAATGTTATTATATTGATGTACCTCCCAGGGGTACTGAGAAGTATTCTTTTAGGTCAAACATAGACTTAGTCAATTAAATTTTGTAACACCAAATGTATCTTTGTGCAAAAGATTAAAATAACAATAATAATTAAAATAATAATAATAATGTTTTCTACTGTACATTAATAATTCACTTTTATCAAATGGATAAAAAACTATCAAAAATTTGAAACAACTAGAAGTAACTCTCACACACACAACTTATGATACAACAATTTGTCTTGCTAGATTTTTCTTTTGAGTGCTCTGTATTGCTTGGGTTTAGTCTTATTATATTTATATGTTTCAAATTATTTCAATACATTTGTCAATGCTCTATTCTGCTCCAAGCTAGGGAAACTAATTATTTTCCAAAAACTTTAATTTTGTGATTGTACATATAAATTAAAACACAAGAACTAAAGTAAACTATATCCTGGCTATTTCTAAGCTCCATCTTAATCTTTTTATGCAAATTATAACAAGAATCACAACTTTTCTTTTTTCAAAATTTATCTTATTTTTAAATTTATTCTAATTAGTTATACAAGACAGTAGGATGCCTTTTGACACATCGTACAGAAATAGAACACAACTTCTCCTTCCTCTGGATGAATATGTTGTGGTCACAACGGCAGTGTAATCATACATGTACACAGGGGAATAATGTCCTTCTAAGAATAACAACTTCTCTTATGCAACAATTTTGTATCTTTAATAATTAAAATCTATGTCCCGTGTAGAATTTCAGTTTAACTTTACCCTACGTTTTGGAAAGTTTTTGATGTAAAAGAAATTGTTCAGCAATTTAATCTTGAAATAGCTTAATGGCCTTAAATTAGTTTCCTTTATAGCACCATGAAGTAATATTAGGATCATTACTTTAAAATAAAGCTTTTATACTAAATATGCTACATAAAGACTTACTTCCACTGTTGACTTATCACTGCATTTTATAGAACACCATTTTTGGTAGAATAGAAGATTTGATAATCCAGAACTTTTAAAAGCTAACTGAAATATTGACGCTGGAGTATTCATTAGAATTACATTTATTACTACTATACATACAACATATAAATTGCATTTAAGTGTTCATATTGATATTTCTGAAAAAATGCAAATTTTGCATAGGAAGAAATATGCCCAGTAAGCAAAGCTGCACAAAACGGAATTGTTTGTTCAGTAATGGTCAGAAAAGCCACTGTAGGAAATGAAAAAGATTAATCTGCTAGAGAATTGATGTGTACAAATACTCATGAAAAGTAATTAGATCTGACAGTTATAAGGAGCTTAGAATGTTCTAGATGCGATGCACATTTTTATTTATTAAATCCTAAAAATAATCCTATGAAGTTGGTACTGGCATTTTACCCATTTTGAAGGTAAGGGAACAGAGGCCCAGAAAGGTTATGCAATGTACTCAAGGACACAGAAATAAGAAGCAGTGATTTGTAAGACAGCATGTAGTTTCCAAGAAAACTGAACATAATTCCATTTCTATATAAGTTTAAAGCCTTCTGGTTACATTCAAGATTACTTTCTAGATTTACAAGGCTGGATGGTATTTTGGCCAGTCTTCTACTTGTTTCTTTCCCTTCAAAGAAGGACAATTTCTTAAAGAAAGTTTTGCAAGTTACACATACCATTTGACAAACCATGCAAAAATTTTTTTCTTGACTATTTGGTGTCCAAACACCAGATGATTTTGAATTTCTGAAGGATAATAGCAATTCACTAAATCTAGTGGATTCTAAGAAATGGGCTAAAAACATTTTCATGAAAGGACAAATAATAAAATAACATTTATACAAACACACCCATTTGTTTCAATGTTCTATTGCTGCTTAACAAGGGTTAGGAAATATTGTTTCATTGCATTTGTTCAAAATTCATGGACATCAGACCCAGATGGGTCTCTCGGGCAGTGCTTCTGTTTTGTGTGGCTTCTGCTGTAGCCACCCACTCTGGCATTAATTTGGTACTGAGTGGTGCTGGAAACCAGCGGAGGAGTTGTGCATGTATTCACATGTCTGGATGATACTCTTTGTGATATCTCTCACTGGGTGCAGCATAGCTCTTTTACAATTGTCAAACATCTACATAAAGGTGATATTCAAGCAGGCTGAATCTTGAAAAAAGAAAAGCTGAAGAAACACAATTCTTACATATGTTTGTTCATGTACATTATACAGTTTCAATAAATGTACACATTGAATAAAATATTTGTATATACTGTATGCATGTTAACAATATATATTACATGAATATTTCATATATGTATTTAAAATTTATATATACCTCTATCAATCCTCCCATACATATTGTACTGATGTATTAAAAGCCTTGAGCTTGTCTTCTAAATATTTACCTTTGCATTTAGAGGCATTAAATGAATCACTGGGTTAAATACTACATGCCCTTAATGCTTTCCTCTCTAACGCTTGTTTGTTTACTTTTCAAATGTCTAAATTACAATGGGTTCATGTATTTTCTAGCCTCTCAATGTACAATAAAAACTTAGAGTAGCATCTTTTTCAACATTTCAAATCATCCTCTGATAATTTGTAAAACAATTTGGGCAATCTCTTCTCTGATAAGACTAGGTCTTTATTACTTCATTCTTATGGTTAAAGTAGAACTTCTTCAGAGATAAGGGAAGTGCCCACCTTCTATATTCTCATTCTTCATGTATGTTTGGCCTATTAGTATCACTCTTAGTCTGCAGTTTTTCTCCGAAAAAGCTTTTTAAAGACACTTCATTTGGAAAGGAATTATTCTTCACCACCTCCTCTCCAGCAGTTACTGTTGCTTATATTCTTGATAACTGCCATTCTGAATGGGGTGAGGTGAAATCTTAGTGTAGTTTTGATTTGCATTTCTCTAATTGCTAGAGATGTTAAATATTTCTTCATATATTTGTTGATCGATTACATATCTTCTGAGAAGTTTCTATTCAGCTCCTTAGCCCATTTGTTGATCGGGTTGTTTGTTTTTTTGTGTTAAGTTTTTTGTATTCTTTATATATCCCGGAGTTTAGTGCTCTATCTGATGTATGTGTGGCAAAAATTTGCTACCAGAATGTGGGCTCTCTGTTCATCTCATTAATTGTTTCTTTTGCTGAGAAGAAGCTTTTTAGTTTGAATCCATCCCATTTATTGATTCTTGCTTTTATTTCTTGCATTTTAGGAGTCTTGTTAAGGAAGTTGGGGCCTAATCCAAAGTAATGAAGATTTGGGCCTATTTTCTCCTCAATTAGGTGCAGGGTCTCTGGTCTAATTTCTAGGTCCTTGATCCATTTTGAGTTGAGTTTTGTGCGTGGTGAGAGATAGGGGTTTAGTTTCATTTTGCTGCATATGGATTTCCAGATTTCCCAGCACCATTTGTTGAAGAGGGTATCTTTTCTCCAGTGTATGTTTTTGGCACCTTTGTCTAGTATGAGATAACCGTATTTATGTGGGTTTTTCTCTGTGTCTTCTATTCTATACCATTGATCTACATGTCTATTCAAACATTGCTGGTGGGACTGCAAATTGGTGCAACCAATCTGGAAAGCAGCATGGAGATTCCTTAAAAAAATTGGAATGGAACCACCATTTGATCCAGCTATCCCACTCCTCGGCCTATACCCTAAAGACTTAAAAACAGCACACTACAGTAATGCAGCCACTTCAATGTTTATAGCAGCACAATTTACAATTGCTAAACTGTGGAAGCAACCTAGATGCCCTTCAATAGATGAATGGATAAATAAACTGTGGTTTATACACACAATGGAATATTACTCAGCATTAAAAGGGAATAAAATTATGGCATTTGCAGGTAAATGGATGGAATTGGACATCAGTCTAAATGAAGTAAGCCAATTCCAAAAATCCAAGGCTGAATATTCTCTGTGATTAGTAGGTTTTAATACATAATGGGGGTGGAGATGGAGAGCATGGGAGAAATGGAGAAACTTTGGATGGGGCAGGAGGGAGGTGGGGGAGGGGAGGAGGAATGGGAGTAGCAAAAATGGTGGCATGAGATGGACATCACTACCACAAGTACATGTATGAAGACATGAATGATGTCTCTGTCTTGTTTGCAACCAGAAAGATGGAAAATTTTGTTCCATTTATGTACTATGACTTGAAATGCATTCTTCTGTTTTAAAAATAAATGAACAAAAAAAGAAAGAAAGAATTTTGCTAAAATCAGATTTTATGTGGAAGCCAACTGAACCAGGGCAACATCTGTTATACATCACAGTGGGCTTGAAATGAAGGAAAAAGTGAGGACTCCATGGTAAACATCTCTCCATACTTTGTGATAATTCACTGATCATAACATGTCACTCTTGAACATAAGGAATGAACTCAGTGTGCCATATTTAGTCACATCTTACACATTAGTAAGTTGAATCATTTATTTTATTTTCAATAAAAATAATTACAAAAGGATGTTAGGTTGCGTAAATTTTGGAAAAAATGGCTAAAATCATATTTACCATCCCACATGCTCTTCCAGAGGCTTGTCACAGTTTCATCAAGGGGTGCAGTCGGTTACGCCTCTCGGGGCTTTGCAACCGCTTCCCCCAGCAGAGCCTTCAGGAAGTGACTCCCCAGGCAATACAGATGCCTCATGGAGTTCTTTTCTGTGTGGATGCTTCCTCTCCTTTTCTCTCTCAATTCCTTTTTCATCCCTGCCACAGATATGGAAGACTGTGTACAGTGATGCTCTTGCTGACAGCTCAGCTGACAGCATCAGCTGCCAGGAATGTGAGTGAAGAACCCTTCAGAGCTTTCTAGTCCCTGCCACCCTTCATCTTCCCGTCGGGTTCTGTGTGGCAGAGAGATGCTCTGCCTAAATTGTGCATTCCCAGGCTAAGTAAATGAGTGCTTAGTTTGAGGTGGTCCATAACTGGAACAGGAATAAACACATTTCCCCACTTTGTCTCAACAGATTGCCTTCTGCATATTGCTATGAACACAGTCAACCCAGGTTATAACTAGAGGAATCAAGATGTATTAAGGTTTGTTGGAAAAGGTTGAAAATGTCTTTTTTTTCTGTCAAGATGATAAAATGAGTTACTGGCATGAAGGAAGTCCCTATGTACAAAACTATCACTGTGACCCAACTATCATTCTTCCTAAATCTACCATTATTGTCAGTTCTTGGAAAATATAAGGCCATACTGTTCAGTCTGCTAACATATTAAACTGATATCAGTTATAAATGAAATAGTTTGTAACCCAATTGATTGTTTTTCCACATGGTATTTGCTGAAGTGGAAAAAAGGCATTTTTTAGAAAAGGGATTTAAATGTGTGGTTGTTTAGGGGAAAGGATGAATTGGACATACAGGTTTCAACTGGAGCTGTTGTAACTTATAGTGAAGAACAGAAGCATCATTGATACATTAAAAAAACAAAAAAATTTAAATGAAATCCTGGGAGCCTCCGAAGAAAGTTTTACATCATAGGTATTTTGTTAGACTGGGCTTCCTTACCTCTGTCCAAGGAATTTTTATTTCAAATAAAATAATTTTATTTAAATAAAAATAAATAATTTTCCTCTTATTTTTTTATCTCATTTAAGAACTCATTACTGTCCAATTAAAGGTACTGCTGCTATTGTGCAAGTGATTGACAGCAGTACAGAAAAGTGTTGACTGGAGACTGATGCTGCTCCCTTACTAATTCAGGTGTGTCTGTGGCTCCTTGTACCTGGTAGACCCCCAATGATTGAAGGGAAGTAGAGATGAATATCAGATCCACAAGACATAGTCACAGGATGAAAGTGGAGAACCAAGAATGAATTTGATTAGTTGTGTATGCTAGTTGGTGGTCTCTGATGCACTGAATCATGACATGGATTATTCTGGAAATGGTGAACATTTGAAAAGTCTAAGAAATAATAGACTTCCTTATTGGTGTTTGGCTTGAAGCTGCAATCAACTGTCTTATCCATGTTGTGTCCATGTTCATTGCTGACATCTTAGCTGATGGCAGACCTCTTTTTGGTAAAGAAACAATCAGTTCTTTAACACTGTGATTCACAAACCAAATCATTAAATATACTTTCTTTCCTCAAGCAAAAATTCATTTTATTGTAAATGTCATATTCTGCATTTCTCTTCACTAAGTTTATGTGCATACTGAAGCATAATTCCTAATAAATAAGGTGGATAATTTATAAAACAAGATTTTTTTCTCTTTCAGATCCTTTTGACATTTTAATATAATGTCATATTTTAATACCACCTTAATATATTAGCTAAACAATCTCAGTGAGGTAATTTAGTATATTAAAATTTACAAAATAATATACACTTAATGATGTCTATTTTCATTAGGTTGGTCATAGTTTGTAGTTTATAATTTTGCAGTTATAAATAATTTGCCTAGTGCATATTTTAATTATTTTTCTATTTCAAGTTTGTCAAAGTGGAATAATTCAATGTTCAATGTTCTACATAAATACTAGTAATTCACAGTGAAATTTAAGTAGGTACAACTTTAGGTATTGGTATTTTCCAAAATCATCAAATTCAGGAAATGCTATAATTATACAAGAAAATTCTTCCCTTACCTAGCTTTAACGATGTGATAACAGTTAACATCTTTTTTATGCTCTCAGAATTTATCTGAGTCATGGTTGCAAAGTTTCAAAGGGCTGTTTTATTTTTAAAATGGATTTTTCTTTAGGAAAGTTTTAGGTTCCCAGTAAAGTTGAGCAAAAGATAGAGATTTTCCACATCCATCACCCCACATAGACACATCTACCCCAGGGTTGACATTCCACACCAGAGAGGGACCCTTGGTGACCTGTACTGACACATCATGGTTGCCCAAAGTCCTCAGTATACATGGGGGCTCACTCTGCACAGTGTACTTTCTGGAGTTCTAAAAAGTGTGTATCAACATGTACTGTGCATTGGGTATCATATTGAACACTTCCACTGCCCTAAAATCCTCTGTCCCGTGTTTGTTCTTCTTTCCCTGACCCCTAACCCAACAGCCTTCCCTGTCTCTTTAATTTTGTCCTTTTTAGAATATCAAATAGTTGGAATTACACGCTACATGGTGTTTTCCAGTTTGGCTTTTTCATTTAGTAATATGCATTTAAGTTTCCCTCTTGTCTGATATTTTTGTTATTGCAATCCTGAAGATTGAACCCAGGGCTTTGTGCACGCTGAGCAAGTGCTGTATCAAGGAGCGACACTCCTAATCTCTTCTACTTTTCATTTTGAAATGGAGTCTTGCTGAGTTGCCCAGGCTGACCTTGAACTTGTGATCCTCTTGAGTAGCTGGGATTATAGGTGTGGGCCACCATGTCCTGATTTTTTTTCCATGTCTTTGCAAGGATAGATAGCTCACTTCTTTTTGGCCCATTGTCTGGTTGTACCATGGTCTATTTACCTATTAACTGATTAAAAGACAAATATTTTGGCAATTATGAATAAAACTACTGTAAACATTCAAGTACAGGTTTTATGTGATTATAAGTGTAGGTTTTGTGTAGACATAAACACATTGAAATGCAATTACTGTGCTGTATGGTAAGACTATGTTTAGTTTGTAAAAAACTGTCAAACTGTCTTCCAGAATGGCTTTTCACAGAAACGAATGATAGTTCCTATTGCTTCAAATCTTTATCAACATTTGATGTTGTCAGTGTTTAGTATTTTGGCCATTCTAATGTGTAGTAGTAGCGTCTTGTTATTGTTTTCATTTATAATTCCCCAATGACAAGAGATATTCACCAAATTTTCAGTTTATTTGCCATCTGTATATTTTTGTTCTCAAAGTATCTTTCAGATATGCCCATTTTGAAATAAGGTCATTCATTTTCTTCCTATTGAATTTTAAGTTTCTTTGTATGTTTTGGATAATATTTTCTTTTTCTTTTTTTTTTTTTTTTGGTACCAGGGATTGAACTCAGGGGCACTCGACCACTGAGCCACATCCCCAGCCCTATTTTGTGTTTTATGTAGAGACAGGGTCTCACTGAGTTGCTTAGTGCCTTGCCGTTGCTGAGGCTGGCTTTGAACTCGCGATTCTCCTGTCTCAGCCTCCCTAAGTGCTGGGATTACAGGCTTGAGCCACCACTCCCGGCTTGGATAATATTTCTTTACCAGATATATTTTTAGCAAATATTTTCTCCTGGTCTGTGAATTTACTTCTCATTCTGTTCACAGTGTCTTTCAAAGAACAGATATTTGTAATTTTGACAAAATCTACCTTATCACTTATTTCTTGCTAAGTTCTTTTTAATGAATGAAAAGTGTGCATATTTTCCTATAAAATGTACAGCTATTAACACACAATTTGGTCCATACATATGTTTATTCTTTGGTTTGCTCTCTTTGAGGACGTTGCTATTATACTTCTCAAGTTCACATTCAATAATAATACTCTAATTTCTCTAAAAACAAATATATAAATCACATCCATGATAAAATTATATGGAGTATTCACATAACTTTCATTAACATTTCAATATGAAAGTGACGTGACTTAAGTATATATGAGGTTAGTATATATCTACATTTAGGAAAAATAGTTTATCAGTTAATAGAGAATCAGAATCATAAGGGATTTCCTTAAAAAGGACTTTCCAATGAAGAGGTTTAGGTGATTGTGAGGCTGACAGGGAAGTTTGAAATCTGAGCACCCTGTCAAGAAGAGCAGACTGGGACTTTCAGGCATGGGCTAAAGCTGCAGTTTGAGTGAAATTTCTTTTTCTTCATGGAAGATTTAGTTCTCCTATCATGATATTTCCTCTGACTTAAGCAGGCCCAAATAGGTTATTTGAGACCATCTCCTTTACTTAAAGTATACTCAGTGTGGACTTGACTCTCAACTACAAATGCCTTCATGGCAATACCTAGATTAGTGTTTAATTGATTAACTCAGTCTTGCAGACTAGCCAAGTTTATGCATAAAACTGACCATCACCATGTATGCTTTATCATCTTGGCACCAATAAATATCCCTTTGAACCTTATTTAATCGTCAGATAATGACAATGATAAAGGCACACTTCCACTCAATAAGGTATTTTGCATACAACCCCAAAATGCTAATTCTTTCCTTAGAAATCCTTGGATAGCTTTCACTCTTCTCCTTTGATATCCTAAAACTTAAGTAATAAGATATAAAAATCTTCTATTTTCAAAATAGCTTATGTTAGATACTAAGGAGGTTAGGTTCAAATAAATAAATACTAGTTATAGGAACACATGTATACATATCCATAAAAATACAAAAATATGTAAGTATCGGAGTCCTCACTTCTGCAAATGGTCACATGGTCGTAGTTGTTGAATACGACTTTCTTTCTCTGCTTGTTCTGTATTCCCTTTTTTTTCTCAGCAAGCACTTTAGCTGACTCTGGTTCTTTGCTGGTTGACACAAACTTTCATTCCTACAATGTCTGAGACTTCAGTAATCCTGCCTGAATTTAGTTGTAGTTTTCAATTGACTAATCATAGGACATAGTACTACCAAGAGGTGACCTGAATTCCACACACTCCTCCTCACATTCCACGTGGAGTGTCTGATTTCCCCCTGGTAATCAGGATCAATGACTTGAGCCAGCACAGTCACCTCCTTTTTAACCTGTGAATTCACAGGCATGAGGGACACAAGTTAGGCTGACAGCAATTTTCATATCCAACTCAATTAAACCATTGTACTATCTCCTGATAAAAACATTTATTTATCTAGAATTATGACCTCTAGACCACCAACAGAATTTAAGATCATCAAGACAGGAAGCAAAACTTATGCTAGTGAACCATTATTACCAAATGCATCACTCGTGGGTAGTAATAAGCCATTCTTATTTCCATCTCTTGATTCCTGGAACATGAATCCTGGTTGGGGGTGGGGGCAGGGAACACCATTTGCTGAGTGATGATTCCGAGTATATGTAACGTCCTGGAGGATGTTGCTTCAGTCCTCTAAAGTGCTGTCACCTAGCTCATTCTGTAATTGAGTCTTCCAAAAGCCATTTAACTCTTGTATCAAGCCAAATGATAAGGATATTACAATCCAAACATGGTAATGTCAGTGAGTTCCATGAGTATGGGCCTGTTAGTCTATGTACTTCACTATGAAACAGATTCCTTGATGAGAAGGAATGTAATGTGGAATAACAAAATGGTGACCTGGACATTCTCTAAGTCTATGGATAGTAGTTCTGACAGGAGCACTCATTTAGGTGAGAGAAATCCACATAGAATAAGTATTTATTTCAGATCTGCCACTAAGATAGCTGGCAGATGACCCCAGCGGACTGTGTCATGTTAGAGACACAGTGTCGATCTCTACTGTTGGAAGATTAGGAACTTAGTTCTGACTGTAGCCAAATCAACCACGGTGAATGGAAGTCCATGTCACAGAGCCTATAAATTACCTCCATCCTTGCTACTACGTCCACTTTGTTCACAAGTCTTTTGAGCAATGACAAGAATAGCTAGAAAAGAAGCTGACTTGACATTTAGATTGTAATATATTACATTCACAGAATTCACATCTCATTCAATGCCTGGTGGGAAAAACAAATGAGGCCTATGGGATAATATTTTCTTCATTTTGGAAAATCATTCATTTTGCTCTAAAGAAACCCATAATGGCATGATTACCACTGCAGTCTTTGCATCGCAGCTTACATGAAAATAATGGAATTATCTTCTCCTTTACCTATAGGAAACATTTAGAAGCTATTCATTCTTCATATCAGAAAATATCTTTCTTAGAGTAATAGACATCTGTACTGAAATTCTATAGAGAACAGGAACATGTTTCTGTATTTAGTGGACTTGCTAGACAGTGGGTATTCATAATTCTGATTTTTTTAAGGAAATAGAAGTTGAGTCATTTCTTTAAGACAGGAAGGGAAAACAGCATTCCTGAAGTAATGCTGGCTTTTGAATCTCAAATCAAATTTCATATTACTGATTTTTTTATAAATGCAATTTAATTTTTTAAAATTGAAAACTGCAACCTATGTTGAAAAATTTCCTACTTTCATTCTTGAAAAAAAAGGTAGAGGAATTGTTCTTTTAATTATTTCTAAATTTTGAAATTAATAAAAGATGACAATTCTTAATTTCCCTGATCCTCTCCAGTATCTAAGTTTTGCATTGGCATGTATCTTCTCAGACATTTGGATGTACCATGTAAAGAAAGATAAGTAGTGATTTCTGTATCCATCAAATACATCTCTATATCTATATAGAAATATTTTTCCTTATATCTACTCCTCAATTTATGGAAGATCGCTCCGCTTATAGCCCCAGTTCAAGGAGGTTGTCAGAGGCAGTTTTGTGATTAGGATGGTGTTATTCCTGCCTATTAAGACCTCATTACCAATATGTATTGAATTGAATGGAACTATGGTCTGAGAATTATGGAGTAACTGGGTATATTAACTGATAGTAAGAAGTTGGAAGAAAAATCTAAAATAAGAAGACAAAGGGCAATTGAATCATATCAGTTGTGGAGGAGTGATAAGAAGATTAATAAATCAACACTCTGGAGAAAAAATAAATAAACTTTTTCCTAAAGTTTTCTTGAACAATGAATAAATATTGAAGTTTAAGTATCAGCAAGATGGTTTGGGATCTGCTTAAGTGAGCATTTGTTGTTTGAAGTGTTTGAAGATTGACATCTATTCTGCATTTTGGTGACCAATTCTTTCTCCCCTTGTTTGTGTGGACCCGTCATTCCTACCAGCTCTGTGACAGGCACTTCATTCAGGGTTATGTGGGTCACTTTCAGCCCCAAGCCACGTGATTCAGTTGAGGGTGCCTGTGGGTTACTTGATGCCGAGGAGGGTTAAGGCCAAAGAGGAAAGAAGGCTTTTCTTTTCTCTGAACACGGAAACCTGAAGGTAGGATTGTGCACCTCCGGTGGACACCTTGCCAGCTGAACTCAAGGACCTGCCTAAGATACTGACTCCCAAAGAGAAAGTAGAACTGGGGGTAGAAGAAGGAAAGCCGTGAAAAAGAGGAGGGAGAGAAGAATATGTATAGAGGGATCCAGATCACATGACATTTTTTAAGGCTGTTTAGTTATTTAGTTATTTTTTTCCACTCTAAATCATTTGTGTCCCCTTACTGAAAAGGAAAGAAAGAATAAAGAAAAGAAAGGAAGAAAAGAAAAAAAAAGATATGGTATTACTGTTGTTTCTGAGCTGTGTTTCAGGCTTTTCTTAATAAAACTCCCAATACTTAGGGTGGTCATACATCATCAAACCAAGATGACATTTAGATGACCTTTAGAAGGGGGAGCTATTCATAATTATACAAAGCTGAAAGGTGTGCATTGCGCAGTCCCTGGAAAATTCAGAAAAACGTTCACCCTAATAATATTGCAAATATTGACTGGCCAGATTCTGCTCTGCCATGAACTTGGATAAAACACGATCACTGCCTCCCAGGACTCTGGCTCTAAAAACTCAAAACTCAAAAACAAACAACAGAAACCCCTAATATGTAGGAGACATATTTTTCAAAAATTAAATGGAGGGGCCAATAAGGAAGAAATGAATGTGCTTGCTGTAGACTCGTGGCTGCTGTTTATCTATCCCCCCTTGACTTCCTCGCTTCTTCCTTTCCTCACTTGGTTGGACTTGGTCTTCACGTTTGACTAGCCTCTTTCACTACCCTTCCTAATGCACATTATAAGCTTGCTGCTGGCTATTATTTGTTGATAAATACATAAGACAAATTTTACTTTGTAAATATGTGAAAAACAGGAATAAATAATAGAGATTGTGCTTTATGTAGTGCCTTATGAATTAAGCATAATGAAGAATATTTGTATGCCTACAAATCTTAGAAAAACAAAGCTGGATTTATGAACACTTAGAACATACTGTAAGATAATTTTTAAAAGCTCATAGTGTAGAGTTTTAAAAGAACATAACTGCAAAATATTTTTCAGTTATCTTCTATTAGAAATAGAAATAGAAAATAGAAAATTCTATTTTCTCAAATAATGCAAAAAACAAAACAAAACAAAACAACAAAACAAACAAAAGGCTAAGTCCTTTCATGAACTCCGAGTTTTAAAAAGTAATCTTTAAATATTTTTTCTTGTTTGTAATTATAAATTAGAACATCGCTAATTGGGATTAAAGAAATGTATTGCTGTAAGAATCACAGTCTTATTTTTTTCAAATCCAAGGACTGAAACTTTTTTATATAATAAAGGGAAAAAATGTTTAGTCACACATTTTCCCCAACTGGTGCTCATGAGATTTAGAACATTTAAAACTTACGTGCAATATATAGAATTTCTACTCACAATAAATAGCTTCTTCTTTTTGAGAAAAATCATGACAAACCTTACCTTTGTCTTTTAACATTCTTGTTCTTTTATTTTCCTGTTTCCTGATAATATTGTAAGTTTCAAACTTACAATATTATAATATACTATATTATAGTTAATATAATAAATGATAACTTATGACCCTTAGTGCTAGTGAAAGACCTCAATAAAATAAAAATGTTATATTGATTCCTTATTTCCATGTAGATATATTAGAGAAAATAATCTTGTGATTCATTATTGTTCATAAAAATATTTCTAATGATGGAGAGAAACTGGGTTCAGGGTTAATTTCTTTTCTTGTAAAAATTATCTTTAAAATCTCATATCTCATATAATCTCATATAATTGAAAATTGTATGTAAGTGCATATAACCATTTTCTGAAATACACAGACCCCTATATTTTGACTGTTGTTAGCACATAAGATCTTAAGCAGTTCTCTCTTCCACACTGAAGTAAAATAAGATGTAGGTATTACTAAATGTATTTCAATAAAAATTTTGAAACTCAACATTTATATTAATAATTAATTAATTATTATTAATGAGATATTGAGGTAATCTGTATATACCATTTAAAATAACAGCTTTATATACCATTTAAAATAATAGCAAAAGCAAATGAGAGTAGAGAAAGTAAAAGTGAGGATTTTATTTTTTTTAATATTCCTCTTCCAAAACACTACTCTATAGGCAAATGTACTTAAAGAATTTTTTTTAAGATCTTCTAATAAGGCTGAGACAGGAGAATCGCGAGTTCAAAGCCAGCCTCAGCAATGGCGAGGCGCTAAGCAACTCAGTGAGACCCTGTCTCTACATAAAACACAAAATAGGGCTGGGGATGTGGCTCAGTGGTATAGTACCCCTGAGTTCAATCCCCAGTACCAAAAAAAAAAAAAAAAAAAAAAAAAAGATCTTCTAATAATTACTTTAGAAATTTAGAAATTTATTTTTATTCTCAAATTCATATTTTGTTGGTCAACATATTAGTTTTGAACAGGATATCTTGGTTCCTTGATACAATTAACTTTTAGTATAGCAGCTTAATTTTAAGACACTATATTCTACTAATTCTTTGTTTAAAGTATGCTAAAGAAAATTATTTATATTATACATCTGTACAATCTATATCCTCATTTATATTTCTATAATATATATTAAATCTAATATTAACTTATATTACATAATTAAAGCAGATTTAATAGCGCTAAATAGACACACAGTTTACTGACTTTTGGCTAATGACTCAGAGATTATTTATTATTTGTTCCTTCTCTAACCTTTTCTAATCTCTATCTTCCAACTTCTACATGTTATATATTTATTTCCACAGTTCAGGTTTATAATGTATACAAAGTTTTCTTTAAATATGATGGATTTCTATGTTATTTTGATAGGTTAATTCTAAAAATTCAAAGACATAGATACTGTTTTAGTGAACTTTTTCATCACTGTGACCAAAAGACCTCTCAAGAACAATGAGTAGAGGAAGAAAGTTTATTTGAGGCTCACTGTAGTTCATGGTTGGCTGACTCCTTAACACTGGGCCCACGGTGAGGAAGAACTTCATGATGGAAGAGTCTGGTGGAGGAAGACAGCTCAGGCAGTAGCAACCAGAAGGCAGAGAGAGCTCCTCTTTCCAGGGACAAAATATAAATCCCAAAGGCACAACCCCCGTGACCCACATCCTTCAGCCACATCCTACCTGCCTACAGTTACCACTCAACAAATCCATATAAGTGGCTTAATCTACTGAGAAGTGTATCATAATTTCATTTTTGAAAATTCTTGCATTGTCTCACCCATAAACCTTTGGAGGAAACCTTATATCTAAACCACAACAGATATATTTGTATTACATAAAAATCTTATATTCTAAAATAGTCTTATACCCTAAAAGTGTTGTTGTTAACAACAGAAAGAAAAAATGTAATCCTATGATATTTAATATCTACCAATCAATGATTTTCTACGTATTATAATCTAGTATGGTCTGTTAAATTTTTAAATATATCATGTCTTATATTTAGTTGCTTAAAAGTTCATCAATTTTTTATTCTATGACCCTTTCCCTTTATTTGGTATCAAGATTCTTTTTCGTTAGCTGAATACTTGTTTTGCCTTAAATTTTGATTGACAATTTTTCTAAGAATAAAGTTAATTCTAAATGCTTACATTATTTCATTGTCATCTGGGTTAGAACTGGTTATCAAAAATGTGATGACAATTCATTTGCATTACTTTGTTTTTATTTTTTCTTTTGAGTTTTTATACTCATAGCTATGAAAATTTAATGACATTTCTAGATATCGACCATATTTAAAATCTTTCTCAGTAGTTGATGTTTCCAAATGGTGAGTATATTTTCTTATTAGTTCCTCCCCTTTACTGATGTTTTTTCCTTTTAAAATCCTATTGTAGAAATGTTGTCTTTCAGAGTTCTATCTCCATATGTTTCCTATATTTCTCTTACATCATCTATCTTTTGATATGAATAGACACATGAAAACATATTTTTTTACCAAATTCTTTTCTATTTCATTTATTTATTTGTTTAAATTCAGATTTGGTCATTATTTTAATGCTATTGGATTTCTTCAAATACCCAATGTCAGGATTGTTTGGTTTAATTTTTATTAAGACTACTGTCCTTGTATATGGTGTGGGTTTCTTCTTCTTGATGTGGTTTTTTTTTTTTTTTTAAGGATGCTGCTGATATATTTCTGCATGTGTAGGGATCTTTACAGACATGCATGGAGACTGGCATATGGAGATCTTTGAGATTTCCAAATAAAGAAAAGCTAATTTGAGCATCAGATTTCCCTGACGTTGTCATAGCACAAAATCAATTTGTCCCAGAGAAGACGAGTGTTTAAGAAGACTCTCCTTCTGCCTAAGCTCTGCCTTGCATAACAACTTACAAATAGTTCATTCAGGTGCAAGAAGGAAAGTGCATATCCCTGGCAGTGAAAGCAGCAGGTACAAAGGTGAAGAGGGAGGAGAGAATGTAGAACATACATGTGGAGTTGAGGTAGCTCATTGTACTCCTGCACAGTGAAAGGGGGGTGTTCTGACATTGTCAAGAGGCCAGAAGTTCAAATGTTCAGTGCTGCTCTTGGTATATGCTGATTGTTAATTATTATTGGAAAGTATGAAGTGTGTGTGTGTGTGTGTGTAGGAGCGGTGGGGGTTTGTATGGTGAGGGGAGTAGAACAGTTCAACTTTGTCTCTCTTTCTCCATCTTAAAAATCTTTTATGCAAATGATTCTTTATCCTTCCCTATACCCTGACCCCTGACAATCACTGACATCCAGTATGTAAGATATTTGGAATCGTATTATTATGTCAGTTTGGCTTATTTTATTTACTAATATGTGTTTAAGTTTCTTCATGTATCTTTAAGGATTTGATAGCTCACTTGTTTTTTAGTAATGAATAAAATATCACTGTCGGAATATATGACAGTTCATTTACCAATTCACCTAGTGAAAGACACCTTGGTTCCTTCTCAAGTGTTGTCAATTATGAATAAAGCTGTTGTAAACATCTGTATTCATCAACATTTTGTTGCTGTGACCCAAACACACAAAAATACCAACTTGAAAGAGGAAAAGTTTATCTTGGCTCAGAGGTTTAGTCCATGGTGGGTTGACTCCATTGCTCTGGGTGTAAGATAAGACAGAACATTATGATAGAAGAGTGTGGTGGAAGAGAGCCACTCCATTCTTGGTGGCTGGGTCACAGAGAGAGTGGGGAAACAGGAGGCAGGGATGAACCCTTCTAGAGCATATCCCTAATGACCTGCTCCTTCTAGCTATGGCACATCTGCTTGCAGTTAGCACCTGATTAACCCATTCAAACTATGATGGACTGGTTAGGTCATAGCTCTCAAAATCTAATCATTGCATCTCTGAACATTCTGTATTAACACAGAGCTTTGGGAAGATGTCTCATATTTAACTATAACAATATCCATGTGTAAGAGTTTATGGACATTGGACCCTTTTTTTAAAACTTAGGAAATGATCCCTTACTCTCATGAGGCACTGACTTTTAGAGGTTGGTTTGTTGTAAAAGCTAGAATCAAATTTCTCTAAAACAACCAATCATTATATGTTGAAAATTTTTGAATAGATATGTCAATCTCTACACAAGGATGTTTCAGTCATACCAACCTGTTATTCATCCTCCAAAGCAAAGGAATATGCATTTCAATTTGCAATGTAAATTTATTTCAGCCTTTAACAGTGGTTTTATGTCCAACTACATGTTGTGTGAAATTTTTGTGTTGTTATTTTTTGCCAAGGAAGGTCAAAGGACACATTCAATTGGATTGGCATTTTTAACCTTACGGTAGTTATGAATCTCTGAAAGTGTCCTGCCAAGTTCATGCAGTGTGTATGCATGCCATTTTCTGGAGAGAGTGGCCACAGGTTTCATCCAACATCTCAAAGTTGTCCATAATTGGAAGAAAATTCAGAACAGTCAGGAGTGGTGACTGAATTATGTGTCTCCAAATGACCTGTGACAAAAGCCATGCTTCTCTTTGGAACTCTTTGTGTAAAGGCATAGATTTGAGACTGCCCAGTTGCTATGGTGACACTCTGTTCAATAAAAGGTTCTGTGCCAGCCATGGAGCTATACAGTTTTGACCTTGAGGTTCAGATGCCAGCTGTTCAGGGGTAGAAAGTTATGGGCGCCAGCTGATAAGTATAATCAGGCTGCTCATACTCATGGCCTTGGATCTGCTGACTTTGAAGAAACTTTCTCACAATAAATTCTTCTGATACCTATATAAAAAACACTGAGCTTGTTGTGCGTCACTACTTCCCTACCAAGGAAGAGTCAACCAGCAAGACCCAGCTTTTTCTTTATTTATGTGTCTGTTTGTCTTTTCTCTATCCCCTCATGGCCCAGTCCAGGAACGTGAATTAATGGCCATGCAGGTCGTGCCACAGAATTGTGCCCTAAGGAATTCTGACCAAATTGTCATCCTTGAATCATGCTCCTGCATGATACACTGCTCTCTATCAAATGTATGTGTCTGGATCATACGATGCTTATTACCCCCCAAAATATTTCTATTTTAAGTTTTATTTGCTTCACTTTTATTTGATTTATTCACATCTGAGTCCCAAAATGAGGGATGGGGACACTGTTTTAACGGAGCTATCTTTCAGTAATATGTCTTCAGCTTTTATTGGTGGATACCACAAAAAAGTGTTTATAAATTATTCTCACATGGTCTCCATCAATGTCCTTAATCACATAGCATTTCTCCATATCTTTAAATGAAAGCCCGGATGAGGCTTAAAAGTTTGGAACACTTATGTTGGTAAAGAAATTCTATGTCTTAAAAATTTCTTAAAAAGTAGAGGCTATGTAACTAAATACATTTCATTGGTTGTTTTTGTTGTTGTTATTGTTTTGTCTCTAAAAACAATGTCAAATTTTTCATTCAGTTCTTGCCTATATAGATTTTCATCTTGACCATTCATTCTACTCTGGTTCACAACTTTCCAAATCCTCATGCTTTATTTGCTTAACAAGTACAAACTTACTTAATTTGTTTTAAAATTATTTATAAATACATATCATTGGTTAAATAAATAGATAACATATAAAATGTAATAAGCAGCCTTTAATATATGCTTTTGCAATAACTTACACATATACAAATGGTACTTAGATGTTTCTTATAAAACTTCTATTGAATAGAACCTAATAAGTGGAAGAATTATATTATTCTTTATGTTGTTTTCTAACTAAGAAATGTAGTGATTTTGTCAATTTTCAAACTAAATAAATTTCTTACCAAAAAGTTTTAGATAAAATAAAAGCAAAATGTACTTACTGCTTTCAAACAAAATTAAAAGATAGCTTTTCCTACCAAATTATTTAGCATTGGTCGAATTGACCTGAAATTTTTTGGTAAGAATACAAAAAGGATTATGCATTTTTTGATGTGAAAATCTCCAGTAGGCATGAAAAAAATGTAAACAAAAATGCAATAATGAGTTATGCCAATCACCAGATGTAGAAACATAATGGTTGTATGACCTTCTGCAGCCTGTGCAATGTAGCTAGTGTCATTTATTTTCAGCATTGCTCCATATTCAAAAAATTAAAATCCTTCAACATAGTCAGACATTGTGCTTGGCATTAGGGTATATGGATAAAAACCCTTGGACTCTGCCCTCATGTAATTCAATCTTGTAAGAGAGTGAAAATAAACAAACAAACAGTACTTGGTGATGAGGGCATCGATAAATGTCTTAAAAATACTAGAGCAATAGCAAAAGGAGAAATGCAAGGTTACCAAGCACATATATCTTCCTAGTGAGAGGAAGGTCAGATGAGGATGCAAAGAAACAGGGATATCTGATCAAATCATGAAAGATGAGATGAAAGGTCTTATGTCTGTGAGCACTTAGAATCTGAAACAGTACAACTGGCACACTTACCTTGCCAAACCTCCCAAATGCATACATATTTTATTTGTTAGATGCATAAATTTACAAAGATTTTGAGAAACGCACACTTTATAGCTGATGTATTTGGTATAGTAGTGTCTTAAAAATCCCAACCAAGCTAGAGGTACATGTTCAAGTTTCAGTAGTACCTGTAATAGCCTCTCTGATGACTTGCTTCTTCATTTCTGATAATATGCCTTTAAAAACAATGTCCTTTAGGGTTCAATGGACCATGAAATAGTCTCTGCAGAAGTACCCTGGTGCCAGCATGGAGACAAACATTCATTCTGGCTGTCAGCTATAAGAACATGGAAGAAATGAAGCACATTTATTATGTACTGATATATTCTGACTAGATAATCCTTTTAGTTGGGGGCACTATAAAAGCGAGTGCAGATTACTGTTGGGAAAATAGTAAAAAATAATATTCAGTTGAGCTGCAATAGTTTGCTTCCAATTTCACAGCTGGATAATTTTCTTTATAAACTTCTATTAAAAAGTTTGCTGACAATGAGTATATTATTAAATAAACAACTTATAGTAAAGTTAGATGAATGAATGGATCTCCAAAATTACAATTTCCTGTATTTTTAAAATATAATCATTCTAAGTGTTATATGTTGGGTAGTTCAATTAAGTAACCCAATAAAAATTGGTGTTATTATTATATGAAAAAAGTTAAAGTTTCATAACGCTTTTATTTTAGGAAATGTTAAGTAAGCATGTTTGTGTTTATAACTATCAAAAAAATAAACCCTACATACTGACTTTTCAATATTCTTGAATATTAAAATAATGCTAAATATTAAAATAATATTAAAATATTTAGTATTTAGATACAATCTCAAGAAATGGTCCTGCTGGGCATGGTGGTGTATGCTTGTAATCCCAGTGACTCAGAAGGCTGAGGCAGGAGGATTGCCAAGTTCAAAGTCAGCCTTAGCCACTTAGAAAGGCCCTAAATAACTTAGTAAGTCCTTACCTGTCTCAAAAAAAAAAAGTAAGGGCTGGAGATGCGGCTCAGTGGTTAAGCATCCCTGTGCTTAATTCCTGGTACAAAAAAGAAAAAAAGGAAAGGTGGCATATATTGTTAGAAGACTTTAATAGAGGACTAGAGAAACTTTTCAGGAGTATAGAAATTTTAAAACAAGTATAACAACAGACCATTCTGACTGCCATCATTCAAGGGAATGAGACACATATTTATTTGCATTTTGTATTATTAAATGTTGCCTAGACATTTATCTGAACAGCTATCTTTTAAATAGAATATTACTTCCTTGAAAATGATTTTATTGGAGCCGATGTTTTGTGAGTTATTTCTGTGATTTCAGGTCCTTTGGAAACTCATTCTGGGCTTCATCTATTGCAGTTATGACTGAAATAATAAGGGAACTTAGAATGGTATCTAGGTGTTCTGGTCTGAAGTAAGTTAGGGGATTTATAACTAATGCTTCTGTTATTTTCATAATAACAAACTCAGACTATGTCTCAAGTCACAAGTCACAATAGAGTCAACTCACCCTCATTCTGATACATTGGATTCAGGTAGCTATGGTGGCATTAAAGTACACTTCCAAATGTTTTAGCAATTACAGTCTAGAGGAAACCAGTCTATAAGCAAGAGAACATCTTTGTCTGATTGCTTCTTTATTGGTTATGGAATCATGGGAAAATGGATAAATTTTCAACAAACAGTAGAATGCAAGCTTAGATAACCTCATTTGGAATTCATACGATATGATGCATTGAACATTTACTTTGAAGGCTTCAGACTGTACTTCAAAAATTCCTCAAAAAAGCTCATGTGGAGTGTCACATATCTAGCTGTAAGCAGTCTCTCCAATGAGTATTCACAAGGATCGATTTATTTCACAAATGGCTACTGCTTTCCCTAGTCAATCCCAGTGAAGCCGAACAGCCTAAACTAACTCACTTGCTATCACTTTCATGAACATACATAACAATTAATTCCATATATATTTAGATCTTGAAATTAAAGAATGTGTTCAAGTGAAAGAAAGTAAATCTATGTAACTGCCTCTTTATTCTCGTGTGTTGTGTATGTGTATAGCTCACTGCATGTTCATTATGCAAATCCCAGTCATTACAGAAGTACATTCCACATTCTATCAAATTTACGATTTTACAACTGTTATTAATTATACATTTTTAATTAAACAATAATTTAATAATTTTCTAGGTAAAAAAATTAAATTTTATACTTTTGGAAAGAGATTTTTACAATGAATTTACACAGATAATTTTTAAAAAATCACATAGTAAGCCAATCTCAGAAAACCAAATGTCAAATGTTCTCTTCGATAAGTGGATGCTGATCCATAATGTGGGAAGAATGGAGGAACTTTGGTCACAGGGGTGAGAGTGGGGAGGGGGCAGGGGGACAGTAAAGATGGTGGAATATGATGGACATCATATTTATGTATGGTGAGTCTTTCATATCCATCAAGCCTCTGGACTATACTGTAATGGACATACTCCATACTTCATCTACCATACTCTACCTGTAGAGACAATATCCAAAGGCTTTATTACAGCTTTATGTATGACTGCATGTATGTTGTGATTCTACATCACATACAACCAGAGAAATGAAAAGTTGTGCTCCATCTGTATACAATGAATCAAAATGCACTTTGCTATCATGTAAACCTAAATAGAATAAATACATAAATTTTAAATAATTTAAAGAAAAAAGAAAAATAAAGCTGGGAACTAGAAAAAAGAAAAAGAAAAAAAGATATAAAAATATTTTGATTTAAAAAAAAAATCACATAGGAACAGTTACTGGAAGGAAACAAGATGGCAGAATAGAGGTACTCATTCCAGCCACCTGCCAAGTGAGAAGAGTTTAGGCAGCAAAGGAGGAATTATATTTAAAGACAGAAAGAGAATAAGAGCTGTAGGCATCAAGATGGAGGTGACAAGAAAGTTAAAAGGTAACTTAGGCTCCAAGGCACACAGGGGGATCCCAGCTGCTTAAACAGAGGGCAGGGTAAAGTATGGACTGGCAGTCCTGGGTGCAGGAGAAATCCACATAGGGATTAGGTCTCAGAGTGAGTTCTCCTGCTTGGCAAGCTACCTGCAGAGACAATATCCACTGCTTTGTTCTAGAAACTGCTGGTGCTATAGCCAAGGGCCATCTTGACAAAGGCTTTATTACAGGAACTGATCTTCTCCAAAACTCAGAAAATACAGCATCACCATGGCCAAGAGGCCTCGGAAACATTCCACTGTGGTGATAGGGTGGGAGGTGACCATTACTGACAATTGTGAGGAATGGGAGAGTCTGTCCCAAATGCACGAGAAGCTTCAGTAGTGAATTGTACAGGATTTGGAGGACGTGGTGGCTGGCTTTCCTCTGTGATGGAAGCAAGCCAGCAATGTGGGTTCTCTTGGGGGCTGGGTCTGAGAGCACTGTGACTGAAGCTGGGAGGTTCCTCAGTTCCTGCAGCTCTCCATCCTCACACAGACCTCATTGATTCAATCACTTCCTTCATTGCTCGGAGGCTTTTAGAGGTTATGCCTCTCAGAGGATATGTGTGCCACATCCTTGGGCATATCGACAGAAGGTTTTTGGAGTGAACAGGAGCCCACGAATATGGTCCAGAGGCTTGACGGGTATGAAAGACTTACCAGCTCAGACTGTTGCCACATCCCAGGGAGCACATGGAGAAGCCCAGAAGCCTCTGGAGTGAATACAGTCCTGCTATGGGCGACATTGCCTTAACTGCTCAGATGGGTAAGATGGCGTAGGATTCAGCTTCACACTGTTCTAACTGGTTTGACCAGAGCTGAGAGGGAACATACCTGATTACAGCTGCTTCCCCTAATCCTCATATCATACCTGGAAGATTCCAAGATTAGAGATCCTGGAAACAAGTGTCTATAACACAGTGGGTAAGAGGAATTTTGTTTTTTTTTTTTCTTTTCTTTTTCCTCATTACTTTTTTTAACGTTAGTATTTTTAAATTTTTTATTGGAATTTTTTTCTCTCTTTTCTTCTTTTATCTTCCCTTTTCTTTCATTTTTGTTTTCTTCATTTTTTACCCCCTTCATTATTATTATTAATTTTACCTTTATTAATATTTAACATTTCAGTGTGTTTTACATTATCTTGGCCCTTTCTTTTTCCAGTCACTGGTGTTGTAGATATTGTTGTTGTAATATTATTGTTTTATTGTGTCTTATCTGATTTGCTTTTTTGTTGTTGCTGTTGGTAGTGTTCTAACCCAAAAATCATTGTAGAAAACAAGCCTGGAATTTTGAATACATTGGGCAGGTGCTTAGCTACTGAGCTACAGCCTCGACCCAGCTAAGAAAGAACTTACTCTAGCAATGACCTAGTTTTGCTCAAATTTTGATGGATACTTAATTCAATAAATGGAAAATAGAAAAGATAAAAACATACCTACCTGATGATTCTGCCCTAAGTAGTTACACAAGAGGATCCTGAAGACCCACTACTGGATAAGGAGAGAAATAAAATACAAGTCTTATGATCACTGAACCCATGAGGGGCCTCTGCAAAGGTTGCTCTCCCTCTTTTCAGACTATACAGTGCTGACAAATGTAGAGAAGTAAGTATAGACAGTGAACCCAATATACACTGCAATTTACAACATACCTGCCTACATTACTAGAGAGGCCCCACTCTCATGACTCATCCTGAGAAAGTGGGTCCTTCAGATTCCAACACAGAATGAGCAGTGTTAAAATCTTCTCTCAAAGGAAAGCCAAAAAAAATGCCATGTGAAAACCACAATATTGTATTTGGCATTAAACTCAACAGTATGCAATAACCCAAAGTCCTAGCACTCATTGTCAAAAAAGTCTAACTAATGAGTCTCTCACTTAAAGATATAAGTGTTGCACCGAAAAGATATGCAAATCTCAACACACAAACACAGAAAACATGAAAAATCATGGCAACGTGATTCTTCTCAAAGTTCATAGCTCTTTAGTAACTGATATCCAAGATACCTAAGTAGATGAAATGCTGGACAAACAATTAAAAAGACCTATTATTAAAATGAAATATGAATTTAGAGGAAATACAAATAAAAAAGATGAAGGAACTATGAAAGTCAATATAAGGTATAAAAAGCAAGAAAATAAGGAGATAGAGATTCTGAAAAAAAATGGAAAATTCAGTAAGTCAAATAAAAAACTAGTTGGACAATTAACTAGTAGAACTAGATCAATGGAAGAAGGAATATTACAGCTTAAAAGCAATATGAAAAAATCATCACATTTAGACAGTAATAAAGGAGGCAAAAGAAGCAAGTATGGTAAGAATGTACATGATTAAAAACAACATTAAAAAACCACACATTCAACTATAAGTTTAGGGTCACAGGAGGGATATAGCTACAGGTTAATGGCATAGAAAACCTATTCAGTGAAATAATTGCAAACAATTTTCCAAATCTTGAGAATGATATGGGCATAGGGTACTTGAAGCATTTAAAATCCCAGATAGATATGAACAGAAAAGAAGTTCTTGACATATTATAGTTAAAGTGCCAAAGTTATGGAACAATAAAAGAAAACCAAAAACTTCAAGAGGAAAGTGCCAAGTCACTTATAGAGGCAAAATTCATCAGAATAACAGCAGATTTCTCAACAGAAACTCTAAAGTCCAGGAAGGCATGGAATGATGTACTTAAAGTTTGGGAAGAAAATAACTGCCAACTTAGATAACTATGCTCAGGAAAGTTATTGTATGTGATTGTATTTTGAGAGTATTAACATAATCAGTGCACTAATCCACTTGAATGGATTAACTGAATGGTACCTGTAGGAAGGTAGAGTGTGGCTGGAAGAGGTGGGTCATTGGAGGTGAGCCTTTGGGGGATATGTTATTTTTGTGGTGAGGGGATGTCTCTCCCTCTTTCTTCTTTCTGGTGGCCATGTCCTGAGCTGTTTCTCTCCTCCACATCTTTCTGCCAATCATGGTCTGCCTCAACTTATTCACAGAGCACTGGAGTCAGCCATCTATGAACCGAGACCTCTGAAAGCAAGTCCCAAATAAAGTTTTCCTTCTCTAAAATTATTCCTGCCAGGTCTGTCAGTCACATCAGTGAAAAAAAAAAAAAAAACTGACTAAAACAGCAATTTGTAGTGAGAAGAGAGGTCATTGCTGTGACTAATCTGACCATATGGTTCAGTAGCTTTTGGAGTTTTTTGGAATTTGTGAGAGGAATTTTGAGAAGTTTAGATATGCAGGCTAGAAAAACTTTGGATTGACATAAACAGAGCTTAATGCACAATTCTGGTGGAAACTAAGAAGATCAGAATGCCAACAGAACTATAGACCTTAAAGTCTGGGCTCATAAGTTTTCAGAGAAGAAGGAGGATTTTATTGGAAATTGAATTAGAGGTCATTTGTGTTACTTTCTGAATAAAAAATTGTCTGTATTTTGCCCATGTCCTGAGAATTTCTGTGAGGCTAAATTTAAAGGTGATGGACTAAATAATCTGGTAGAAGAAATTTCCAGGCAGCATATTATTCAGGTAATGGTATGAGTTTTGCTGGCAGATTTTAGTCACATTTATTTTGATAACAAGGAGCAGAAAGCAAAATAGAAAGATCAAAAACTTGCAGTTTGGCTAGAAAACTGTGAGTAAAATTTCAGCTTAAGGAAAATATGGTTGTTAAATAGATGATAGCCACCAAAGATATGCTAAATACTTTATTCAGAGATAATAGAAAAGATGGCTTGAGGACATCTCAGGAATTGGCAAGACCACACTCATCTCAGGCTCAAAGGTGTAAAAGTAAAATTTCTTTTGAGAAGAAACCAACAGGGCACCCTGTTTGCATAAGGTAGGCTAGGAAGTTGTTTAACCATGCTCAGTCACCCAGACACTCAGAGGCTGCTGCAATCATGGTCCTTAGAGTCTTGGCTGCTGCTCATGAAGGCCACAGACCTTGATGTCAACTATGTGGTGCTGGTTCAGGAATGCAGGATACTAGAGTTAGGGGGTCATAGAAATATCCACTGAGATTTCAAAAGAAGCCCTAGCAAGGTGCAGAAGGGTTGTATACCCTGTGGGCAGCCTCTGAGAAGGCAATGTGTGGATATATGAGAAGGAATCCAAAGCTGCAGTGGAGAACCCTGAGATTAAGAAATGCCAGTAATGTGGGAAAACAGACAAACCAATGGAGAGGCCATGTGGGCTGCAAACAATTGGCGTGAACATCACTATGCCATGTACCCCAGATGCTGGTTAGGTAGCTACAGAACTTATTTGTTCAGCTGGATTTTGGTCTTACTTTGGTCCAATTACTTGTTTCTTTACCCCAAATTCTTCCTTTTGGAATGGAAATGTTTACTTTTTAACCTTTGGCTATATGCAAGTTGCTTTTGATTTTTACAGGGGTTTAGGCTGAGAAAATGCCTTAAGTCTCAGAGGAGACTTTGGACTTGTAATTTTGGACAATGCTTGAGCTAAGACTGGGAAATCTTGGAAATGGACTAAATATATTATGCATTATGAGATGGGCATGGGTTCTGGGGGGGCCAGGGAAAGAATGTTATAGTTTAGACACTGGGTGTTCTCCAAAAGTTCATTTGTGAGAAAATACAAGAATGTTCAGAGGTGAAATGATTGGATTTCAAGAGACATAAATTAAGCAGTGTGTTAATCCACTTGAATGGTTAACTGCATGGTAACTGTAGGCAGGTAGGGTCTGGAGGATGAGGGTCATTGGGGATGTGCCTTTAGGGTATATATTTTGTCTGTTCTGAGGATATGTCTCTTTCTCTTGCTGCTTCCTGGTTGCCATGGCCTGAACCGTTTTTCTCCTCCACATCTTTCTGCCATGATGTTCTTCTGCCTTACCTCAGGCACATAGCAATGGAATCAGTGGTTTTTGGACTGAGATCTCTGAAACTGTGAGTCCCAAATAAGCTTTTCCTATTCTAAAATTATTCTTGTCCAGTCTTTTAGTGACAGAATAGAAAAAAAAATGGATTAAAACATAAATCCTACAGAATTGAATGGGAAATAAAGTCTTCCTAAAGTAAGCATAGACTAAAAGAGTTAACAATTACCAAACCAGCATTATAGAAGGAACCCCACACCTAGATAAGAAAGCAAGATAAAAATGACCACAAGAGTATTGGGAACAGCACATCTTATTAGAAGAGAAGATGACCAAATAAGAAGTAGGAAAGAATGAAACATGGTTATTTCAGCAACCCACCAAACCTCAGAAAAATAATGGCAAAATAAAATTGTTCAAAACCACCAAAAGAAAAACAGCATAATGACAGCAGCTGGTACATAATTTTCAATAATACCTCTGAATGCAAATGTTCCATATTCTCCAGCTAAATATGGAGACTAGCTGATTGTGTTATAAAATAAAACTCAATTGGTTTTTGTCTACAAGAAACTCAACTCAAAGTCACATATAGATTGAAAGTAAAATGATGAAGAATGATACTACAATCAAGTGGAATCCAAAGTAAGGAAGAGCAACTAAATTTATATCCATTTAACACAATAGACTTCAAGCCAAAATCAAACAGAAGAGATGAAGATTACTACATATTGATAGAAGGTAAAATTCACCAAGAATATGTAATGGTTTTAAATATATATACACAAAATATTGGAACACTCAATTTTATAAAACAAATGCTATAAGACATAAAGGGAGAGAGAATGACCCTAATACAATAATAGTAGGTAACTTTAGTACCCCACTCTCAATAATAAAAAGATAGTTAGACAAAAAAATCAACAAAGTTATACAAGTTAAATTATACTATAGATCAAGTGGATTTAATAGCCATCAACAAAATAATATATCCAATAGCTGAAAAATAAATATTCCTTCATCACCACATAAGACTTGGTCCAAAATATATCATATTACCTCATTTTAGGCCACAAAGCAAATCTTAACACACAAAATAAAATTAAAATAACTTTGTTAATATTAAAGCCCATAATGTTTTGGAACTAGAAATCAACATTAAGAAAAACTGCAAAAATTATATAAACACATGGAGATTGAATAATACACTTTTAAATGAGTGCTGGATCATTGAAGAAATCAGGCAGAAATTTTAATACTTCTAGATCCAAACGAAAATGGCAACAAATTTTGTCAGAATATAAGTGGGACATGAAATTATTTAAAAGTAGGAAGTTTTGGGGCTGGGGTTATGGCGCAGTGATAGCGTGCTCGCCTAGCACGCGTGAGGCACTGGGTTCGATCCTCGGCACCACATAAAAATAAAATAAAGATATTCTGTCACCTACAACTAAAAAATAAAAATATAAATAAAATAAAATAAAAATAGGAAGTTTATATCTCTGAGTGTCTCTGAGAAAAATAGAAAAATATCAAATTGACAACCTAATGATGCATATCAAGGCTTTAGACAGGCAAAAACAAACTCACAAATCAGTATAAGAAAAGAAATAATAAAATCATAGCAGAACAAATGATAATAAGACTAAAGGAACAATACAAAGAATCAATGAAAGAGAGTTGGTTCTTTGAAAAGACAAACAAAATTCAATGCTTCATCAAACTAACCAAAAAACCAGGAGATAAGGTCCAATAAATGAAATGAGAGATTAGGAACAAAATATTACCACAAGTAGTATTGATATCCAGAGGATCATTTACAAATCTTTTGAAAACTTATACTAGAAAATCTAGAAAAAATGGACAAATTTCTAGACATATCTGACCTACTAGAATTGAATCAAGAGGATATAAGAATCCTAAGTAGATCAATAAATAGCAATGATATTAATGTATCAATAAAAAGTATCTCAACAAAGAAAACCCTAGCTCTGAATGGATTCATTGTTAAATTTTCCACACTTAAGCAAACAAACAAACAAAATTAGTATCAGTGCTCCTCAAAATATTTAACAAAATAGAAAAGGAAGAAACTCTTTCAAACTCATTGTACAAAGTCAGTATTACCTGGCTAGAAAAACTAATAAGGACACAACAGGAAGGAAAACCCTGGATCAATATTCTTGTTGAACATGAACACAAAAATCTTCAATAACATACTTGCAAATCAAATTCAGCATTATATTATAAAGATTATATACCATGATCAAGTTGTTTTCATTCCATTGATGCAAAAGTGGTTCCATAAAAAGTAATCAATAAGTGTAATAATCACATAAGTAGTATCAAGGATAAAAATGTTACGATCATCTCAATTAATGCAGAAAAACCTATAATAAAATCCCACACACTTTCATGGTAACAACCCTGAATAGGTGAGGTAGAGAAGGATGATCCTTCAACATACTGAAGTCTTTCCCTAACAAACCACAGCCAATACCAGAGTGAGTGGGTAAAACTGGGGGATTTTCCTTTAAAATCGGGAACAACACAATGGTGTCCACCTTCAACACTTTCTCAATATTGTTCTGGACATTTTAGAGCAATAAGGCAAGAGAAAGACCAAAAAAAAAAAAAAAAGATATATAAGATTGGAGGGAGTCAAGTTATCCCTATGTGAAGATGATACGATTCTATAACTAGAATATCCTAATAAGTTAACAAAAAATCTGTTAGAACTGATTAAAAAATTAGCAAAGTAGCAGGACACTCAATCGACTTGAAAATACTCAATATTGAACTCACTGAGAAAGAAATCAGGAAAGCCATCCCATTCACAAGAGGAGGAGGAAAAAGCCAGGAATAAGCCTAATCAAGGAATTAAAGACCTCTATGATGAAAATTCTAAAATGATGAAGAAAGAAATTGAAAAAATCATTGGTAGATGGAAAGAACTCTCCTGTTTATGGATTGTACAAAGTAATATTTTTAAAATGGCCATCATACCCAAAGTGATCTATAGATTCAATACTCTTCCCATCAAAATACCAATGACATCCTTCACAGAACTAGACAACATATCCTAAAATTTATATGGAGGCACAAAAGACGAAAGAATCAAAGCAATCCTGAGCATAAATAATAACACTGTGTGCATTACAACACCCTCATGTATATGCATATCTACTTAAATTTGAGGCAATTTATAATGGGTTGGGATTTATTCGTCGGGGGTGATAAGTCTATATCTCCCATATGGTTATATTATTATTCTCAGTTATTTTCTTTATATTAACTTTTTTTTCCAAAAGAAAAGGAAAAAAAGCATTGTGAAAATTCCTATGGATCCCAAATGATAGAATTAACCAGTCAAAACGTTGGAGGCTGAACCTGCCTATGGCAGGTGTCCAGGATCTGCTATAACGTGACAGAAGAAGCTGAAAAAACCGATTTCACTATGAATGATCCCAGGTATTGCTAAATGATTATTGTAGGATTTATTGATTATGTTGACAGACCATAGAGATAAGTAGGAAGTGTGCTGTGTTCTACATGTTCTCAAGTTTGTTTACGATATTTGCATGTTTATACAAATGTTAAAGCCTAGGCTTCTTCTCTTTTCTTCCTAACAAAGTTTACATACTTGCGTCTTCCTGGAATACTTTTCTGCTCTGTGTAATCCAATAACTCAGCCCACATCTGTATCTAAACCAAGTGTACACATCGCTTTCTTTGTGCGAGCAAATTGTGATGATTTCTGCAGTTGGTTTGGCATCTTGGTGTTTCCTGTCTGGCATTTGCAGTCTTTCCTGAGTGAAAATTCTAGACAGTTTGTTTTTTAGCATGCATTATCCATATAGTATTTAGTGATCAAAAATATGCAAACAAGCAGACATTTCCTGATGAGTATAATAGATATCAGCTGGAGTTTACATCACATATTTAAAAATCTATTTTTGCTCTGTTCCTATGTTTTGATAAAACCTCCCTTTTTTGCTTATTAATGCATTCATATTTAGATACAAATTTAAATTTGTTTCTAGCATTGAATCTCATTCTAATTAGTTTTACAAAATCAGGATATGAAAAAACAAACAGAAGAACTCAGTTATCATCCATTCCAAACCAGTTTTCACCACTGATTTTTTAAGTCTGCTGTTACATATACCATTGTTTTTCATCATTTACCCAGATTCAAAAAGCCAAACTCACATTTTATTCTCTGTCTAGGAAGCTATCAAATCTTTGGATTCTATTTCTGTGGTGTTTCCTCTTTCTATTCTCTTTTCTGTGACCCCAAATCAAGTAGTTGGTGTTTTCATGGGGGCACATTTCAACCAGCCATCATCATGTCCTTCTTAATGTGCAGATTCAAACACCTAAGTTCTTAGAACTCTAGTGACTCCCTGTTGCTGACAAATTAATGACCAATGATTGCAGAGCAGATGGTCTCCTAACTTAATTACATGTTGGAGTATATCACTCCTTACCTCCAATAGATAACAAGAGTGTTTTATTCATCATATCTCAGATTACCTGAATAATTTTAGTTCTACAGTTTCTTTCATTTTACTTTATTATTTATGCCTAGGATATTATATACAATGTATTGTTTTGCAAAATCACATTAATTCTTCAAAGCCTTTGTTTTCTACTAATGTATATTTTAATTGGTATGTATAATTATACCTATATGGAACACAGTAAAACATGTCTGTAAGGAGCATATGCCAAGAATGTAAGGAGCATATGCCATGGGCATGCCTGGACATGCAGGAGATTCACTGCATTGCTGGCCATAAGGAACAGCAGCCACTGACTTGCTTAGTCATGCCTGCTTGCAATGATGGGTGCCGAAATGGGAGTCCAGCCCATGCAATCAAGGGCTACAAGGGGTCCAGCCCATGTAATCGACAAGGAGCAGTGAGGGGCACCTAATAGCAGGCCTACTGGTTACAACTGATAGGGGGGGCTCAACCTATGCACATGTGCAAAAGGAGGGCCCAGTGGCAATTATACTATCTCACTGGACATAACCAATGGACATTGGCTTTTACTGGGTATAACCTCACCAGCCCACACCACCAACTTGGAACTGCTTTTAAACTGCTTGCCCTGCTATAGTTTTGGGCTTGCTCCAAGGACATTAGTGAAACTGATCAGTGAAAGACACCTTGCTGTCTGTCCCTGGGTCAGCTCCACCATTCCCTGATGTACAGCTGTCGGCTGAAGAGAACCACCAGAGAAGGACAACGTCTGCTCTTTGGCTAAGAGAAGTCACCTTGCATCGGAGGTACTTTGGGGCTTGCGGTTGCCCTAAGATTGTGTGAATTAATTGTAATGTTTAGTTGCCCTAGGATTGTGTGAATTGCAAGTAGTACTTAACTGCCCTAGAATAGTGTAACTTACCTATAGTGCTTGATTAGTGTACATCAAATGCTAGTCGGGGCTCCAGCACACCCAATACTTTTTGCATTAATTAATTATATTGTATGATTGTTGTGATTGAACATACACTTGCATTTAAAGACAATCTGCCTCCGAGTAATTATTAATTATGCATGCCGCTCGTGACAATGTCAATACATATATTCATTGTATAATAATCATCAGGGTAATAAGCATATCTATTGCTTCAGACATTTATTATTTCTTTGCATTAGGAACATTGAAAATTCTCTTTTCTAAGCTATTTTGAAATATTAAATTAGTTATTGTCAACAATAGTCATTCTTCTGTGCTATAGATATTAGAAATTATCCCTCCTATCCTCTGTCCCCTGTATCCATTAAAATCCCTCCTTTCTCTCACTCGCCTATACTCTTCCCTGGTTCAGCAACTACTATTCTCTTTTCTACTTCATATTTAGCTTTCTATATCTTCACTATTATTTGAGTAGTGTTGTAGTAAGCATCCTGGTGCTTACTGGCTCTTCAACATACTGATTTAAATTCCTTTGGTATTTATCCTGTAGTGGGATCTCAGAATCATGTGTTAGCTCACTTCGTAGTTTTCTAAGGACCTCCATACTGTTCTCCATAATGGCTGTACTAATTTACATTCACACAGTGTATAAAATTCTCTTATTCCACATCCTTGACAGCGTTTATTGTCTCTTTGTTGATAGCCATTTTACTTAGGGTGAAATCATATTTCATCATGGTTTTGATTTGCATGTCTCTGATGATTAATGATGTTGAGCATTTCTTCCTAAACTTCTTGGTCATTTTTACATCCTTTCTGTGTTGAAAAATGTCTATTTGAGTCAGTTGCCTATTTAATTGTATTATTTACTTTTTTGATGTTGAATTGTATGAATTCCTTACACAGTCTAGAAATAAATCCCTCATCTGATTTGCAAATACCATCTTTCCTTCTGTAGGTGGTATCCTCAATCTGTTGGTTCTGTTCTTTGTTGATTTTTTTAAGTTTATTGTAATTTCACTTGTCAATGGTTACAAAACCCTTCTCAAATGTATCTTTTGTAATATAACTCTTTCCTTTGGGATCAGGTCAAATTGTCCCTTCAAGACTTTGTCTTAAGGTAGCAACCTTATATGGTTGCCACTCCTCTGTCCTGTCTTCTCTATTCCTTTACTGGCTTTCACTGGAAGCACTTCCTTAATAAATCACTGCACCCAAATAAATGCTCAAGAAAGAGTCTTCTAGAGAATCTGACCTAGAGCTATTTATGGAGGCAGTCCAATACCTTCTGTTGTTTCCTGACTTATTCGAACTAGACATAACTAGGGGGTTATGTCAAATTGCTTGTTTCCAAGTATCAAATACCAAATACTACTTCTCTGGTTTCTGATTAGGTTCTAACATACAGTTGCTTTGCGCTGAAATTTAAAACCTATGTATGTGTAATAGGGTCTGTTGAAGGAGAGAAGGTTAGAATTTATCATTTATGTTTGTGATGACTGAGAGTAGACACTTTCCCATGTAAGCATATTGTTATAATGACGCTGATGGAATTGGCTATAGTTTGTGCCCCTGGCTGGAAGAGTTTGAACTCCCCTGGGCTATTAGAGTCTGGAATTTGATTAGTGTTGGCGCCGTTTAGTCCCTTATCAGCTATTTCTATAACACATCAATTTTGTGTCACTCAGCAGAGCCTTTGCAGGGAAATAATTCTGACAATCTGGTCTATTTTAAATTTATCAAATAATTGTATGCAGCCTAGTCTTGGTGGATTTTCCACTAAAATGCTCCATATTTTCTTCTTGACAAGCTTCATCTCACTTTCTGTTAAGTTGTGATAAGCAGCCAGTGTCTGGCTAAGAGGCCATAGATGGCTTTATTTTCAGTTCTGAAAGTTCTATCAAAATTCTCACAATAAAGGATGAAGTTTGTAGAGGATGTGTAAACTCTATCATTCTCAGAGGTTGTATGGATATTACTAAGTCAGCTTTTATCATTTTTATAGCATTGTTTCTTGAAATCAAGTCTTTCTGCTATATTTCTCTTTACAGTTGTCTGCCCACAATGGTTATTTTATAGCATACTTTGTGCAGAATGACAGTTATTAAGACTAGTTTTTGTCTGCTTCTGTAGTTTTCTAATTCCCAAATGACTAGAGTTCCTTTTTACAGTTGGAAATTACCTTTACTTTTGATGGGTATTCTAGTCATGTTTAGAAATTAGCATTTGAACTACAAGAGTCAACTACATAAATCAAGATTTTTGTTCTTTATATAAGTACAAAATATACTAAAACAGAACATATTTATTTGTAAATCTATTGATGTATTGTAGTTTATAGTAATTAATTTCATATGTAAAAAAATACCCATTTGGAAGTTAAAATCAATTTTCTTGATGAATATTTGATATATATTAAAAATAACATATGTATTATTTTGTAAGATATCACATTTAAACAAATATCATCTTCATAATTCTCACTGTTTGGTTTAGTTTTAGGAGAATGTAAGTTTATTTCTTTTTTTTTTTTTTTAAAGAACTTTCACTTATTTATGTTTACTTTCATCTGCACTTTGACAAAAATACATGTAAATTTTGAAAACTTTTGATTACACTTTTGATTCTTTTTTTTTTTTTTTATTTTATTTTTTTTCCCAAAAGTTGCATTTTAATACATGT
>CM053409.1:9802596-9870711 GCA_028644305.1 Xerus rutilus
TGCTGGTGATGCTTTCTATTGAGTTTTTGATTTGGTTTATTGTTTCTTTCATTTCAAGGATTTCTGTTTGGTTCCTTTTCAGAATCTCTATCTCCTTATTGAAGTGATTTTTTACTTCCAGTATTTGCCTGTGTATCTCTTTATCGAAGTGATCTTTTACTTCCTGTATTTGCCTATGAATCTCTTTATCAAAGTGATCCCGGCTACCGCTGCCTCCTGTTGATCCTGTACTCACACACACGAGCGAAATTCCTGCGTGGGATGTTGAGCTGAATAATGATGCCAGGAAGCTGGCTGGAAAACGGCGTCTCCACCACTTCCAGCCTTGGTCCCTAAGAGCCTAGCGCAGAGTGGACTGTCTACGCCGCCATCTTGGAACCGCCCCCCTTAAGTTTATTTCTCCCAAAGAGAAAATGTAAGTTTATTTATATTTCCCAAAGAGAAATAAACTTCTGCTTCTGACAAAGGCTCTTGGAAAAGCAGGAAAGATGAGTGGCAAGTTGGTATCTTGGTCTGTGTGTTATGCTTTCACAAAAAGCCACCAGCTGGTAAACAATGGAAATGCGTTCCTTGGACTTCTGGAGGCTAAGATCAAGGCGCTGACTGATGTTGTCTACTAAGGGCTCATTCTCTCATAGATGACATTGTCTTTCTGTGTCCTCACAGTGTGCAGGGGCCAAAAGGAGCTCCGTGGGACTTCTCAGCTAAGGGCAGTAATCCCATGCCCGGTGCCCATTTCCTAATTCTATCACCGTAAGAGATAAAACTTCAACATATATATTTTTGGGGAGACACAAACATTCAAGCCATAGCAACTTGTTTTCCCATTTCCAGAATTTAAGACGGGACACTTTAAACACCTGAGTCCCATTTCTAGAGGTCTGCACTTAGAGAGTTATGTGTAAATGTTTCTATTAGGACTACACTCTGAAAACTTCACAATATTACTTATTATGAAGCTATATACAGTGCAGCCATGAGCCACAGACACCTCCAGGGAAGCATCTACCAGCCCTGACACCTAAGGCTGAGGCCCTAGGAACCTTCATACAGTATCAAGTGAGCCATCTCTATGGTTCTGTCTCTTATTCCTCTCATTCTTCTCACTCTGGGGCCTGTAAATTGTTTTAACATTACCCACATCAGACCTGAATGTAACTTGGCTTCTTCCACTAGTTTCCATAAGCAGTGCTATCAACACACCTGTGTTTTCATGTAGCAAACCCGTGCTTGACTCCTGCACACAGGGCAGAATTGGCAAGTTCCATGTACAGCCTCAGCCATATCAACACCATCAGTCCTGGTACTTGCCCACCTTCTGGAGCCTACCCAGTCCCTCCTAGTTGCTCTCCTGTCAGATGGAGCACTGGGACACTATATCCTGGTTCTCTGTTCTTCTCTAGATGCTCAAGATTATTCCTACACCCTTTTCCCTAGCACTCTAGGTATTTCTGCCCAACTCTGAAGTTCTGAAAAACATGATTTTCTCCATGTTATTGGATAATAATTCACTATTTTATAACATGTTACATACTAGAAGATATGCATAAATAGCTTGATATTGCTGTGGTTTGTCCTCCCAAAGTTTGATATGCTGCAAGATGGGTCACCAGAGTGGTGGTAACTGAGAAGCTGGAATCCTTACGAGATGGAGCCAAGTGGAAGGGGATTAGACCATGGAGGTGCCATCCTCATGCTGGTCTCAGAAAGTGGGTTGGGTCTTGCAGGAGTGAGTTTCTTCTCACAAGAGCAGGTTGTTATAAAGGAAGGCTATCTCACATGACCAGTCCCTTCTGCTTATGGTTGTTTCTCTATTTGCTTCTCCACCACCTTAGAGTCATCTAAGGGGGTTTCACCAGAACACTGGTTCCATATTGTGAGGATCTTCCAGTAAGCAGAACTGCAAGCCAAGTAAATCTTTTTATGTATAAAGTATGCAGCTTCAGGTATTTTGTTATAGAAATAGAAAATAGAAGAGCACATGTATGGCAGCACAAGGGAAACAATTTCCTTCTCAGGGGTGGGGAAGATCAGGTAGGGCCTTCTAAGAGATTATTTTTGTACCAGTACTAAACTAATGAGGAGGACTTAGGGGATCTATCTAGTAATGGCAGGCAAGGGGGGCTATTCTACAATAATAATAAATTTTTTTTTCTATGAATAAAATGCCTTTAAAAAATAGGACGTTGTGACTCATTAACTTAGACTGATTTCCATAAGAAACATTCTGAGCGGGAGATTTCCTGAAAGATGGTTCCTGAGAGTAGGTCTGGGCAGGGGAAGAGTTCATCTTCGTGTGTGTTGACATTGAAACTAAAATCTCAGGAGATCTTCTGACATCTGGAGCTGGATGGGCCTTTGGCATTGTGCTCATTCAAGCGAGTGAGCTGCCATGTTCACCTGCTATTAAATGTGGGCTGCCCCTGCAGAGAGGACATTAATACAGGCAGGATATTTCCCCCTCCTGAGATCAATGATCAGAGGTGGCTTGAGCACAGCGACTGCCACACTCAGGTGGAGCGCAGGTTCCCTTAGCTATCAGCTTTGACAGTGGATGCCAGCTGTCTTCCTTCTGCTCAGACTAGGGAAAATCTACCATGTAATGCAACTGTTTCCTACTAACTGTATTAGCAGAATTGATGGTCAGTTTTATAAAGAACTAGGAATATAATCCTCTTCAGAGTAGCTTTTCTGAGATGTTTGCCTATAAATAATGCTTTAACATTTTCTTAAAAACAACAACAATAGCAACAAATAAAGGAAAAGACAGTGCTCTTTGCCCTAGCTAACAATGTTTATAGTGTATGATGATTGGCTGAAGAAATTTTTCCATCTGATTAAGCGTATTTAGGTTTAATCTTGTAGGGGTATAAAAATAGTTTACATTATTTATTTGGGATAAAGTGTGACATAGGGTTAAATTTATCATAGAGTCAGTCCATTTGAGAAATGCCGAACTCTAAATGTTTGTTTTTCAATAGGTGCATTATATTTAACATAGTAAGGTCAGATCTAAAATTATACATAGACCTATAATGGAATTATTAATGATGTGACACTATCAAAAGTTAATATTTCTAAATGTCATGTATCACCACTTAATTTTTTATATCACTAAGCAGTATACTGCTTTACATTACATTACAGATTTTATGCTATAGTGATTGCAGTAATTAAGTTTATTGAAGCTTGACACAGTATAAAATATGAATAAACATAGTCTTGTCATCTCTGTGATATGAAAGACGCATACAGAGTCTTCATTTTTGAAAATTGATACCAGGAATGTTATTTTAAAGAGTGTGTTTTGATAGACAGAAAAAGTCTAAGGGAGTTAACAAGTTGTGTTCAAGTGGAAAAGTAATTATTCATCAAAACTTGTACTGTATCTCTCTACATAAATCAAGTTAGCAAGTGGGCTAAAGTGAATATCAGTCAATCATTTTATTAAAAAGAAAAGAAACACACTGGCAAAACTCAGCACTCATACATGATAACCAAGAATGGACAGGCAGGTTTTCAGTTTGGTAAAGGGCACCAAATGAAGAGCTGCATCAAAAATCATACTGAATGGTTATATATTATAAGTTTACTCCAGATTAGAGACAAGAAAAGGGAGGCCACTCTCTCTTCTTCTAGTTAACAATGTTTTGAAAGTCCCACTCACAGCAATAATACAAGAAATTTAGGTCTGGGGATATAGCTATGTTGGTAGAGTGTTTGCCTCACATGCACAGGGTGCACAGGGCCCTGGGTTCAATCTCCAGCACCACACACACACACACACACACACACACACACAAAGAGAGAGAGAAAGAAAGAAATTTAAATTAAAAAAGGAAGTGACTTAAATTAGTAACTGAATTTAGAAAGGAGGCAGATATACAAAAATAAAATAAATCTTTGTATTTCAGGAAACTTTTTATGAAATAAATTTTAAAATTATCACTTACTGTTCACTAATAAACAAAAAATTCATAAATTTAACGAAAGACATGAAAAATCTGTACACTGAAAACTACAAAATGTTACAGAGAGTAAAGGACATTCAAACAAATTGGGTGACAATGCTAGGTTTTTAGACTTAAAGATCTAATATTTTTAAGATGTCCTTTCTTATGTTAGTTTTCTAAAGCTAACAGAATAAAGTGCCTTGAGCTACATGGGCTAAACAACACAAATTTTTAGTCTCCCAGATTTGGAAGCTGGCAATTGAGGTCAAGACGGCACATAGTGGACTCCTCTGACAGCTGGGTACACTGTCCCAGGCCATCCGCCTGGAATCTGGTTGTTTGGCTTGCAATCACACAGGACTCTAATTTGTACATTTGCATGTGGTTTAGTCAGCTTTATCGCTACTGTGACTAAAGGACCCAACCAGAACTGTAGAGGAGGAGAAGTTTATTTGAGGGCTCAAAGTTTCAGAACTCAGTCCGTAGAAGGCCAGCTTCATTTCTTGCAACTCAAGATGAGGCAGAATATCACGGCAGAAGAGCGTGGCAGAGGTAAGCAGCTCACATGCTGATCAGAGAGCAGAAAGACACTACTCTCCAAATACAAAATACATACCCACAGACACACCCGTAATGAACCACTTCCTCCAGCCACATCCCACCTGCCTCTAATCACCACCCAGTTTATCCCACCAGGGATTAATTCAGTGATTATTTAAAGCTAGAAACCAATCATTTCTCCTCCAAGCCTTCTTGCATTGTCTCACATGTGAGCTTTTGGGGGACACCACATGTAAACCATAACATCACACATGATGTTCTCCTCCTGTGTGTTTGTATGCAAATTCCCCTTCTTATAAAGACACAAGTTCTATTGAATTAGCAGCTCCTTTTGTGCCAATATGACATTCTTTTATATAATTGCATTTGAAATGAGCCTAGCTCCAAATAAGTTCATATTCTTAAAAAACTGGAGATTAGGACACCAATACATGAATTTGGAGGGTTTATAAAATTCAATACATTATAGTCTTCAGATTTATTTGTGTTTTCAATACAGTCTCAATAGGAATTTCCAGTAGGATTTTTTTTTCTTACAAAAATTAATAATTATTCTAAAACATATGGATATTCTAGGAATGTAGAGTATCCAAACTCTTTAAAAGAAGGCAGATATTAGAAGACTGAACATCTTGACTTCAAGGTAATATAAATATATGATTCTAAAAACATTTAATGTTGGCTTAATTGTAGAGAAGCAAAATAAATGGTCTAGAAATAGCCCATACATTCAACTTTTTATAAAGTTGCTAAGGTAATTAGATTGAGAAATGATATTTCTTTCTACATATGGTGCTGAAACCACTAGACAAATGCTACAATATATTTATAAACACCTACCTCATACTGTAGGTAAAACTTATTTTTTGAAACATAGACCTAAAAATAAAGATTAAATTAGGAAATATCTAGAAGAAAATAGCTCCATAGCTGAGAAAAGAAACATTTACAGATATATAAAACACTAAGAGTAAATAGTACGTTTACCATGTACATACCTTACACATGAAAGCAATGAAAAGAATATCATCATAATTTAAATTTTCGGCTTTTAAAAAGTTAATACAAGAGTATTGAGTGGTACTAGCAAGAGATGTGGACAAGCAACCCATCCTGAAAAGCCTCTTGATCCTTATGGAACTGAGACTGCCCTTCCCTCCAGGAGACCCCAGACAGGTGGCCTGAGGAAGACCTGTCCTTTCCCTAGGGTTCCATCAGCATGCTTATGTGGAAGTACCAGTGGCATCAGATAAACTGAGACAGCCAAAAATAATGACCAAAAGCTTCTGAAAAGTAAATCGATGGAATCAAGGTCTATAAAATAGGCTGGGAAAAGTGGATACTACCCAAAGATAGTCACTGCCTGAAAAAAAAAAAAAAATTAAAGGGACTCAGTCTCTTCCAACCTAATAGGCAATAGGTTTGATATGCATACAAGAAGTATTCTTCATGCAAAGAATCAGAAAACGCATTCAAATGAAAATGAGAATCAACCATACCAATACTGAGATTATCTGACAAGTCTTTTAAGGCAGTAACCACAAAAATGCTAAAAAATCATTAGCAAATGTACTTAAAGATATAATTCTTCAACAATGAAACAGAGGTTGTAAAAAAAAAAAAAACATGTGGCTGCTATTACTGAAAAATATAAAAACAGAAGAAAAATAACTTGATGGACTCAATAGTCCAGAGGGTGTAACAGCATAAATTCAGTGAATTTGACACAGATCAGTAAAATTTATCTAAATAATGAGACACAGTATACTGAAAAAAATGAGCAGAGCTTCAAGAACATGTAGAATAATAATAAAATATTCGGCATTAATATCATTTTACTCCAGAAGGAGAGTGAAAGAAATAATATTCAATGTATTCAAAGAAATAATGGTTGTAAACTCCTCAAATTTGGTGAAAGACACGATTTACCTGTGGATCGAAGAAGCTGAGTTACCACAAAGAGAAGGTAAGCTAAATAACATATCAATACACAGCTTAATTAAACTTTTAGAAAATAGAGGCAGAAAAACTTGACCACAGTCAAAATGAAATAGTATATTACCCATTGAGAAGTACCAGTATGAATGATGCATTTCTCATCTGAAACCAAGGAGCCAAGAACAAAATGGCACACCATGTTTCAAGTGTCAAAGGAAACGAACAGTGGACTTGTGAATTCTACACCAAATACACACATGAAAAACTACACAACATTATCAGAATCCAGAGCAAAAAATTCAAAGCACAGAAAAATCCCATTTTATACTCTCCATAACTGACAAAAAAATAAAAAGGACTAACAAAAAACAAGTCACTCGGCCAGCAAATAATATTTTAGGATCAAAGCTCTTTAAAATTATTGTCACCATTGTGAGCCTTACAATATTCCCAAATTTACTTTTACTTTTATAACTTGTCTGTCCTTTCATTTCATTGACTGCAGAGGATATTGATGCCTGATCATCAACCAGGAGCTCTTTATCTACTAAGAATATCACCACTTTGCTACAGCTAGTATTATAAATTCTGTAGTGCCATTTGTCTGTAACCTATGTCCCTGAATCTTATGAAGTGAATAATGATCTTAACGGTGTCATGGCAAGTTGCAAGTAGCTTTCTTGAGTGGAGTTCTTTGCTCCTCAGAATTAAAAGTAAACTCTTTTTACCAAAATTACTTTCTAGTCAACCCAGCTCCATCTTGGAAACCCATTTTCTTTTTCTTAAATTTGCCTAGTTAAGTCATGTGTCCTTCTTAAACTTTTAAACTCATTTTTAAAAATCTATATTTTTATTGACCAAAGAAATTCTAAATAAGCATGTTTTCAAATAATGAATTTCTGCAACTATAGATTTTGCATATAACATATAAACACATTTTTAGGCATCATAAAATATCTGAAAAAGCCTAAAATAATGTCATAGTGAATTAAAATAAATAAATAATTACTTCAGCATAGTATGAAGTTCATTCTTTGAGGACATTATTTGCAGTAACTCAAAGTTCACACATTTTAGTGAAGAGCTGTGTCTTATTTGCTTTGCAGATTTTGTTGTTATTTTTTGTTCAAGTTTATCTAAATCATATATGTTTTATTTATTATAAATTTTATTTATTATAAATATATGTTTTATTTATTATAAATTTATTAAAATTTTTAATTGACATGTAATAATTCTAGATTTAATGGGTAGCATGTAATTCTTTGATACCTGTATGAGATATTAATGATTAAATCAGGATTTGATCATTACATAATTAAGATTTCCATCTTTTTAAATATTCATAATTTCTTTGTGTTGTACACTTCTAGACTCCTCTAATCTAGAAATGTTTTAGCTTGATATAATTCCATATGTCTGATTTTACTTTTGTTTCTTGTGCTTTTGGTGTTATATCCAGAAATAAAATTGTTTATAATGATTCCCTTATTTGGGAAATACTAATCTAAATTAACTGAAAAAAATTGTTTTCATCTAAAGATATTTAGCCAACATAAACTAAATATATGATTAAAAATTGAGGTATTTATTAAGGATTCTGTAAGATGTTGGATGATTCTATAACCACCTGTACCTTCACCACAAAATTACAATTTTCCGGGATAAAGTAATTTTTGGTTGAAGGGAGATATATTTCTAATTCTAAGTTCATTCAAATTCATAATGCATTAATTCAAGAAATGCCTAGTCACTACCTACTGTAGGGAAGAGTAACTGCTAGCAGGACACAGGGAGAACCCTGGACTCACCTAGTCCATATTAAATTCACAGACAAAAAGTTCTACATGAACTTTCTAAAAATCACACATGTGAATTCTAGGTCATTACTGACTGTTTTCAGTTTATACAAATACTAGACAAAGTCACTGCAGGAAGCATGCTCAGGGGACACAAAGGACAAGTGAGGATCTGCAAAGTTGAGTCTACTGTGATTCTATGGCTGTCATTTATTCTGTGAAGTTAAGTTCTCCTTTAGTAGCTTAAACATATGAAAGGTGACACTTTCTTTTAAATTATCATGGTTCATTGTATTATTGCATAGCTTTATTTCTGGGCACAACATGAATGTTAGCATACAAAGATAGTTTCTATATTTCTATTATTAAAAAAAAAACAATACTTGCGATATTTTTTTTATTGTGACAAGATTTGGTTCTTGGTCCATGTATTCTAACAAAAGAATTCTTATTAATTATTTTGCACATTTGCTAGCTTGAGAGTAACAGGGTTTTGTATATAAATAAATACAAGATGCTCTGAGATAATAACTTTCTTCAGACTGAGGCTAAACTAGTTCTGGATATATGAGAATAACTCCCTCCACTTTTCTGAAAGGTCATTGTAGACTTGACTAGACTCTTTTGCATATACAGTTTGGCCTTCCATTTTAACTTTTTTTTTCTTTTTTATTCTGTTAGGAAACACACACACACACATACACATTCAATAGAATCAAATGAATCTGATAGTGATTAGGATAATATATTCACAATCAATGCTTTTGGTACTAGTATATAGGTCCTTTAAGAACATCATCCTCTCCTTTGAATCGTTCTTACCTTGTTGTTTGGTAATACTTTGGGGGGACACTCTCCCAATTCCTTTTGTAAATGAGCAGAGCTTTGCATAGGAAGGTTTTATCCTCAAATTTTTAAAAAGTAATGTTTATTTCTATGCTTGGAAAAAAAAAGAAATCTTACTCTGCTTGAAATTTTCCTCAAGGGCAAGAGAGGAAATAAAATAGTTTAAGTGTACAATGAATCCAATTTGTTAAGTCTGGCCGTCTGTTCTACTGTCACCCAATGGGATGTGTTCTCCTTCACATTCAATTTGCCAATCACACTTGTCTTGATGTTTCAATGAAGATAAATTATAACTATTTGTAATTAGCTAATTGGTAATTTGCTCATCAATCACCATGCGGTTGCTTTGCCCTCTCTTGCTTATTACATTGTTTTTTTTTAATTTCTGAAGATAGAAAAGCAAACTTGGAATAAATACCAGCCCTGAAATTCCCAAGTAAACATAAAATTAAGTGGCTTTTAGTGCTTAAAAATGTAATTTGATTTAAAAGTGAGTCAAGTAGAGGCAGGAGCTCATGAAATAAGGCCCATGTAACATAAAATGTAAACCTATAATCTTGAAATAGTACAAGAATAAGAGTTACAAAGGCACAACACATTCTGGAGTCACAAACATTGTTCTGACCCATCCATCTACTATGGAAAGATTATGGGCAAGTTAAATTACTTCTCTGAACTTCAGCTCCCTTGTATCATCCAGGATTCTTAGATCCAAGCAATAAAGTCACTTTGGTTAGTTAAAAAGAAAAATTGCTAAATTGAGAATGAGAGAATCAGACCTGGGAACTTTTCAGCAAGGACTGGTGTCACATCACACAACATAGCAGCTCTAAGAAAGACCACACTGCTAGTTCCCCAGGCACAGACCACACAGCTCACCTGGGCGGTGCACGTCACAAGTCAAAATTCCACCAGGGAGCCTTCTCTAAGCTTGATTCATCCTTTACCCTCAACCAGACGATCATTCCCTCATGTTTCTGTTTCTTCGTACAACTTTTCTAAATTGAGGTCTTCAGCAGGTGCATTAGTTTGCAGAACCTAGCTGATATATCTGTGATTTGTATTCAATAAAGCTGAGAAATGAGCTTCTAGCTTCCTCCTTGGCAATCCAGAACTGGAATATGTCAGTATCTTAAAGACCAGATTGAAAAGTGTCTAAAAATTCTGGGTGACCACAAAGTTCAATAAATATCTATAGACTATAGCTATGGTTTGGATGTGAGGTGTCCCCCAAAAGACACTGCAAGAAGGTTCAGAGGAGAAATTATTGTGTTGTGAGAGTCTTAACACAATCCCTGATAGGGATTAATTGGTAACTGAAGTGGCGAGGTGTGGCTGGAGGAGGTGGGAATTAGGGCGTGGCTTGGGGGTTATATATTTGTATCTGGTGGGTGTCTCTCTCTCTCTACCTCTCTCTCTCTCCCTCCCCCTCCCTCTTCTTCCCCCTCCCTTCCCCCTCCCTCTCCTTCCCCCTCCCTCCCCCTCTCTTTCCCTCTCTCCCTCTCCCTCCCCCTCCCTCCCCCTCTCTTCCCCTCTCTCCTTCTCCTTCCCCCTCCCTCCCCCTCTCTTCCCCTCTCTCCCTCTTCCTCTCTCTCTCCCTCCCCCTCCCCCCCTCTCTCTCCCTCTCTCCCCCCTTTCTGATCAGGCATGTGACCTGCTTCCCTCTGCCACATTCTCCTGCCATGATGTTCTGCCTCACCTTGAGCCCTGAGGAATGGAGACAGCCTTCTATGGATTAAGATCTCTGAAACTGTGAGCCCACAAAAAAACTTTTACTCCTCTACAATTGTTCTGGTCGAATGCTTTTAGTCACAGCATTGAAAGAGCTGACTAAAATAACTATTATCTTTTTAGTATGAATAGACTCCTCTTTTCTGTTCATTTTCATAATTGACTGAAATAACAAAAGATGTTACATTTTGTATTCTTAAAATTTCAATTGTGATTTTATTCATTAAGGAAACAGTCCAAAAATAAATAAATAAATAAGAACCACAGGATTAAAGATTTTACCTCACTTCCAGAAATGCTGAGATGTGCAATGTGCCCAGCACAAGATGTCTAGGTGATGTTCATTCCCATATGAACATCATAAAACATCAAAACCCCATTATGAGACCCTGTAAGTGATCATAAATTGTAAAACACCCTTCCAAAAATCTCCTTGTATAAAAGAGTATAGGAAATGGGAAAGGAAAAAGAAAAGAAAAATCAGTTAATATGTAAAATACATAGAGGATCAGCAAGAATGTGCTTATGATTAAGTGTAAGTCCTTGTTTGCTCAGATGGTCCTAGGGCTACGTTGTATATATGATACTCTTCCTTCATTCTCCATTCTGTGATTTCCTTGCCATAAGTCAGGACTTTAACTAGGATTTTCCCCTGGCACTCTAGCCCAAACATTAATTTCATATCTTACTGGTATGTCAGTGATCTCAACTGTCAGTTTGCTACAGATTTCTATTAATATTTGCATGTAATCATTAGCATACATCTCAAAAGATAACACTAAAAGCTACAAGTGAGGTTTTAATAAGTTCAACGTTTTATGCATTTAGTGATTCTAGGTGCTGGGCATATGTTAATGAATGGATCCCATAAATAAGAACTGTAAAATGCTTTACTTTGGAGAAATACATGGTATTCTGTGCTGGTGAAAAAGTCATTTGGTCATGGATTATCTTGTTTGCAAAAGCAAAGTAGGAAGAGTATGTAAGTCCAAATCCAGGCAAATATCAAATCAGTAAAGCAAATATCTACAAGAAATCAAATTTAATTAACCATACTGAATGCTTGATTGCTACCTTGAAATAAGTTTTCACACCAAGGTCACAGCCTAGTTCATTTATGCTGGCTAGTCACATCTTGAGCAATAGTTGCATATGCATGATACTGATGTGGAGGTTGTCCTGATTGTAGAGCTGGCATATAAACTCATTTCTGCTATCAGGGACATTTTGTTTTTGAGCCCACTGGGCAAGCACCTCTGTGCTGTCATGGGAGACTTACCTTCACAATGACCTTTACTTCTTTGACAGTAGAGAGATGCCCCTATGTCAAGGAAGGCTTTGGTAAGTGATTCATGTGGGACAGAATATTATCATTCCCTAGGTTTGTTTTTTTTTTTTTTTGAGAGTCATTTACACAAATTTTTATATAATTTTTTATCACCACTCTACCAATCCCCTTATTTTTACATCAATAAAAATCTGGAAAAAATATCAGTTATTGCCCCTGGGTCAGGGTGAACTTTGGGAAGTTATAGCTACTAAGGATCTCTCCCTCCCCATCTCTTTCAGGACTACTACTGAATGCTATATAGTATTTTCCTCGTCTGTATACACTGAGAAGGATGGATGGAGAAATAAATGTAGATAGATAGGCAGATAGATAAATATAGATGGTGTCTCCAAACTTTAAGCTATAAAACAGACCACACTTTTCAGTTAACTCAGCAAACCTCCTGTGAGTTCATTGGAGTGAGTTAAGGTTGGATGACAGTGAGAAAGTTAGCCAGGCTGGAGATTGGAGCCAAATTATTTGTCTTTGGGAATCGATAAAACTACGTCTATCGTATGATAAAGGGTTGTACAAGCTCAATTGTGTAAGCTGTTGAGTATGATAACATAAATTTCATGATAAATGACACAGATTGCTGATGATGTGCTATTTCAAGGTTAGGTGTTTGATCTCTACTGTGGCACAGTAATGAGACAAGTGTTTTTCTTCAAAACATTAGTATATGGAGAAAGGCCCTTGGCTCTGGTCCAGAATTCTGAGGGTCTTCACTCTTTTTCTCAATCCCAAGAATTCTTCAAGCCATATATACCTTTGTCTTTCACAAGTGTTCACAGTAACTTTGCATAATATCGCATATGTGGATCAAGGGGCAGAATTTCTTTCTCTACAGCCTGAGCCCTTTTACTCTAGTCTCTTCTTAACCCTAGAAGAGAGTCAAGACCTCTAAAAATCCTACATGTAGCACACACTGCCTTGAAAATACGGCAGGTCACCAACCAATGCTCTTGTTTTCTGTGGGATGGAGAGATGGAATGTGAGCCTACAGCTGGAGACCTGGTGTAGCCTGAAAACAAAAATGCAACCAGAAGCTTTATTCCTAGTAAGGAATGGTGAGTTTAAGGTGAAAATGTGTCAGATTTACAATGCAGTTTAGGTCATTTGGAAGCAGAGGCACCACTTCTTTTTTATTCTGTTTGTTGAAGTTAGAAAATTATAATCTAGGTCAATTCCGAGAGTTCATTTTCCAGGAAGTTTTTAATGCTAACTGAGGTTAAAGCTGGATCTAAAGAAAAAGGAAGTGATCAGAAATGAAAGCATTCTAAAATAAGATTTTAAAAAGGTATTCTAAGATTACAATAAATGAGTTAGATAGAGGGATGGTTTGGTAGAGAATGGAGGACTGAAGCTCAACCAACCTAACACCATCAAGTACTAGCAGGGTGATTCTCATGCATGTCATTTAAGTTCTTCAAAACTCAACCTTCTTTATTGTAAAATGCAAATATAATAAACATTAAATGGTTCACTTATTTAAATGTACTACACAATACACTAGAAAAATGTTGAAGGTAATTATAAGCACATTACCACTTTTGCTGTGTTTCTGCACGAATTTATAATTTTTAATATGTGATTAGTATTTCTTCCTTTGCCTCTCCCTAATATTCCTTGTGAGTAATATGTTGGCACTTGCATTGCTATTGCTGGCTAATGTGCGATTAATGTTCTAGAAATTTCAGTCTTGCATATTCATCTATAATGCAATGACAATAAATCGTGACAAAAATCAGGAAAGGAATTGGTTTAGATAAATTATTACTTTTAACTTTTTTTTTTTAAAACTGGTACTTAATAGAGGTGAGACATGCAGTGAGGCAAAACAGAAGCATTTTGTAAAGAATATCAAAATTCCTTTCTCTCAATAGCTACAAAGGATGAAAAGGGGGATCAAATTCAAGGGCTCTTAACCATGGAGCCACATCCCCAGACCTTTTTAATATTTTATTTAGACACAGAATCTCGCTGAGTTACTTAGGGCCTCGCTAAGTTGCTGAGGCTAGCTTTGAACTCATGAACCTCCTGCCTCAGCCTCCTGAGCTGCTAGGATGGGCCTCTGCACCCAGCTCAGTCACTCTATATGTTGATTCAAAGTACCTGACATCCTGTAATCCCAGCACTTAGGGAGGCTGAGATAGGAGAATCGCAAGTTCAAGGCTAGCCTCAGCAAAGTACCTGACAAAAATAGGAAATTATTCAGTTTTTATTTTATTGAGTTTTGCTTACCTCAACTAGAATATAAGCTTCTGCTATGTTTACAAAATATCTTTAATGCCTTTAACTACCTGGTAGAGGAGAAGCTCAGTGAACATTTCCTAAGTAAATGAAAATGAATGACCATCTATCTAACAGTCAGTGGTGTGCTTGGTCTGGTTCATCTGGCTCACTGAGCCAACGATCTGCACCTCTTCCCAAGTCTTGATTTACATACTCCACATGATTAACGTAAAGGAAGTCATCCTAGAAAAATTTATATCGCAGAAATCAGCATATGCCATAAATAAATCAATGTGGTTTTTGTTTTATTTTAAGCCAGTTATTAAATATTTACTACCACACTCCAGATTATAGTTGTTCTACTGTGTGGTCTTTATATATCTTTGATGACTTCCATTTTGGCTATCGAAGATGCTGTCTGTGATGACGAGGGTGTGGAGTTTTCCTCCAGTGATAGATTTTGCAAAGACAATGCCACCTAGATGGTGCGGTTCCTGGTAGCTCCCCCTTCCCGTAGCTTCCGTCCAGGCCTTCAGAGTATCTACCTATTTGGAGGCAGAATCTGTTTTTTCAAGTGTGTGCCTATACTCACAGCTTCATCCTGGAGGTGAATATCACTCTTATTCATTAACAAAGGGGTAGCATGGACTCCATGGGCCTGACTCTGAAATGCATGGTCCAGTTGGTTGCAGGAACACCTGCCTCAGAGTCCCTTCTGTTTTTCTCTCCATTCACTATTGCCTAAAAATGGTTTGGTCTCCTTTGCATAGTTTTAGCTTTAGTTTAATATTAAATTTTTCCTATCAAGCATTTTTTTTCTGAATTCTATAGTTTATAAATTATTCATGACTTTTATTCTGTGTGTGGCACTGTCAATTTTATATGCTTTTTAAAATTATTAACTAAAGGGATTAAGGGTAAAATAGAAGGTATATATCTTTGTGTATTGGGCCACATCATGCAATGGTATAATTTGGCAATTTAAAAGTGGGATATAAATGGATTTGCCAACGATGAGTAATAACTTATGTTACAGTGTTGCATTTTTTTGTATGGGACTAATCTCTGGGTGGAAGCAGCATAGTTGACCTGGCTGGTTATATTTTATGCTCTTCAATATCCAGGTCTCTTCTACAACTTAAAATCTGTCTAAATAAGAAGATAGAATGAAACAAATACTTTAGTTTGCATTTATTTAGCATCTTTATTTCTTTGTAGTTGCTAATTAAAAAATTATGGAATTATTGTATGAGAAATTAAATCTTGGCTCCTTACCTATCAATGAGAAGAAGAAACAAAGAGAAAATGATAAATCCATTCTCAGTGAACTAGGGAAAAATGAAAGCATTCCATCATTTAGTTTATATTGCCAAGTGTAAACTATGGTCCCTTTTTAACTACCAACAAACGTCATTTTAGTACATGTGATGAATTTGCCTAATCAGTCACTTTGAAAGCACTGCTAACAAATGTTTTTGTGAAGAACACATAAAATTGAATAAAAAGATACTTAAAGTAGGTAGATATTAAATTTAATATACATTAAATTAAATGTATACATTTAATATACATATTAAATGTATAAGTGAACTAAGAGGGATGTTGTCAATATCAGAAGAGTTTTGATAATTTTGTACTTAAAAATACAGGGAAATGTCTATTATTTTTAACTGTAGTGAAAGTAATTATATATGTATATAGTGAATTATGACATAATAAACAAGAAAAAAAAGGGTAGGTATGGCAAATATTTATGCCTGTAATTAAGTACTATTCCAAGTGATAAATTCTTTATAATAATATCTATAATTTATTATAAATGCCTTGTTTTTACATATTCACTTTACATTTATCAATGAGTTCTATTAAAAACAAACTGATACTCATTAAAGAGACTTTATGAAAATAGGGACAAAAGTATCTATAGTTACATAAAGGATAAAAAAGGAAGTTGCACTAGTATTTTAAAATGTTCTCTTCTGCACTTGTTTTTTAGTTAAGAAAAATTTCCCCTTACCTACTTTATCTTTTACTACAATTTGTAATGATCAATATAGTGCTATCTGTTTACTCAATTCTTTCTTGATTATTTCCAGAACAAATAATGTATGTATATATATTTATATATCTAGACATATGTATGTCTATATACATGCATATCGTAGAATTGAATTATATAGCTGACCAAAATTCTTTTAGGTGTGCGATGCTAGGAGATCCGATATTAATGTCCTGTTTTTATATATCAAATGATACAGAAATATATATATATATATATATATATATATAGTATATACACATATAACCTGTAAATTTTCTTCAATTTATATCCTCCTTCATTTCTATAGCTAGGTGGTCACTTTCTTAGACACGCTGTTAGTTTTCCACTCTCCATAAGACTTTTTATCTAAAAAAGTTCTTATTTTACAGAATCTGTAGAGTACAACAAAACCCAGTAATTTTTCCAAATTATGTGGTGACACATCTTTGAGCAAAACCCTGGAAGCCTGTGCTCCCCTTTCATGTACTATAAACTGAGACAGTTAGAGTTGGTCTTGAAGGAGATGGGAATGCTTAATAATATGTGACCTTAATTTTTGGTTGTGGAACAAAAGGCACCCAGGATCTTTCAGACTACGGTTTCTGTGAACCCGGATTAGACACCTGCAGTCATCAATATGACCTGGAGTTCCTGTGAGATTGCTCCTTCCCTTGGTACCAAGCCTGAATCCAGGACAGAGTGGCCTTGATTCTCAACTGATCTCCATGTGAAGGGAGTCTATTCTCTCTTATCAAAACTCATTTTATTTTGGAGTTTTCTAATCAGAATTTTTAAAATCCTAAGCATTTATCCTGGATGTCATAGATTAGTCCTAATTTTAAATAAAAAAAGAAAATATCTTCTACTCTCACTTTGACCATTAGTTTTATTTATTTATTTTTTTATATTTTTTAAGATACTGATGGACTTTTATTCACTTATTTATATGTGGTGTTAAGAATCGAACCCAGTGCCTCGCACATGCTAGGCAAGAGCTCTACCACTGATCCACACCTCCAGCCCATTAATTAGTTTTAGATGTTGGACATATATTTAGCAAGAATCTTAGTTTTCTCTTCTATGAGGCCAGGAGCTTGAATTAGACAACTTTGAATATTAGCTCCTGCTTTAAAATGTTAAGATTTTATTTTCATACTTTCCAAATGTTTCATATATATTTAAGGAATGATGTCATTGATAAGTAGTAGTACAGTGAATACATATTTCATTTATCTTTTCTAATGTGATAGTAATTGTCAGACTAGTTAAAATAATCCATATTGGTTTTACTTTTATCCCAAGTTCTTATTTCACAGAAGAAATATAAACATGAAATTTTCATACTTTATATAATATAGGATAATGCTCATCACTATAGTGTGTCTGTCCAAGAAGACATAACAAACAAAGCATGTGCTCTGAACTTTATTTTAAGCAACAAACAATTGTTTTTTGTTGGATCGTGAATACCATATACATTATATAATTTGCATTCAAGACACACCCTACTAAGACATATAATAAGGAAATTGACTTAATAATTGTAAATGAAAAGGTAGATACAATTTTAGAATAATGGTTACTGAATTTGTGAAATATTTTTAATCCTGATAGTATAATTTTAATTATAAATAATGTTTCCTATCACTGGTGATTATTTCAGCATTTGTCATATTACATATACTAATCAGTTAGTGTTATATTCTAGTGATTTACATTCAGTTATTTGTGATAATTGTTTTATGTACAGCATATTGACTTAATGCAGTTACTCTCCAGTGTTTTAACACTTTTTCAATACAGTTGCCTAATTTTATACAACTTTTTTTATTTCCAGTAAAACAAAACATGAAAAAAATGGAATTCTACAACTACGACATTCCTATTGTTGAGATTTAAGTCTTTAATGTAAAAGATCCAGAGACAGAACAATAGGAAAAGTCAGCTTCACAATTTCCTGGCAGTAGCGCCTTACTGAGTAAGCACCTAGACTTTGGAATTGGATGGTGGAGTTGTAAATCGGTCTTAACCTCTTACATACTATATAATTAGCTCAACTTTATCAAATGTCACTGCTATTATCTACAGAATATAAAAATCCATTAGCACCTGCCTCATAACAAATTGCATTATATAAGATTATTAGCAGAATACTTGGCATGTGGTAATTAATCAGTACCTTCCAGTGGTTATAAGCTAATTTCTGGGACTTTGGAATTAAAATCAGAGAGATTTTGCCTCGTTCTTGTCCAAATGCATTTCCTGAAGGCTTGAAGCTAATGTCTTCCTGTTCCTTTTCCCAAGTAAAAGCTCTTTTCTAGAGCAGGAAAAGCCTTCCTTTCACAAGGAAATTGCTATGGTCCATCATCACCTAATCCAGCACCTTTTCTTTCCTGCTCAAAGGATAGAAAGAAGTCAGTAGCTAAAATGATTATGCCTCCTCTTTAATCATTTGACTATAATGTTTATTGGGTGGTTTTTTTTTGGTTGTAATCTGGACTGACAACCCCAAAATATCCATTCCAAAACATCCTCACAATCCTAAAAGAGTGACTCCTGTAAATCATTTGGCAATAAATTGTGGCTTAATTGCAGGACATCCAATTATCAGCCATTATCAAGAAAAGCACCATTAGTAGGCTGGCACAGTGGCACATGCCTGTCATCCCAGCAGCTTGGGAAGCTGAGGCACGAAGATCACAAGTTCAAAGCCAGCCTCAGCAATTTATCAAGACCCTAAGCAACTTAACAGGACCTTGCCTCAAAATAAAAAATAAAAAGGGCTGAGATGTTGCTCAGTGGTTAAGCCCCTCTGGGTTCAATCACTGGAAACAAACAAACAAAAAATTGTACCATTACTAGATGAAGTATTTTTGCTTCTCTTGGCATGGTAATCTATATGTACGTTTAATTATTTTAGTACAAGTTTGCTGAAAACAGATATCTTTACTCAAAACATTATTATTATAAATAATTTATATCATAATGTTGTCTAGGTGCCACTTGTTCTTATTTTTTAAATTTTAATCTCCTTATCTATTAAATAGCATCCTAGTAGATATTATTTCTATTCATTGAGAATCGACAGAGCTTTCTCTATGTGTTCCTTTTGTCTAACCATCTCATTTGAAAGCTTTTATAATTCTAATCTGTGCTGTTCTATTCTAGCCTCTAGTATTTTCTTACTTTTCTTCAGCTCATTATTTACTATTACAGTACAATTCTCTGCTGATTTTTGACCACTTATTTCTAATGTGCTCTTATTTTCTGAAACTGTGTTTTTCAGATATTTATTATTTTATGTTCATTACAATGTATTAGTATGTGGGTCAACAATCCCTTAGGGGATGGGGTGGGTCAGGTCCTGGTGCCTAGTGCTTCCTCTTCTCAATTAAGATCCCTTCAGTTCTTTCTTGCTTATGACACGTCTACTCACATACCCAAGTGCATGAGCCTTATTTCTCCTCTGCCAGAATTCCTGGTTCAGTCAACTTATGTGCTGTTGATCAGACCCATGTTGATTTTCCCAGACTAATTGATTTCTCTCCTTTCAGGGTTAAGGACTTGTGGGGAGATGACAAATTTTCTCAGTTTTAAAAATTTAGAAAGTATTTTCTTGTAAATCCTCTGAGTCCTGCACTTTTTGAACTGCTGCTCTTTTTTGAACATTTGCTTTTGGATTCCATTCTCTCTGACCTGTGTGCTGGGGTTCTTCATGATACATTTTTACTGTATTACGAAGGTGTCATACAGGCTTTGTTCTTTTTATTAGGCTTGTTGCTCTGTCTGCTTGTAAGAGGGAGAGGAGACAAAGTATTCTTCCCATGGTCACAGCTGTATTCCCGTTTGAAAAATAATTTCTAAAATTGCATACATATATTATTGATTAAAATTATATTGAGATTAAAAGTGAATATTGCATGTACAGTCTCAACTAAAGTTAGATTGCATGTTTATTATCTATTTTATTATTTAAGTGAAACTGAGTTAATGTGGATTAAATATAGTGGATCAATTGTCTGAACATGATGAAGGTATTTTATACTCACAGAGTTTACCAAATAATATGGTAATCAAACATGGACACATAAAACAAATATTTTAGCTGGGGATAAACTCCATGAAGTGAAAACACAGAACCTGTGGGTATGTGTTTGTGGGGGTATGCAGTATTTTAGGAGTAGTGAGGGAATTTTTCTCAGAAAAGGCAATATTTAAACTGAAATCTTAAAAAATATAAAGAACAAGCTATAATAGTTATGAGAAATAGAATTGTGCCTGACATAGCAAAGACTGTGAGATATGGGAAAAAGCTCTTTTGCAAAGTTAGAGGGACCAAAAAGGACATTGTGCTTGGTGCACAGGCAGAGAGAAGGGTCTTCCCTCTGAGTTCACATTGGAGGAATGAATAAAGATCAATCATCCATGGGTCTATTGGCCTAGGTAAGACAGTTTAATGTTTTCTTAAGTACCATAAGAAGCATTCATAGGTTTTCAGATCTGTCATCAGGTCAGTGACATGATTAAATTTAAACTTTACTATTGAATTTACATATATTTAGGAATGCAAATTTTTACATAAATTTATTTAGGAAAATAAGGCCTATAGAAAAGATTGTACAGAGACAAGAGAGAGACAGAGAATTAAGAGTTGATCATTAATTTTGAGAGATCGCTAAAGCTGGGATTGTCCTGACATTAACAACTTCAATCATACACATCACAAAAAACATTTTGAAATGCTAGAAATAGTTCCCCAATGCTTTAAACTCAAAAACAAATAATGCAAAAAGCTGATGGACGTCTTAGGACAATGGACATATTGATTAGGTGGAAAGAAGCCCAGCACATTTGAGTGACAACCTGCTGCATATGCAGCCTCTACATCTGGTCTTCTTACCCTCTTCATTTTTGTTAAATTGAGCAATGGGAAGCGTGAGTGCTTATTGCCAAGAGAAAGAGAGAATGAGTGAAAGAAAAAGAGAGAGAGAGGCAAGGGTGGGGGACGGTGAGATGGAAGGAAGCAAGGAAGAAAGGAAACAAAGAAAAGAATAAAAGAAGAATCTTCAGTCAGTTAGACATGGTTGACCTTCTCTGAGGTTTTTAACCTAAAGAACATGATCATATTCCACATAGGGACCATGACTTTCACTCTACCCTCAGTAGCCCTGGTGACATCCTCTTTGTCATCTGAAATACCTTCAACATCACTTTCATATTATCCAAGCCTACTAACCTCTATTGAACCAGGAGAAGAAAATCAGGCAAACCCAAACTGAGGAGCATTCAGGTTTACAAAACAACTCCTCTGTACACTTCCAAAATGCTGGGGGCATTATTCTGAGGAAATACACTGAAGTAACTGAAGGTGAAGTTTCCTTAAGCCTGAAAACTACTGTCCATTGATGGAGGTTAAAAATATATTAGAGAGGGACAAATAATATATATACAAAAGGTGACAACTTGTGAATACAGATATAAAGCACATATGATTCTTTGTACTACCTTTTAGACTATTTTTGTAGGTTTAAGATTTCCATATTAAAAATATTGAAAAAGGAAAGAATAATAATACAGTCACCATTTGGACTTTCGGTCACCACATCTGTGGATTGCACTAACTACAGGTAGTAAATATTTTCTTTTAAATTGCACCTGTACTGAACATGTATGGGCTTTTTTATTCTTGTCATTATTCCACAAATGATACAGTACAGCAACTATTTACCTAAAATCATATTATATTAGGTGTTATAAGTCACATGGAGATGTGTTAAAGTCCATGCAAGGCTGTGCATAGGTCACATACAAACACTACCTGATTTTATTTAAGGGAGTGGGGCATCGATATATTTTGGTGTTCTGTGGGGTCCTGCAACCAATCTTGCATGGATATAGAAGGACAACTGTATTTGCACTATGTGAAACAATTATAATATGGATATCACTATAGTTTAGATATGGTTTGCAGGTCATACAAGGCTTCATGTGTTGAAATTTAATCCCCACCATGAGGTGTTAAGAGAGTGGAAATGTAATGCAGCTTTGGGTTAAAAGTGAGGTCTTTGGAAGGCATTCGGTGGAGCTCCTATGGTTGAATCCTGGTAGCTGTACAAGAAGGGGGTCACACAAACACACACACACACACACACACACACACACACACACACTGCTACTTGCCATGTGATACCCTGAAAGCAAAAAGGTCATCACCAGATGTATTTCCTCAATTTTGCATGCATCTCTAGAAACAAGAGCCAAAATAAATTTGTTTTCTTTGTAACTTACCCAGTCCATGATATTGTGTCATCAGCTATAGAAAATGAACTCATACATACCTAGAGTTTAACCTTCACCCTCAACTATTTTAATAAAAATATCCATATATAACAAATAAATCTATAAATAAATTTTGTTGCCACATACGTATTAGAAAACAAAGATAATGAACTATTTAATTATCTGCTACATGGAAGTGATCAATTAAACTGTTGTGTATCCATAAAATAAAAATTATGTAGTTGCCAGTATACATGATGTAGATTAATATGTATTGGCATGAACTAATGGAAATGAGTGTTTTTGAGGGTAAAAATAACATAAAATATGTACCATATGATTCCATTTATTTTTAAACTTATAAAATTAAAATTATATATCACTGATGGAAATACAAGTAAATCTATGAAAAAACTTTATTGGAGACTCTATATCAAAAAGAAAACTGGAGGACTCAGAAGAAGTAGAATCTAGAGAAATGAACTGGTGGAGGGGAAGTTTTATGTAGTGTTTTGCCATGTGCTATAGTTGCAACTTGTAAAATTTAAAATAAAATTATGCAATACACATTACTATGAGCAAATAAAACATGAGAAAGTGAACACATTTTTATAAGTAACTCTGCAGAGTAGGATGCTTTGAAGGTGGTGGTGGCCAGAGGTGATGGCTCTGAGGCAGGAGTTTGGTTGGATTGCTATTTACAGGGCACTTATGTGGAAGCTAATGAGAAAGATTCAACAGTCATAGAGTGATTCTGCAAGAAATGGAGCTGATAAAGTTGAAAGGGAAAAAAGTGGGGTCGTTGAATACATGTTATAGGTCAGGAGCAAGAATCATCGTTCAACCATCAGTAAAACTGCAGGAGAATGTAAGTGAAGATTCAGGTACATTGTTGTAGCTGTAGCAGAAAAACACTGATTTCCATGTGAGAGGTCACTTTTAAAAACATAGGTGAGGTTGTTATGATTGCATTTGAGAAGTTACATGGAAGTTTAAGTAGAAAGGACATTATGAAATGGTCATTCAGGAAATAAAAATACACTTTAATGATAAATCATGTACTTTATCAATTAAATTTATTGTGTGCATGCTTTTGTTTGTTTTGCCATATTAACTGAAAATATATTTACAAAAGAAGTTTAATGAAGGAACAGAAGAAAAACACTCAGAAGTGAAGAAGAAAAGAATTCGTTTAAAAATAAAAATTAGTTGATCTGAAATATAAACTTTACAAAATTTAGTAGAAAGATAGAGTGGAGTAGTTATTGAACCAATAGACTAGTATTGTCAAGGCAAATAAAATTGATGTTGTCCTTGAATAAGCTGGATAGGAGGAGAATGAAGCCTTTGAAATTAGGATTCAAGATAATCAGCGTTCTGATGATAACACGTTCTAAATTTACCCATGACAATTTATAGCTCACTCAAGGGAGAAGAGAAAAGATATTGTAAAAATAAATTAAAAATACTGCTGTGGCTAAGCCATTTCTAGTTAGAATTTACAAATATTATTGACCTAATAAATTATGTTGTGGTTTGGATATGAGGAATCCTCCAAAAGCTCATGATTAGATTATGTCAGCCATAACCTATCAGGATTAATCCATTTAATGGATTAATAATTTGACAGGAGTCCTGTACTAGGTGACAGCTATAGGCAGGTGGGCATGGCTAGGGGAAGTAGTCACTGAGGACATCCCTTGGGGATTATATATCTGTCCCTAGCTCCTTCTGTGTCATGAGTTTAACAGCTTTCATCTGCCATGTCCTTCTACCACAATGTTCTACCTCACCTTTGGGCAGAGAGCAAGAGAGCCAGCTATGAACTGAGATCTCTGAAACCACAGCCCCAAGTGAACTTCTTCAAGTTGTTTTGGCCAGGTATTTGGTCACAACAATAAAAGCTGACTAATACAAGTTACGATATTTCAATTTAGTAGTGACTTAAAATACCTGATATATGACTACTACAAAAGTAAACTTATATAGACATGTCAGGGAAAAATTCACTGGTGTTCTGAGATATTCATTCTTTCATTCACTCACTCATCCTTTCAAGAACTATTTATTGAGAACTGACTCTGCATCAGGAACAATATTACTCTATAAGGATTCACACGGCTGCCTCTGTAATCTCTGATCTTGTAAGACTTATTTTCTATTGGTAATTGTTATCATTGCCTCTAACTTGAGAGGACTTGCCAACTTGGAATGAATTCTGATGTGCAGGATATTTGAAGTAACCTGCTTTTTCTAAATCTTTTCCTTTTGTGACTATGTTCAGAAATATTTAGAATAAATCATATATGAGCACAATTTTAAATATTTGTTTGAAAATAGAAATTACTTTTATAAAAATAGAAAATACCAACAACACAAAATATATGTATATATACATATATATATATATATATATATTAAATTCGATTTTTTTTTCCTATTGAATTTGAAGACATGAGATAGCTACACTAAAGTGAAATCTCACTATTAGGTATCTGTTTAAATAGACGTTGGTAAATTGTCTTCCAGGAAATTTTATCACAAATTAATGTTTTAAGTGATTTAAAAGTTAACAATAATCTAATTAAAATTAGACATCATCATCTTTATGAAATTTTATGTCTACCCTTACTTGAAGTAATTTTTCTCTACAGTATAGTTTATATTTAATTTTCATTTTGTGTTGATATAAAAATGCCAAAAATTATAATACAGAAGCACATAAAGTAAATATCTTTGTATTAATCTTTCATGTGAACACCATGTTAGGAATCATTTACACATGAAATCTTTGCAAAGTACAAGTTCAATTCTTGTGTAGAATTGAAGAGCATAAGCTACCCTTTCAGAATAAATTGACAATCTCATCTGAGAAAATGCAGTTTGCACTAATTAATGTAGTTGAAAGTGGATATTGGTAAGATGGAAGCTCATTCACCAAATGATTCTAGAATCATGATGGAAAAAATGTTTATTATTTCATCTTTCATGTTCACTGTCTTTATGAATTTTGCATTACCATTAGATATTAATCATACAAATTAACTCAATGTATTGTACCAGTTCTCTCTTTGCCATACAAATAAAAGTCAGTGTTATGGGATGAATTATGAATTGGCTCCCCCACTGCCACAACTAATTTTATATATTGAAGCTCTCACAGTACCTCATACAGAGGTGATTATGCTAAATAAGGCCATCAGTGTGGGTCTTAATTCAATCTTACTGCTGTTGTTATTATGAGAAGAAATTTGGATACAAAGAAAGATACCAGGGATGCACATTAGACCAAGAAAAGATTGTGTGAAGACACAGAGAGAAGATGGCCCTAGGGAAGCAAAGGAGGAGATATCTCAGGGAAAAAAAAGAAAAAGTAGTGACATTTCGTCTTGGATATCTAGCCTCCAGAACTTTATGAAAATAAAATCTTGGTTTTTTTTTTTTTAAGTCCCCCAGTCTACAATATTTTACAATGGGAACCTTTTTCAGAGCAGTTTTAGTTTCAGAGAAAAAATCCAGCAGAAGATATAGAAGTGATACTTCCCACAGTGCTCCATGTGTGGTTAACCTCTCATTATCAGCACTGCCCACTAGAGTGGCATGTGTGCTATAAATGTTGAACTTATACTGACACATCATTATCACTCAAAATCTATAGTTTACATAGTTCTCTCTTGGCGATGCATATTCTCTGGGTTTTGACAAATGTATTATGATCTTCATTTAACACTATAGTATCATAAAGAGTAATTTTATTGCTTCAAAAATCCTCTTTGCTCTACATATTTTTCCTCCTTCCCCAAAGCCTCTAGAAAACATTAATATTTTTCCTATTTCCATAGTATTATCTTTTTCAAAATATTATATAGTTGGAACCCGAAGTCTATATACATTGGTAGCTTATTTCACAGAATAATTTGCATTTATATTTCTTCAGTGTTTTAAAATGGCCTAATAGTTCACTTGTTTTAACACTGAAAAAATATGCTATTGTCTGGATGTACCACAGTTCATTTATCCTTTACATCTGGATATCCTTATTCCAAGGATATCCTTATTCCAAGTTTAGCAATTATGAATAAATCTGCTATAGATATCTTTTACAAGTTTTTTTGTTGACCTATGTTTGCTTGTACACAAACACCAAGAAATGCAATTGCTGCATCGTCTATTAAGAATAGATTTATGTTTGAGAAGTAACATCAGAAAGATAGCCAAATAGGAGGTCCAAGCCACTCCTAATACAGAAACACCAAATAAATAGCTACAAATGGATTAATCCCATGTGAGAAAAACTGAGAAATTGACTGGTTTAGCCAGGCATGGTGGCGCAAGCCTGTAATCTCAGCACTTAAGGAGGGTGAAACAGGAGAATTGTGAGTTCAAAGCCAGCCTCAGCAATGGAGAGGCGCTAAGCAACTCAGTGCGACCCTGTCTCTACATAAAACACAAAATAGGGCTGGGGATGTGGCTCAGTGGTCGAGTACCTCTGAGTTCAATCCCTAGTACCTCCCCCCAAAAAAAAAGAAAAAGAAAAGAAAAGAAAAGAAATTGACTGGCTTTTATATATTGAGTAACTGAAAAAATTTCTGCTTTCAAACTGATAGCAAAAGATGAGTCTTTCCCCATAAACCCAATCCTGGCATACCACAATACAATATGGAAGGGACTCTCATCCCCTTGCTTTTTTCTAAGGAGTGAAAAATTTAAACCACACATCTATCACTGCAACTTTCCAAGTCCTAGCTGGAGACTAGCTCCTAACTTGCCTGGATGTGGAAGCCAGCCATCATGCATAGACCCCAGAACTCCTCAGTGAACAATGAGACTGTTTGAAATGGGTCCACAAGCCCTTTTCAAGGCTCTTTTCTCTGGCTCAGTGCAGAGTGAGCAGGGAATACAGCCCAGCTTCAACTTCTTCCTAGAGGATTTTAGAATGCCTGTTGAACATCTCGAGAGTTCTGGCTATTGCCAAAGATTCTGGCTTCTAATTTGTCCACATCTTGAAATAGGTGTGGTCTTCCAGGAGCATGAATGGGAGGAAGACATTTGCCCTGATCTTTTCTCCAGGACTGTTCCATAAATATAACCAAGCCTCCTACTACCCCCTGGAAAAAGCTAAACCACACTTGTGGCATCCTAACTTTCAAGTTGCTATACAAGAGACTGACTCCAAGCTTCACTACTTCTGGGATCCAAGGGGACCAGCATTCAGTAGGTTCTCAGGACTTTAGGGAACAAAGTGGTAGTTTTAAATGGGTACCGGGGCACCATGTCATTCACCCCTTGCTCTGTGTTGAGCAACCAAGCTATGAAGGCCAACTTCTAGTTTCTAGCAGGAAGGAACAATATTATAAATCTAGCACCTCTACTTTTCTATCTTCTGCCTGGGGATCTGGCCTTCAACTTTGAGGTATGAGGAAGCAGATCAGTCCTATTCCCCCAGGAGTTTGAAAAGGTCTTTGGGCACTTTCCAAGGACTCCTTCAGGCTTATTCAAGTGATGAAACCAATCCTCCAGTTTCTCTCTAGAAGTTGGACTACCCATGGAGTTGTCCAACATCTCTGGCTGATCCAAGAGAGATTGGCCTCTAATTCTTATATAGCTGAGGGCTGACTGTACCCAGCAGACTCTAGGTTCCTGGGGCAATAGGAAAAAAAAAAGGAATGATTTGGAAATATGCAGTCCAAACAAGCATGCAAGAATTTGCCACAGCTTCCCTCTCTGGGCCAAAGCAGAAGGAACAGATAATAAATGGCAGCTCTCAGCTTCTCCCTCAGGAGGAAAGGAATTGGACCACACACTTAGCACCACTGTTTGGGTTACTACTGAAGGGACTCGTTCCCACCTCACTTGTCTCAGGGCACTGATGGGACTGGGCACACTCTAGTCTCTTGGGGCCACTAATTAAAGAGACAATAGTTTGGAAGGGCAAAAGGGTTTGAGAGGCCCCCAGAATCTCTGACTGGATTGTTTGTTGAGGTTCATTTCCTATATATGGCCTGGGAGAGGCTGTTGTTTATCTAATATATAGAAACCAGCATAGAGAATCTAGCTAGCTCTTATAATTGGAGCCAACAATATTATAAATGTTATAAATAAATTCCATGGATTATCAAACCCTAAGATTTATCTTGCTGGAAGGCAAAGGAAATTCCGTAAGCCAATATTTAATATTTATGTCTGTCTGTCTATCTATCTATCTATCTATCTATCTATCTATCTATCTATCTATCTATATCATATCATAATGAGATGGGGCAAAGGATACCTGATTATTTAAAAAAAAAAAAAAAAAAGGTCCTGAACAGTTAACCTCCAGATAGCACTTCCTTGCTCAAGGGGTTGTTAACACCTCCAGGGCAGAGGAAGAATTACACTTCTCAACAGGAGTGATTACACCCTGGGGCTACTCTTTCCTGCCTTCCAAAGAAAGAGAGGGTAGGGGGTCTATAAAAAAGCAAGACACCTCCACTCCCAGGGATACCAGCTCTGGGTCTCAGGCTTCTCTCTGAAGGCATCTACTATCTTTGTCTCTGTTTTAAATAAAACTTGCTTTCTATGCTTGCCTCAGCATTTCTTGGGTGTTTAATCTTCAACACCAGGAGACAAGAACCCAATCCTTATTTCCAAGATCAGTATCAATAATATGCCATGAACAAAAAGTAATATTTTATTTGAATTAATTTAGTCCTAAAATTGTGAACATTAACTTGAGATATATTGGCCATAGTCAGAAAAAAAAGTGTCACTTGAATTCACATTTTTCTTAAAAACTGATTATAGGGGCCAAATCACTTGTAGCCACTCAAAGTTTCCATTTGAACTATAAGAATACAAATTTGTTAGTCATATTAATAAATTGATTGCCCTGAGATTTCGGTATTAGAGATTATATAGTCTAAATTAATCTATTTTAATTATAAAACATATTTATATTTCTCACAAAAATGAAAGGTAACAGATAATTAAATTCATTTGTTTATTCAGTGGCAAAATAAGAAACAACACTAAAAATTATTTCCACATTGAGATAAGCAAAAATTCTGAAATTCAAAAATTATTTAATTAGTTTAAAATGATTCTCAACTGATAAACCACTTAAAATTTTCAGTTTTGAAATTTCAAATCATACCATTTTTCAGTAAACTGTTTCAGAAAACATTGGGGGACCATGTACAGGCATAAGAAGGCAGAAATACCAAGTGAAAGGAGCAGAAATAAATTCCATGGATTATCAAACTATAAGATTTATCCTACTAGAAGGCAGAGAAAATTTCATGGGTTAATAGTGTGGGTTCTGGAACCAGGTTGCCTGAGTTGTAATTAAAAATGTTAAAGTAAAATTGTTTAGGTCCTGCAATGGTGAGGAATTTATCTGAGTTTTTGCATTTCTCAGTAGTTTTAATAGTAAATTGGAAATTAAAACAAGTTTCTGAGAGAATGGATTAAAATAACACATGCAAAGAGCTTAAAACTGCCTTGCTCGTGGTCAGCTGTCTATACGTGTTCCTATGAAATGTCATTTTTAAGTCAATTTAAATGAAAAATAAAAGAACTTTAAAAGTGTACATAATAATGGGATACCTTGTTAGATTTCAGTGTGTCTCTATCATCTATCTATCTATCTGTCTGTCTGTCTATATTCAGTGCAATATATATAGCATTATGTAATGTTTGAATTAGGTTAAATACAACTATCGCCTCAAATATTTGTAATTTTAGCTTTCGTGTTATAAACATTCAAAACCCTTTACTCCAGTTTTTTTGAATTGTGGAGTCCATTATTGTTATCCAAAGTATCTTACTATGCAATAGCACACCAGAACTTTTACTTCTATCTAAATATATCTTAGCACCCATCCATCAGGCTTTGTTTATTCCTCTTCACCCTCTGGTAACCACTATTCTACTCTCAAGTTCTATGAGATCAACTTTTTCAGATCCCACAAATGAGTGAGATTACGTAATACTTATCTTTCTGTGCCTGGCTTATGGAATGTCCTTATGTTCACATGAAGTATTTGGCATTGGCAGAATTTAAATTATACACAGTGTTAGTTCAAAATGTTTAGTGCTATCAGTGATGACATGGGACATAATATGTTGTTGAACAATGGAATGATAAATTATTTTACATTCATTAATTTTAAATATCATTCAATGTTTACTTCTCATCTAGGTTCCTTCAAGACTGATGAAAGCAAGAATTATACTTTTATTTTTTTAAAAAACATCAGTTTCTAGTTTGGAGTCTCCTCCAATCTGTTCAAGACATTCTGCTCAAATTCACTAAAAATAAATTTATACAATTTACTTTGAAATGAATTTTTCTCTCACCATATAAATGAGACTTACTATAAAAATTATTTTTCATAAGTAAACAATATATTTGATGAGAGTTTTTCTTAAACTAGCAGGATGGAGTTAGAAAAAATGGAGTATTTAATAATAATTCAAATTTTGTATTTATAATCTTCATCCAGAGGAAAAATATTTTCTCAGTATTAATGAGCTTAATGTCTCTTTGGCAGTTTTTTTTTGTTCTCTCTCTTTAATGGAGGAAAATCCATAAAATTAGGCAAACATGAAATAATTATTTTATTTGACAAAACTAAGTAATCAAAATAAAACCAGAAGTAATTTTATAATAAATTTATCACTTTCCCAAATATATATGTGATAAAATTTCAGAGTTTACCGTAATAGAGTATTAAAATTTTATGGCTAGATTCAAGGAAAGATTGAATGATTGCTAAAAGTAATGTTAGTTTACAAAACAAGCATAGTAAGATGTAATTAAATCTGTGATCTATGAAATTTGGGAAATGAAGGGAAAATAATCTGTATCCTCACTCCAGTTTTCAATTCATCACAGCAAAAATTTAATAGATAAAACAGATACTTGTTATGCTTTAGGAGGTTATCAGTAGTAATAATATAAAGGAGTAGTGTTATCTGAATTATATGTATGATATATGTGTGATCATTGAGCTTTGAAATAGTATTTCTTAAAGTAAATTTTGAAAAGATCATCACCTCATTGAAAACAAATCGTCATTAAGAATAGAAAACTTTAGGAAAAAAATTTCAGGATAGAATCATGAATTGAAATATATGACCACTCTGAAGACAAATTAAGCCTATCTAAGTGTATGGAGGAATTTATGATCCAAATTTTCATTAGCTATTTGTGCGAATGTGGTAAAGTATGAACCACGAGAAACAGAGAGTAACAGTTTTCCTCTCAGTTTTCTGGTAACAATGAAAAGAATGATGTTGCTGCACCACATTTTGGTTATGTCTTCTTAGAGGGAAAGGCTTTCTCCCTCCAGAGGAGGATAACTTAGTGTAGGTCAGAGGCTCTACTGAAAACAGAAGAAAGAAATTGGATGTAATTATTCTGTTCTATTCTAGTTCTCACTCTTCAGACTATATTAACACTCCATACTGAAAAATGAATTATATGAAACTGTAACTTATTATTGGATGTAATTAACATCCTAATGCTCCTAATTTATTATCTATTTCAATTTTATCTTTTGACAAGAAAATCAATGCAAACAAAAAGCAAACATTTTTAAGCATGAATGTTCCTGATTTATGTATGAAAAGAAAATAAATCACTAAAATATTTTTTTGATTTCCATTTATTCATATTGGACAAAACTAAGGTCATATATATTCTTTAAAATTACTTCTATAAAAGTCAACTTGAAAGGGGAAATTATTTTCGTACCATGTTGCAAATATTTGAACCCATAATGGCACAGCTTAGAATTTAGGATAATTAGCTGTTCAGACTAGTGAGCACTCACTACTAAAATAATGCATTTTAATTTTACTTACTCTGTCAGAAAGAGTTAATTTTATGTTGTTTTTAAAATTTGTGTGCAAAACACTTCTACACTTTACCCTGCCCCTAAGGAGACAAGATCTTTCCAGAAGGACATGAATTCCATACACTGAAACTTAGGTTTTCCATGACCTTTGGAATTTGGTCCTCTGCAATTATATTAGTCGGTGCAAGTAATTAAATGAGGAATGAAGGTTCTCTACTACAAGAAAAAGTAAAACAGAGTATTTGAAAGCTTACACACCTTAAAAGTGAATAAAAGATTGTATATTTCTGGTTTTCCTACATCTTGCTAGGGATTGAATAAAAGGACAAATTGCATTGGATAATTTAAAGGTAACAAAGAATTTGTAGATTAAACAATGTACTTGGGTTTAAAAATGCCCAGACACATGTTTTTGAATGTTCTATGTATGTGTCTTTCTCTCTTACTCATCTTAGATGAGTTTTTTTGTTAAGGAAGTTTGATTCTTTCATATTTCTCATTTATACATCTAGCTTCAAGTGGGATTGGTCTTTCTTGAGCTCTCATGATTATGTTCATCTCTCTTTCTCTTCTGAGTGTAAGCTTCCCTTAAGCATCTTCTATAATGCTGGTATAGTGGTTATGAATTCCCTTAGGTTATGTATATCTTTGAATATCTTTATTTCTTCTTCAATTCTAAAAGAGAACCCTCTGGGTAGAATAAAAATCCTAATTGGCATTTATTTTCTTTGAAGACTTGAAATGCATCATTCCTTTCCTCTCCTTGCCTTTAAAGTTTCTGCTGAGAAATCTGCTCTTAGTCTGATAGATTCACCTTTGGATGATGTGACTTGACACTTCTTTCTTGTAGCTCTGAATATTCTTTTTTTTTCTACATTTTTAGTGAAATAATATAATATGTTGTGGGGATTTTTTTTCCCTGAATGTATCTATTTGGGGTTTCAAAAGCTTCTTGTACTTAGAAATCCACATTACCTGAGATTTGAGGAATTTTTTCTGTTAGTGTCCAATACATGTAGCTCTTAATCCTCCAGTATGTCAATTATGTGGGTGTTTGATCTTTTAATGATGAATTAGAGATCTTGTATATTCTCTTCATTCTTTCTTATTTATAACATTACAGTCTGAATGTAGTATGATAGCAGAATTGTCTTCAGTGTTCAATATTCTTTCTTCTGTGTGAGCTAATTTGTTGTTGAGATTTTCAACTGAATTTTTTATCTGACTTATGGGGCTTTCATTTCCAAGCTTTTTGTTGGATTCTTTTTCAAATTCTCTTTATTGAATTTTTCAATTCATATCCTGAATTTTCCCCTCACATCATTCAGCTATTTATACTCTTACTATGGGAGTTACAGCCTTTATCAAGAGCTGAGAGTTTCCACATCATTGATGATATAGTAGTTGTGTTACTTGATAGCAATTCTGATGCTGGTTGCTTTTTCTACTTAGGTTGAAGGATTTGAATCCCTTGCCCTCTGGAGACTCCTACAGATCTAGGTGCTTCACAGAAAGGGGAGCTGGCTGGAGTCACATTACCCCTTCTGAGGAAGTCACTTTCAGACTTATAATATGATAACAAAACCTAGTGTTTATTATGTTTCGGATAGATCTCAAAGAACTGTTCTGTGTAGTGTATAACATTTTTTATTTGAGCTTCTTTAATAATAACTATATTTGAGGAATTAGTCTGTATTGTGTAATTATATAATTTACTTTTTCTTCTGTTATTTCACTTAATGAATACACTGTTTTGTATTTATTGTAGTGTTGATGGACATAATAATAGTTCCAATGTTTCCAATTTTTAACTACTACAAATAGCAGAGCTTTGGTTGTGGTAGTGAACTCCTCTTGGTGTGATAGTGGATGCCTCTTGGCACACACGCATCCACAATATTTTTAATTATATGTCTAGCTGGTAGATTGCTGAATAGGAAGAGCTCATGTCACCCTCTTTAGTAGATAATGTCAATCATTTTTATAAATCGTCTATTTCAATTTTCTCTACCTCTTGCAATATGAAAGACCTTGTTCCACATCCTTACTAAACATTTTGCTTTTAGTCATTCTTTGTATATCAATAAGATTACATCATTGCCCTCATTGACATCAAATAGCCTTACACTTAATGACATCTTGGCTATCCTTTTTGTCTCCTTTTATGAGATATCACTGTATCATTTTCTATTTTTCTTGATGATCGGTGAGAGCTTTGTTATATGCTAAATACAGAACCATTGTCTGTCTTATGTGATGTGACCATCTTCTCTCATACCCTGGCTGTTATTTTCCTTCTGAATAATATCTTTTGATGTTGTAATATGGTAAAAAGCACCAGGATTCTCCATTAGGATCTTCTCTTTATAAAACAAAAATTTCTACCTAAAATCATAAAGGTCATTTTACCCAAAATTGTAAAGTTTATTATTTTGTGTTCTAGTTTATTTAAGAATTACACGGGGGACTTAGATTTGCATGCATCGATACAATTTTGTACTGCCTGTTTATAAAAAGAAGACTATTTTTTAGTTCATTTTTAAAAAGCAATAAATATATTATTCTCTTAAGTTTTATCAAAGTCCCTGCAATAATACTTCTCTTTTTGGAAGAAGGCATAATTGGTTCGATTTTATTTTTGAAAATTTCTCTTAGGCAATCAGCACACACTGAAATAAGCCCGACTACTTCTTTGTGCTACAGTCCCATGGATGAGTAAGGCACTGCGGAACTGACACTCCTGCTGTATAATCAATGCAGTCCATAATGAGCACAGACAGCAGCGTAAATATCACACAGCAACACATGTCAGGGAAAACAATTCTTTAAAAAATGCCCATTTTCTCTAATGTGTTTCTATAGGAACTGAAATTGGATGTCAGCCTGGTCCCTGTAAATAGATTATTTTTGAATCTGAAGGTCTATACCAGAAGAACCCATTAGTTCTCAATCATGAGCAAATCATTCTGGATCATGAGTAGAGGTTTCTAGATAAATTGATCTGGTTATTGTATTTTAGCATCTAAAATCTATTGAAGCAACTTTCATGATCAAGTTTATAAATAAAAATCGTTATTCAAGCATGCAATGAAGAAGTCACCTTGGTTTCCAGTCAAGAACATAGATTAGAATTTATTCATTTATTCATTCATCATCTAATATTCATTAAATTTCAAGTCAGGACTCACTGCAATCACTATTCTCTGTGTCAAGGTTCTAAAAACACCCATTTTTCCCCCTTAAAGTCCTCAGTTTGCTATAAACATGTCTTTTAGGCCAGGCAATTACATTGTCAATAATCTGCCAGTAATTGTATATATGCTTCCTGAAGAGTGTTTGTATGTATGTGTATCAAGATAACAACAAAATGGAATTAGTAATTGATGTTAAGACTCTAGTAAATTTAGATAAATCATTGTAGAATTTCATATCTTTTAAAAACCAATCTTTCAATATTTTATTGGGCAAGATAAACTCCTAAATTCTTTATAAATATGAAAACATATTTTAAACAATTTTACGAATTAAATATGTTAAACTCATCAAGGCATCTCTAAGTACACACTTATTCTTTTATATATTTAAAACTGATTATACTATAATAAATGACCTCTTATAATGTTAACTATAATTTTTTTGAATTTTTTTGTAACAGTAGCAATAATAGTGGTAATAGTCAATAGCCAAAAGTGAAAACACTTAAACACTTACATTATTGAAATGTTCCTTTCAAATACCAAAGTTTCCTTCTCATCTAAAGATGTTAATACTATCTAACATGACATGCTAATAAGCAATTTAAAATCATGAATTGCTGATTTGTTTAAATTGAATGTCAAATTATGATTTTAATATTGGCTCTGTGATTTTGTACCTCCACTCGTTATAGTTTTCAAAAGACTATTCTATAGAATAATATGTAAAAATAAATTCCTTATGTTTGATGAGATCATAAGTTTATGCAATTTGGAATCATCACAAAGTGAAGCAGAAGGTCTTGAAAGAGGCCCATAAAAGCGAGGGATCCTATAGTTTTGAAAATTCATCCTTATGGTAAACTCCTGATTAAAAATAAATGTATATGCAGAGGACCAATTTATACTATGTACATGTATATAATATATCAAGAGGCATGTAAATTTTATATAAACTATAATGTATCAATTAAAAGATTAAAATATAAATAGAAGGAAGACCAATAGAGAAGATCAAAAAATAAATAAAAGGAAGTCCACAGGGAGGGAGAAAGAGAGGGAAAGAGGAAATACTGGAGACAGAAATGGAGAAAACTGTGCTATATGCACTTAAGAATATGTCAGAATCAACCACGCTATTATGTTTAACCTTAATGAACTAAAAATAAAACAATAAAATAAATGGTTAGGATATAATAGTACTGGAAAGATAGAGTCTTATTGACCTTGAACTGATATTTCTAAATAAGGAGAGTGTAAACTGTTATAACTTCATCATATCTTGTCACATTGGTAAGTGAGTGGTTGCCTGACTTCCATATATGTGTAAATAACCTGAGCTATTTATTTAAAACTGCTGATTTTTGTCCCATGTATAGAAGTTTTGATTCACTGAGTCCAGAGTGAAGCTCCAGAATCTTTAGTATTAATAAGTGAGCCAGGTGATCATCACAAACAAGCAAGATTTATAGTCTGTACCCAGAGGCTAAAAATTCTAAAACTCTATTTTTTTTAAAAAAAGGAGGAGTTAAGACAAGCTAATTAATTCATTTTTGAAGGACTTAGACTAATTATTCAATTTTAGATTCATGGGCAGCCACTTACAATTTTTACAAAAGTGGACCCACAGGCTAAATTTTTAACATTAGCTATTATAAAACACTATTTCAGATAAACATCAATTCATCCAAAATATTTTCTTTGAACCAATGGTCTAGCTTAGAAAATTGTATTCTTAATTGTCTGATAATAACTCTTTATGCATCTCCCATACCTCAGGCCAACTCAACGACATATATTGATTGGCTTATTTAAATAGCCTCCTGTTTTTCTTGACCTTGTTTTTATCCTTCTTTTCCTCTTGGATAACATATAATTCAGTTATTTATTTGGTTTATTGCCAACCATTCCCATTTTTCATTGGAATATTAAGCTTGACTAGAGTGGGAATATCATATCTTAATATGGTTTTATTCCTAGCCCAGTATAAAGTGAGAGCTCCACTAGAATTTTTTGAATGACTATTTCTGGATGTATTTTTTGAATGAATAAAAAAAATCTAGGAATAATTTCCAGAATAATTAAAATTTTCTTACAGAGATATTAAATGATTATATAACATGAACAAAAAATATTGTTTAAAAAGATAGAGCAATTAGTGCTTTGTTCTAAAGAGTAGCCTCATACTGATTGTTGCATCTGTTGTCTACTGCTGCTAAAACCAACCTCTGTAGTATCCCTCTGGTTAAGTCCTGGTGAGCATCAGAGAACTCTATGTCCTAGCTGGGCATGGTGGCTCAAGCCTGTAATCCCAGCACTTTGGGAGGCTGAGATAGGAGAATCACGTTCAAAGCCAGCCTCAGCAACGGCGAGGCACTAAGCAACTCAGAGAGACCCTGTCTCTACATAAAACACAAAATAGGGCTGGGGATGTGGCTCAGTGGTTGAGAGCCCCTGAGTTCAATCTCCAGTGCCAAAAAAAAAAAAAAAAGAAAAGAAAAAGAAAAAAAAAAAAGAAAGAAAACTCTATGTCCAGGAAAATCCTATGTTTCTGTTATGTAAAGCCCCTGCAGACAAATGGCAGTTTCCCCTGCATATTTTCACCCTAGCTGTTCTGTGTAGTCAAACATATTGATAGGAGGACCAGCTTTTTGACAATTTCTCCAAATGTCCCAGAGTGGAACATATACCATTATATTATGGCCCCGAAAGTAAATTAAATAAGTGGGAGCCAAATAGAGAAGGGATAAGCTTTACGGAAGAACCTAGACAAGGACTCAGTTCATTGTTTTAGATATTTATGAAAAAAAAAAAGGAAAATTTGATACAAATAAAGGTACTTATTCCAAAAATGCCCTGTCATTCTACAAATTATTCAAGTGATTTTTAAAAAATGTTATCATTTATTTTTTATGGGCATGTTTTAATTATATATAATAGTAAGATTCATTGTGCCATATTCATAATGCATAACATAATTTCCTTGATATCCTTCTCAAGTACCTTCCCTTTCTCTCTCTTCCTCCATCTCCAATCCACTTATTCTACTCTACTGATCTCTTTTTTATTTTTTTAATTTTTTAAATTAGTTATACATAACAGTAGAATGCATTTATGCACTTGGATATATCATACATAGATGGAGTATAATTTTTCATATTTCTGATCATACATATTGTAGAATCACATTGTTCATGCAGTCATATATATACATAAAGTGATAACATCTGTTTCACTCTACTATCCTTCCTTTCCCCATATACTCTCCCCTCCCCTCCCTTCACTCCCCTCTATCTAATCTAAGGTAACTATATTCTTCCCTAGTCCCCCCTCCTGCCTTATTGTGAATTATTATCCATGTATTAGAGAAAATATTTGGCCTTTGGTTTTTTGGGATTGGCTTACTTTGCTTAGCATGATATTCTTCAGTTTCATCCATTTAACAGCATTGCCATAATTTCATTCTTTTTTAAAGCTGAGTAATAGTCCATGGAATATATATACCATATTTTCTTTATCCATTCATCAATTGAAGGACACCTAGGTTGGTTCCACAGTTTAACTATTGTGAATTGAGCTGCTATAAACATTGACATGGCTGCAACCCTGTAGTATGCTGATTTTAAGTCCTTTGGATATAAACCGAGGAGTGAGATAGCTGGATTAAATGGTGGTTCCAACCTGAGTTTTCTGAGAAATCTCCATCTTGATGTCCATAATGGTTGCACCAATTTGCAGTCTCATCAGCAATGTGATTGTACCTTTTTCCCCACATCCTCACCAACATTTATTGTTGCCTGTAATCTTGATTATTGCCCTTCTGACTGGAGTGAGATGATCTACTAATCTCTTTTCTGTTATTATTTTAACTAGTGTATTATCACTACAGATAATAAGTGGACACATTGTGATATATATGTACATAGCATAATTTATAAATTTTGTTTCCCAGTATTTCTTCATGTGGTCTCCTCCTCCCTCTTTCTTAATCCCCTTTCTGTACTCCATTGATCTAGCTTCTATTTTTGTGAAGTCCCTTTTTTCCTTCCTTTTTTGTTTCTCTTTTTAACATCTGCATATGATAGGAAACATTCAACTCTTGACTTTCTGAGTCTTATTTCACATAGGATGATGTTTTCCAGTTCCATCCATTTATTAGCAAATGGAATAGCTTCATTCTTCTTGTATGTGCATCTATATCACATTTTCTTTATCCAGTTATCTGTTGAGGAGCATCTAGGCTCATTCTGTAAATTAGCTATTGTGAATTATGCTGCTATAAACATTGGTATGTATGCATCACCATATTATGATTTTAATTCTTTTAGGTAATACGCTGATTCCATTTCTAGTCTTCTGAGGAATCTCTATATTGCTTTCCAAAAGGGTTGTATTAATTCTTAGTTTCATCAATAATATATGATATCTTTTCCTTAATAGATACAAACATTTGGTCCTTGATGCAGGACATAGAGTGGGGAAAAGCTATTTTAACAAATGGTGCTAAACTGGTTATTCACAAGTAAAAAAAAATGAGACAAGATCCCTATCTCTCACCTTGTACAAAAGTCGACTCAAAGTGGATAGAGGACCTAGTAATTAGATCAGAAATGGGGCAACTCCTGGAAGAAAATATAAGGTCAAAAACATTTTTAATAAGACTCCTAAAGCTCAAAAAATAAACCAGAAAAATAAGCAGAATGACATCAAATTACTAAGCTTCTGCATAGCAAGCAAACAATTAAGAATGAGAAGAGAGAGCCTACAGAATGGGAGAAAATCTTTGCCAGCTATTCTTCTAACACAGGGATTAATATCCAGAATATATAAAACAAACTAAAAACACTAAAATAACCCCACAAACAACCAAATCAATAAATGGGAAAATGAGCTAAGGAGACATTTCTGAAAAGAGATACAGATGTCCAATAAATATGTGAAAAAAATCTCCTATGTCCTTACAAATCAAGGAAATATAAATAAAAACTACACTGAGATATTATTTCACTCAAGTGATAATTTGGGAAGACAGAGAAGCTATCTACCACTCATGTGGTAGTCCACTTTAGATTGATGTGTCTTTCCAAATAATTACAAATTTATGGATAACTAGAGCAACATACAACTATCTTAGTCCTTTGCTCTTCCTTTTATCTTCTTTTAAAATAGACTCAGCAATTTCCTGCTTGACTTCTTTGGTTGGACCTGTTATTAATTACTATTTTGTCATTGCACTAGAAGTCACCTCTGCTTTATTCATTAAACCTGCGATTAAATGACACAATTTTATCACCAAGGAGTGTAATGTTTGGAACCAAAGAACTTAGATCTGTGAAGGGTGTTAAATAAAATGTGTCACCTCACAGTGCTCATGTTACTAAATGGAGTGGATATGAGAAACAGTGTGTGTATACCTTCAAGAGACACATTTTTATTGGCTTTTTTGGCTTTAGGAATTGTATGTATCTTTGGGCTTTTTATTTTTTGTTTTGTTAGCATTATTTTGATCAAGTAATCAAAGTCATAGTTAAAGAGATGCTTTATTCAAACTGTATAACTTGACTCCAAAAGGTGATTGGAATTCTATGTCTTCAATTTAAATAATGCTTACTTGAGTTCCTTATTCTATTAAGAAATGTTTTGGAATCACTGTGGATGTTCTTGCTTGCTTTGCACTTTTAGCTTGGTATTACTTGTATGTAGTTCAAAAATGAAGAGTACTCTAAGGTCTGAAGAAGTAAACACCAATCACACAATTTCTTTTGATCAGTAATACACTCACATTCCAAACTCCAGAGGAAATGATAGCTATTATGAAATAATAAGTAAACAATATTTCTTTTTTCCCTACAAACATTATGGAAAAACTAAAATCCATCAAATTTGTTGCTGGAAAGAGATGCATTAGGTAATAAGGTTTTAAGATATTGAAAATTTTAAAACAAATTTAAAAAACATTCAAACTTCACACTTTTTTATTTAATTTATTTATTTATTCTACTTAGGTATACATGAGAGCAGAACACATTTTGATTCATTGTACACAGATGGAGCACAGCTTTTCATTTCTCTGGTTGTATGTGGTGTAGAATCACAACCTACATGCAGTCATATATAAAGCTAGTGCTATAATGTCCATCATATGCCACCATCTTTATTGTCCCCATGCTAACCTCCCCCCTTGCACCCCTGTGACCAAATTTCCTCCATTCTTCCTGTGTCCTCCCCCACATTATGGATCAGCATACACTTATCAGAGAGGACATTTGGCATCTGGTCTTTTGGGATTGGCTTACTTCACTTAGCATGATATTCTCCAACTCCATCCATTTACCTGAAATTGTCATAATTTTATTCTCTTTTATTGTTGAGTAATATTCCATTGTGTACATATAGTGCAGTTTCTTTATCTGTTCATTTATCAAAGGGCATCTAGGTTGGTTCCACAGTTTAGTTATTGTGAATTGAGCTGCTATAAACATTGAAGTGGCTGCATCACTGTAGTATGCTATTTTTAAGACTTTGGGGTATAGACCGAGGAGTGGGATAGCTGGGTCAAATGGTGGTTCCATTCCAAGTTGTTACAGTTTTTATTCCTATATGGGTAAAGTTTCCCTGCAGGGTTTTGTTACCTCTCCTTTAAAGGGGAGATCGATATTGATTGATCTCAATACAAGCAATATATAATTTCAAACCAAGTAGCTCCTAACAGCTCCCAAATACATTTACAGTTTAGTCATGATATACAACAATTATGTGTTCCTTTACAATCTATTATATAACCAATAAATTTGCACAAGGGTGTATAGTATTTTTTGGTGGGCTAGGGAAACTTGAGGGTGGGGTGTAGGACAGAATGTTGGGTTAGTAAGAAGTGAGGATATGTTTATTAGATCTTAGATTTAATAATATCAATTATTATTTAATAATGCAATATCTTAGATTTAATAATGCAATGTCTTAGAAAGCATAAGAAAGGAGTCCAAGAGGAGTTGGCTGTTACTAGAGAGAGCAACATAGAGTTGGGGAAGACCAGTATGGAGGAAGAAAAGAATATGGTGAGGAGAGATGATAGCAAGACAGATAAAACATATGCACTTGGAATTTATAAGAGTATATAATACCACTCTAGTATACAGTTCCAAAATCCCAACCTACCATATCCCGCTGTATAGCAGATATTTGATGTCACAACTGTTGGGGATTAGAGGGTAGGAGAACAGCAAGAGAGAAAAGAAGGAAGGAAAAAGAAAGAAGGGAAAGAAGAAGAGAGCAGAGAGATAAAACAAAAAGATTAAGCAATAGAACTATTAGGAGAAAAAGATAAAGGATAGAATTAAAAATAAGCATAAAAAATGTAAAAAGTCTCAGTGTAAATAAACAGGTATGGTTCCTTTCACCTCCAGTAGGTGGCGTTGTCCGTTGTTTGCTGGACTTTCCCCGCTGGTGTCCTGAGTGCTGGTCCCATAGCAGGGTGAAACTCTGAGCCTCTGGTGGAGTCACTGTTCCACCGTGCGCTGTGCCTGGCCAAAGTTTGCTCCCAGGTGTTCACCTGCGCCCCCTGGTGTGTAGGAAGTTCTACCGAGTTAGAAGGCCATCCACAAAGAACAATAGCTGGGGGTCCGCTCAGGAGACGGTCTGTCCACAGTAGCAACTGCTAGCGGTCTCACCCGGCTGGGTGGGCGCTGGGGCCAGGCACCCTGTGTGGAAGCAGGCCCAGCACGCCTGGGGCAAACTCCGTGCTGGAGCCCTGGGCCAGAGCCCCTGCTGCAACTGTGCTCCACCAATGGGTGCTGAAGTCATGCTGCCCGCAGCTGCGGCTGCCTCCCCGTGATCCTGCTCACACACACTCGAGCGACACTCTTGCGTGGGACGGTGTGCCGCAGAATGCTGCCAAGAAGCTGGTTGGAAAAGGGCACCTCCGCTACTTCTGGCCTTGGGCCCGGAGGGCCTGAGCCCTGGGCCAAGGACCTAGCCGCAACTGCGCTCCGCTGGTCAGCGTTGAAGTCACGCTGCCCACGACTTCCCTTGTCTCCCGGTGGTCCTGCGCCCACACACGCGAGCGAAACTCCTGCGGGTGATGGTGAGCCGCTGAATGCTGCCAAGAAGCTGGTTGGAAAAGGGCACCTCCCTATGCTGTTTTTGTCACTGTAGCTTTGTTGTATACTTTAAGGTCTGGTATTGTAATGCCTCCTGCTTCACAATTCTTGCTAAGGATTGCTTTGTCTATTCTGAGTCTCTTATTCTTCCAAATGAATTTCATGATTGTCTTTTCTATTTCTATAAGGAATGACATTGGGATTTTAATTGGAATTGCACTAAATCTGTATAGTGTTTTGGGTAGTATGGCTATTTTGACAATAATGATTCCACCTATCCAAGAGCATGGGAGGTCTTTCCATCTTGTAAGATCTTCAATTTCTTTCTTTAGTGTCTTGTAGTTTTCATTGTAGAGGTCTTTCACCTCTTCTGTTAAATTGATTTCAAAGTATTTCAATTTTTTTTGAGGCTATTGTGAATGGGGTCATTTTCCTAATTTCTCTTTCAGAGGATTCATTGCTGATGTATAAAAAAGCAATTGGTTTATGGGTATTGGTTTTATATCCTGCTACTTTGCTGAATTCACTTATTAATTCTAGAAGTTTTCTGGTGGAATTTTTTGGATCCTCTAAATATAGAATCATGTAGTCTGCAAATAATGATAGTTTGAGTTCTTCTTTTCCTATCTGTATCCCTTTATTTTCTTTCATCTATCTAATTGCTCTGGCTAGTGTTTTAAGAACTATGTAGAATAGCAGTGGTGAAAGAGGGCATTCCTGTCTTATTCCCATTTTAGAGGGAATGCTTTCAATTTTTCTCCATTTAGGATGATGTTGGCCTTGGGTTTAGCATAGAAAGCTTTTACAAAGTTGAGGTATGTTCCTACTATCCCCAGTTTTTCTACTCTTTTGAACATAAAAGGGTTCTGTATTTTGTCAAATGTTCTCTCTGCATCAATTGATGAAATCATATGATTCTTATCTTTAAGTCTATTGATATGATTGATTACATTAATTGATTTCTATATGTTGAACCAATCTTGCATCCCTGGAATGAACTTGATCATGGGGCACTATTTTTTTTAAATATGTTTTTGTATGTGATTTGCCAGAATTTCATTGAGAACTTCTGCATCTATGTTCAGCAGGGATATTGGTCTAAAATTTTCTTTCTTTAATGTGTCTCTATCTGGTTTTGGTATCAGGGTGATGCTCACCTCATAGAATGAGTTTGGAAGGGTTCCCTCCTTTTCTATTTCATGAAATAGTTTGAGAAGTATTGTAAGTCTTGTAGAACTCGGCTGAGAATTCATCTGGTCCTGGGATTTTTTTGGTTGGTAGGCTTTTTATGGCTTTTTCTATTTCCTTGATTGAAATTGATTGGTTTAAGTTGTGTATGTCCTCCTGGTTCAGTTTGAGTAGGTCATATGCCTCTAGAAATTTGTCAGTGTCTTTGGGACTTTCTATTTTACTGGAGTATAAATTTCCAAAATAGTTTCTAATTATCCTCTGTATTTTAATAGTGTCTGTTGTGATATTTCCTTTTCATCATGAATTTACTAATTTGGTTTTTTTCTTTCTTTTCGTTAGGTGGCTAAAGGTTTGTGAATTTGATTTATTTTTTCAAAGAACCAGGCTTTTGTTTTCTCAATTTTTTGAATTGTTTCTTTTGTTTCATTTTATTGTTCTCATCCCTGATTTTAATTATTCCCTGTCCTCTACTTCTTTTTGTGTTGATTTGTTCCTCATATTCTAGAGCTTTGAGATGTAGTGTCAAGTCATTTATTTGTGGACTTTTTCTTCTTTTAATGAACAAACTTAATGCAATGAACTTTCCTCTTCCTACCTTACAGTGTCCCAGAGACTTTGATACATTGTATTGGAGTTTTCATTTACCTCTAAGAATTTTTTTTATCTCTTCCCTGATGTCTTCTCTTACCCATGCATCATTCAATACCATATTATTTAGTGTCCAGGTGTTGGAGTAGCTTCTGTTTTCTAATCTGTCATTGATTTCTAATTTTATTCCATTGTGGTCAGATAGGATGCAGGGTAATATCTCTATTTTTTTTTTTTTTTTTTGTATTTGCTAAGTCTTGCTTTGTGGGATAGCATTTGATCTATTTTGGAGAAAGATCTATGTGCTGCTGAGAAAAAAGTGTATTTTCTCATTGATGGATGGAATACTCTATATATGTCTGTTAAGTCTAAATTATTGTTTTATTGATTTCTGTAGCTTATTTGTTTAGTTTTTGTTTGCAAGATCTATCCAGTGGTGAGAGAGCTGTGTTAAAGTCACCAAGTATTATTGTGTTGCAGTCTATTTGATTCTTGTAGTTGAGAAGGGTTTGTTTGATATACATAGATGTCCCACTGTTTGGGGCATAGATATTTAGTATTGTTATGTATTGTTGATGTATGATTCCCATAAGAAGTATAAAGTGCCCTTCTTCATCTGTTTTTACTAACATTGGTTTGAAGTCCACTTTATCTGATATGAGGATGGAAACTCCTGCTCGTTTATGGGGTCCATATGAGAAATATGTTTCTTCCCACACTTTTACTTTTAGTCTGTGCATGTCTTTTCCTGTGAGATGAGTCTCTTAAAGGCAGCATATTGTTGGGTCTTTTTTGTTAATCCAATCTGTCAGTATATGTCTTTTTTGATGAGTTTAGGCCATTCACATTCAGGGTTATTATTAAAATATGATTTGTAATCCCAATCATTTTGGTTTATTTTTGTTTTTTACCTTGATTTGGTTTGTCTTTTGATTGGCCTTTCCTTGAAGTGTAGTTCCTCTCTTTGTATATTTTCATTGTTGATTATCATTTTCTCTTCATGGAATATTTTGCCAAGAATGCTGTGTAGTGCAGGCTTTCTTGCTGTTAATTCTTTTAACTTTTGTTTATCATGGAAGGTTTCTATTTCATCATCAAATCTGAAGCTCAATTTTGCTGGATATAAGATTCTTGGTTGGCATCCATTGTCTTTCAGGGCTTGGAATATGTTGTTCCAGGATCTCCTGGCTTTTAGGGTCTGGGTTGAAAAATCTTCTGAAATCCTTATTGTTTTCCCCTTATATGTAATCTAATTCTTCTCTCTTATAGCCTTTAAAATTCTCTCCTTATTCTGTATGCTGGGCATTTTCATTATAATGTGCCTTGATGTAGATCTTTTGTAATTCTGTGCATTTGGTTTCCTGTAAGCCTCTTATATATGATTTTCCAATTCATTTTTCATGTTTGGGAAATTTTCTGACATTATTTCATTGAAGAGATTGTGCATTTCTTTGGTTTGAAACTCTGTGCCTTCTTCTATCCCAACAACTGTTAGATTTGATCTTTTGATGTTATCCCATAATTCTTGTATGTTTTGTTCATGGTTTCTTACCATCTTCACTGTGTGGTCAACTTTATTTTCAAGATTGTATATTTTATCTTCATTATCTGAGGTTCCTTCTTCCAAGTGATCTAGTCTGTTGGTGATGCTTTTTATCGAGTTTTTTATTTGGTTTATTGTTCCCTTCATTTCAAGAATTTCTGCTTGCTTTTTTTTCTCACATTCTCTAGCTCTTTCTTTCTTTTATTATTATTATTTTTTTTTGGTACTATGGATTAGACTCGGGGCACTTGACCACTGAGCCATATCCTCAGTCCTATCTTGTGTTTTATGTAGAGACACAGTCTCACTGAGTTGTTTAGGGCCTCACCATTGCTGAGGCTGGCTTTGAACTTGTGAACCTCCTGTCTTAGCCTCCAAAAGTGCAGGTATTACTGGCTTGTGCCACCGCATCTGGCTTCTAGCTCTTTCTTGAAGTAATATTTTGCTACCTGTATTTACTCCCTTATCTCTTTGTTCATGTGATCAATGGTTGCCTTTATTTTCTCTCTTATTTCTTTTATGGAGTTTTAAAATTTTTGCCTCTATCTGCTCACTTAAGTCATTCTTTAATTCATAGATCATTTTAATTACATACATTCTCAATTCTTTCTCTGACATTTCATCAAATGTGCTGACAATGGATTCTATTATTGTAGTATTTTGGTTTGTTTGGGGCACTTTCTTCCCTTCTTTTTTCAAGTTGATTATGTGTCTTCCTTTCTCATAGTGGCAAGGTATTCCAGTTTCTGTCCTATAATCTTGTAGTGATCCTATGGATTACCTGTATCTTACCTTGGAGTTCACTTCTAGTCCCCAGCAGGTGTCCGCAGATGGATGCTACTGCCACTAAAATGGTGGTAGTGGTAGTGGAGGTAACTCAAGATGGCAGTGGGGATGGCCTAAGGTGGATGCACTTTCATTGATGGGGCTGAAAGAGTTGGACTTGCAATGACTTTGAGCTGATTGATCAGAGATGCAATGTTGTGGCATGCTGAGCTGTGGTGGGCCACTGCCTCCAGGCCCTATCTGTTGTCCCAAAGTAGAGGCTACTACATGGGAAAAGCTCTGGTGATGGCTGCAATGTCCCAAGATGGATACAGGAAAGGAGCAACAGTGTGGACCACCACTCAGCATAGAGATGATCCTGGGCTCCCACAGATCAGCAGGGACTCTGGCTCAGAAGGTGTGGACAGTCTTGGACATGACTTAGTTCCTGGCTCCTGCAAAGGTCCTCAGAGGCAGTCCTGGGCCTGGGTATGGGTTTCCACATGGGTTGGTGGATCAGGGCCTGGCAGTCTTGGGCCTGACCTTGGCTGGGCACCCACAGGGGTCCCTGGAGGCCATCCTGGGCCTTGGCCTGGGCTCTGGCATGGAACAGGGGGTGGACCTGTGACTCACTTAGGCTTGGGCTCCTGCAGGGATCCCCAGAGGCAGTCTGGGCCTGGGTCTGGGTTCTCACATGGGTTGGTGGATCAATGGGTAGCAGTCTTTGGCCTGACCTTCACTGGGCTCCCACTTATTTGATTCTTTATAGTGTTTGATTCTGAATAGTGTTTGTTTTATGTATGAATTTGCACAGACTTTGGGGGAATAAATATTTATCATCATCATGACTTGTTGGATGATTCCTTTGGCTAATATGAACTTCATTGTCTTTTCTGATTAATTTTGATTTGAATCTACTTTGTCAGATATGAGAGGAGACGTTTCTGCTTGCTTTCAGTCTTAATTTGCAAGGTATATTTTTATCCAGTCTTTTGACTTCAGCCCATGTATGAATTTGTAAGGTGAGGATCTTACAGCAACATACAGGGAGATCTTATTTTTTAATACAGTTTGCCAATCTATGCCTTTTGATTTGAGGGTTTAGACCATTTACATTCAGTGTTATTATAAAAAGCTAATATTTATTTCCTGCCATCTTAATTTATTTTTAATGCTTGATTCAGGTTCAATTCTCCTTTATTTGACTATTTTTATAGTGAGAGTTGTCAATACACAGGTTGTGGTATTTATTTTTCATATCTGTTTCATGAAAAATTTGATTGAGTATATTTTGTAGTGTTGGCATGGTGGTTATAAATTTTTAAATTTCTATTTATTATGAAAAAATCATTTTATCTATAATTCTGATAGTTTTGTTGAATATGGTAATCTTGGTTGACATCCATTATTTTCAGAGGTTGATATATATTATGCCAAGCCCTCTTGGCATGTAAGATCTGGGCAGAGGAATCAGTAAATTCTAATTAGCTTACTTCTAAGTGTGACCTGCTCTTTTTCTCTTGTGAATTTTAACTTTATCCTTGTTCTGTATATTAGGTATTTTAATTAAAATGTGCCTGGGAAAGAATCTTTTTGAACTTGTCTATTTGAGGTTCTTAATGAATCTTGTATTTGGACTTCCATCTCAGATGGAAAGACCTCCCCTGTTCTTGAATAAGATGAATTAATATTGTCAATGTCTAGTCTACCAAAGGTTTGTAAAGATTCAATTCCTTAAAGCACCAATGGCATTCTTCAAAGAACAGTCTTAAAGTTTAGTTGTAAGAATAAAAACTCAGAACAGTCAAAGCAATCCTGAGAACAAAGAGCAATGCTGGAGACATCACTACCTGATCCAAATCATATTAAAATTTATAGCAACCAAAACAACATGCTATTGGCTTTAAAATAGATATGAAAACCATTGGAATAGACCATGACATACAAAAAAACCCACATAGACACAGTTACCTGGTACTCAGCATAGGTGCCAAAAGTATATGTTAGAGAAAATACAGACTTTTTAACAAGTAGATATGTATATTCAGTTTTCCTTGCACCACTTATTATCCTCCACTCTGCACAAATGCCAACTCAAAGTAAATCAAAGCCACAGAGAATAGAACAGAAACTTTGCAACTGATAGAACTAAACAGAGTTGACACTTCAACATATTAGTGCAGACAAATATCTCCTTAAATAAAACCCTAAACATCAAGTAACCAAGTCAAAAATCAATAAGTGGAATAGCAAAACTTCTGCACAGCAAAGAAATCAATTAATAGCATAAAAATAGAGCCTAGAAAATGGAAGCAACTCTTTGCCACCTACTTTTTTAACAGGAAATTAATATCTAGAAATCCAGAATAAATAAAAAATTCCAAAAAATCAGAACAACCCCCCCCAAACCTAACTAATTTAATCAGTAAATGGGCAAAGAATTAAACAGATATTTCTCAAAAGAAGAAAGCTAAATGGCCAAAAGTATATGAAAAAATGCTCAACATGCATGGCAATCAGGGAAAACTAAATCAAAACTACATTGAGATTTAATCACGCTTCAATTTGTATGTCAATCATCAAAAATACAAATAACAATAAATGCTGATGAGGATATGGGGGAAAAAGGTACACTCACTTGTTGTTGATGGGACTTCAAATTAGTTCAACCACTTTGGAAAGCTGTATAACTATTCCTCAGAAAGCTAAGAAGGAACCACCATATGATCCAAATATAATCAATATCCTACAGGGATGTATGTACATCAGGATTTATGTACAAACTATGATGCAGACCAGGTGCCCCTGACCAGCTGACTGGATAAATAAAATGTTGTGTATATACAGAATGGAGTTTTGCTCAGCCACAAATAAGAATAAAATGATGTCATTTGCTGGTAAATGGATGGTATAAGAGAACATCATGATAAGTGAAATAAGTCAGACTGAAATTCAAGGGTCAAAGTTTTCTCTTATATATGGAATCTAGAATGAAATAAGAAAAAAAAAAGAAGGGAGGAACCCATGAAAATAGAAGAGAGATCAATGGAAACAAGTAAGAAATAGAGGGGGGATGAGGGACAGGAAAAGGAAGCAACTGCACAAGGAAAGGGATCAAACTGTTATGTACACATATAAATATACCACAGTGAATCTCACCCTAAAGTATATTCATCTATAAAGCATCAATTAAAAACATAGTGTAAAAAGTGGAAAGAATACCAGGAGAATTGAGGAAGGGAGCAGAGAGAGGGAAGGAGAAAGTACTGAGGACTAAAATGAAGCAAATCCTATTCCTGGCATGCTTGATTATTTCAAAACGACCCCACTAGTACATAGGACTATTTCAAGACAAACCCACTATCATATAGGACTATACTACACTGGTAAAAGCATTTTAGAAAATTATCTTATAGTCTTTATAATTATTTTAAAATTTTGAGATTAGTTTCCAAGATGTTCATTCACATATTAGGTTACATTTTCTGAAATTATTATCTCAAAGTAAATCAATAAAAGAATGAACATTTTTCTATGCTACCACAGATATTTTTCTTCATTTTAAGTGAAAATATAAAAACAACCAAAATCTATGTGAAACTTTTGCTTTCATTCTAGAACTGTTTGAAGATTATTAAATACTTTGACCTTAGAAAGTGGTTCAATACATTTGCTATGGATCACTGAATTACATGACACCCATGTGAGGACAGTGGAAGTGGTTTTGGCTTCTATGTGTCTTGTCACATAAACAGGGATGCAATCAGTAATTCCAAACTGAAACAATAAAGTCAGAATTGATTTCACACTGCCAAAGAGATCTTTAACCACATAAATAGTTTTTAATGTATTTGTATCTAGTAAACTCAAATGTACTTGAGCATGCTTAGTAAATTAAATGGAAAGTGTTTTGTTTGCCTCAAGGAGAAATTACAGTTCATGCTCCAAAAGATAAATGAATGCAATCGAAACAGCAAAAGATTGAGCACTTGTCAAATCAAAATTGGAGGCAGCAGGCAGTAAATTGGATTTTCTTTTACAATAACTGTAGTTCCCCTTCTATCATCATAACAAATATTATAATATATATTTTATGACATATATAATAAATTTTATGATGTATATAATAAATATTATAATATATATTTTATAATATATATCTTGCATTTGCTTTTGTTGCTGAATTTTTTAAAATAAGATAGGTCTTTATTGCTGCTGTAGCATAATTCACCATTAAGTATGCAAAGCTTATTTCTTAAGGATGTGTTTTTTTTCTCCCCAGAGAAAATATTAGCTGTCAATTGTCCTCTCACGTGGAGAATAAATAGCAACATCAGTACTTAATTCAGGTTCAAAGAGTCTCTAAGTTCCATGATGTTGAGCCTCCTACGGGTACTAATTATCTCTCAGAGCCCAGTCATTCTCAACTGCAGGATGGACATGAGCAAGTTGGGTATCATTGGATTTTTTTCTTTAGAGTCTAAAAGAATAAATGGGAGAATTAGGAAAAGAATAATACTGTTTCTCTCATTGAATCACAGAAAGTATCTTATAACTCAAGTGATGTGTAAGAATTCATATAGTTAAGTAAAAGAATATGTTCCTTTGGGATTTTATAAAATTTATATGACCATTGTGAGTGTTTGGTAAAGAGATGCTGAGTGGTTTTTGACCAGTGATGGAGAACATCCAATGATTGTATTCTCCTCTTCAAGAAAGGAAAAATGTCATTTCCCTGGCACTGCTTTCTTAAACTAAAATGAAGTATTTGATATGAATAATTGCAATATTTGAAATAGTTCTAGTGCTACAATATAGTAACACAAATGTTCATGGGGTTATTTGCCTTTTAAAGAGGAAAGCATAGTATATCCGTTGAGCTTCTAATATGCTGTGAAGTAAAAATCGTCTGCTGGTTATTTACTGGCATTTTAAGCAGCTCTCACCATCCTACACATGTGGTATGTATTTTAGTGCCACTTTGTAGAACAGAAAAAATTAGCACTTCAATGTTTAGCATTCGATAGGAGCCACAGAAGGTGTCTAAGGTCAAGACAGAGTGATTTGAAATACATGAAGGTCCACTGCAATGCATATAATCACATGTAGAATATGGGGCTATCGACTTAAACATTTTTGAAAAGGTCAAAGACTTTAAAGTGTTTAAATATACACCTTCCCAGGAGATTAATAGATTATTTCTGTATTTATCTTTAAATTGTTTGGCGATTATTTATTATGGACTGGGATGTGAAGGGATTTGAAATAATCCTAAAGAGACTAAATATGTCCATTTACTAAAAAATTGAGTCATAGCATGGAGAAAGAGAGATAGGTGATAGAGATGATAGATAGATAGATAGATAGATAGATAGATAGATAGATAGATAGATAACAGATAGACAGAAGGAAACAGAAACAGGTAACATTTGGAGTGACTGGTATGGAGAGTGAGGAGACATGTTTTCCTACAATATAATTGCCCATATGGTAAATCTTCCATGGACTTCAGTAAGAATTTCAAGTACTTTATAGCATTAATTGCATTCAACATGACTTTGCATATGACACCATTTTGTGACTATCCATAAGTAGGCACAGATTTTATTAGAGTAATATTAAGTATTTATTAGATGCCAAGCAAAATGCTAAGAAAAAAAATGATTTCAAAAAAACACAAAAGGCATGGTTCTTGCCTTCATGAATATTTCAATTTAGTGAAAAAGGAATACAATATACTAATAATCATGAAAACAAAAACAAGATTAGCATGTTTATAAAGGGTATGGAGGATTATTATCAGTATATTTTAAATAAAGAAGATTAAAAAAAAGAGCTATTTTAGACTAAAGAAACAGAAGCTATGCTGAGGATAGGGCAAAAGAGCCAGGAAAAACATTCTAGATAGAGGTAGTTGCCTGTCAAAAAGTACCTGAAACAGGAGATGGAAAGAAATGAAGCTGAAGACATGTAAAGAGGGATGGGGTATGTCAAGAACCTTCTTAGGCAGATAGTTGTTAAATCCAACAAAGCCCAGAACCTAAATATTAATAACCTCTCCTTCTCTTCTCCTAAATGTGGTTCTGCACTAGGGAGAGAACTTTGTACATAGCAGTGTCTGTCCTGTTGGGGAGGCTATTCCAGTCTCTGGAAAATAAGCCAGACACACAAACACTCATATGCACATAAAATGCATGGTTACTTGTATATAATTATGTGCAGGTTATTTATGTGATTAGATATTATACACACACATATATATAATATTTGCATATATGTATGTATCTCATATATATGAGATTTATTGAGATTGTGAAAGATCACTCTGAGGGGAAATCAATTAGAAGAATTAAATTAGAACTGCTCCTTAGAGCAAATGAACCTCAGAAATTCCATTCAATAGATTTTATCCATTCCTTCACAAATTTTATCCCAAAACAGCAAAATACACATTCCCTTCAAGTGTACCTGGAGGTTTCTCCGGGATAGATTATGTGTCAGGCCACAAAGCATGTCATTAGTCTTGCTATAAACTTCTCTCTTAGAACTGCTTTTGATGCATCCTGTAAGTTTTGGTATGTTAACTTTCCATGCTTGTTTTAAGATATTTTAAACTTTTCCCATCTAATTTCATTTTTGACACACTGTTAAGGAGGATTTTGAATTAATTCCACACATTTGTGAATGTTCTAGTTTTGTTCATGTTATTGATTTCTAGTTTCATTCAATTCTGGTTAGAAAATATATTTGATATGATTTCAACCTTCTTACATGTTTTGAGGCTGCTTGGATAGGGTCTTGCTGATGCCCGAGAAACCTTCAAAGCCTATTTCCCCTAGTCTCTGTAAAAAGTATTTGGTTTTTCTTTAATAGAGCTAATTCCATCAACTGCATCTGTAATTTTACATGAGGTTTTCTGGCCAAAATGCAAGTTTTTAAAATATTTTACCTCTGCCTTCTGCTTTAGACCATCACATTTATTTACTGCAAAAATATTTACTGCTAAAAAAATTTACTGCTAAAAACTGCAAGCAAAATTCATGCCACTACCTGAGTGCGATGTTGCTTTCAATTTTCCATCAGATAAATCAGTCCATTACTCTTAAATCCAGCCTCAGAGAAAATTTCAGAGATATACACAAAGTACAGACAATTATTGTTATTATTATTATTAGTCAGAATTTAATATGAATGGTCTCTATCTCAATTCTCAGTGAAGTTCTTGTTCCCATCTGGAACCTCATGAGCACAGTCTATGGTCTGCATTTCCATAGGCATTCTGGTTTTCTGAGTTCCCACCAGAATCACTCGTTAAGCGATGCTCACAACATTCTAAGGATTCTCCAGCCTGCATCTCCAAATCTTTCCAAACTCTTCCCGCAAACCAGTTTCAAAGTCTCATGAATCTTGGCCAGGTATTTTCACAGAAATGACCCGATATCTTGGAACTGATTTCTGTGTTAGTCAGCTTTTTGTTCCTGTGACCTAAATAATTGACAAGAGCAACTTAGGAGAGGAAAGGTTTGTTTTGGCACACTGTTTTGGAGCCTCAGTCCATGCTCAGCAGGAGTCAAGGCAGAGAGATCATGGTAGAAGACTGTTGGGGAAGAAGATGCTCAGGTAAAGGCAGCCAAGGAACAGGAGATGGGAGTGGGAACGGTGGGCAGGGAAAAGATAAATACTTCCTGTGCACACCATCGATGACCTCAGTACCCTACTTCCTCCAACTAGGCCCCATTGCCCAGGGTTCCATTCAGCTCATCTACTTGATGGATCGATTCCTTATGGTTTAATCATTACCTAAAAGACCCCCCCGCCCCCGCAGTGTTGCTGCATTGGGTACCATGCTCTGGACACATGAATTTGGGAAGGTATTCCAGATTTAAATCATAACAGATTTATACCATACCTATTAGGATGGTTATTATAAAAAAAGGTGCTATGAGATAATAAATGTTTTTGAGAGTATGGAGAAAAGGGAAACTTGTTTACCATTGGTGGGAATGTAATTAGCACATTTATCATGGAAAACAACATGTGACTTCCTTTAAAAATTTATAATGCAACCACTCCATGATCCAGCAATCCCATTTCTGGCTAAATATACACAAAAGGTGAAAGTAAAACCTTGAAGAGATATTTACATGCTGTATGTTTCTTGCAGTAATGTTCCCCATGGCCCAGATATGGAAGAAACACAGGGGTTTATTGATGAAAGAATTTCTTTAAAGTTGGGAAATATATACAATAGAATATTATTTAACCTTTGAAAGAAAAGGGGACTGGGGATGTAATTCATTGTTAGAGTGCTTGCCTATTTTGGGGATGTCTTGGGTTTGATCCCTAGCATCACAAAACAAAACAAAACAACAAAAAAAACAAAACAAAAAAACAAGCCGGGCCCGGTGGCACACACCTGTAATCCCAGCAGTACAGCACACTGAGGCAGGAGGAGCACAAGTTCAAAGCCAGCCTCAGCAATGTTGAGGAGCTAAGCAACTCAGTGAGACCTTGTTTCTAAATAGAATACAAAATAGGGCTGGGGATGTGGCTCAGTGGTTGAGTGCCTCTGAGTTCAATCCCCTGTACCTCCCATCCCCCACAAAGAAAAAGAAAAGGAAAAGAAGAAAGAGCCCCGTGCAGTGGTGCATGCCTGTAATCTCAGTGTCTCGGGAGGCTGAGGTAGGAGGATCACGAGTTCAAGGCAAGCCACAGCAACTTAAAGAGGCCCTAAGCAATTTAGTGAGACTGTCTCAAAATATAAAATTAAAAAGGGCTCAGGATGTCGCTCAGTGGTTAAGCACCCCTGGCTTCAATCCCCAGCCACCCCTGGGTGGGTGGCTAAATATACAAAGAAAAAAAATATATAAAGAAAAAAAATGAAAAGGAAAGAAACCCTATCATTTGTGACAACATGGGTGTCTCTGGAAAAATGTTAAGTATGCCTAGCCAAATAGAGAAACACAAGTACTGTGGGGTCTCAATGTCATCTGGAGCCTAACAAAACTGAACTCATAGAAGAGAGTAGAACGGTGGTTGCCAAGGGCTGTGGAGCAGGAGGTGGATGGAGAGAAGCTGGTCAAAGGGCTCAGATTATAAGCTATAATATGGATATGTTCCGGGATCTAATGTATGACATGGTGACTATAGTTAACAATACTCTTTTGGACTTGAAATATGCTGGGAGAGTAGACATTAAGTATTCTCACCACACACACACATGCACATACACACAGTCACTCATCCACACACAAGGTAATTATATCAAGTGATGGTTGTGTCATTGATTGTTACAATCCTTTGGAAACCTACATATACATTAAATTATTACATTGCATACATTAAGCATATGATTTTTGTTCATCATTTATACTTCGGCAAAGCTGGGGGGTAAAAAATAAAATGCAAGATGTGATTTAAGAATTTTCTTTGAGCTGACCTGCAAAACAAATGAACAGCTTTGAGGCCATGGAGGGAAGTTCTTGATAGGACAACTCTATCCCTTGGGCCTGGGCTTTCTTGGACGAATAGGTCATGAACTAATCCAAGACCCCACACTGAGTTCGAAACAACCATTTATTGAAGTTATGTATTTTCAGGAACATTTCTTTCTTCCTTTACAGGCTTTCAAAGATGAAAATCTGTTGGATGACACGCAACTTGCCCTTTCAAAGCTCTTCAAGGACCCTGGGGATTTTGCAGCCATCTGGAATTTGCTGTCATGCTGTGATTTCTGCAGGTTTGTTTAACTTTTAATCTCTCCAGTCACAGCTTTTATTATTCTCTCTGTGCATAATTTTTGCATTATATAGTCTTTTTTTAAACAGTAGGTTGAAATTGCTCAACTTAATCACAAATGTGACTCTGAAAAGACAATATCTTAAAAGTTATTTCCCTCCTTCTTTGCACTTTTTAGAAGAAATTTGACTGTATCAGATTTGCTGCTCAGGAGTCAAATCCAAAAGAACAAAACATAGGCAGGGTACAATGAGGGGGGCAGTACATTCAGGATTCACTCTTAGCAATAAAGATAGCATTAGTTTCATTAGTTTCTCCACTTATTTACTGTTGGTATTTTTCTAGATGTTAAAGTCACATATTTTATCTATTTCTCCTCATTCTAAATTATAACATATTAATATCAGAAGGAATTGCTGATTATATAATTATGGACATGATTCTTGCTTTAAAAACAAGTTTGAAAAATTGTCATTCACAAATAACCTGTTCGCCTAAAACTGATTCCCTTTTAAATATTGTCAGAGTATCATATCAAAGTTTGGTGAGTCTTAGGGGCTGAACGGTACCTCCATGCTAGTGAATATACGCAGACTTTTATGACTATATTTTGAAATAGCGTCTTTACAGAGGTAAAGGGCTGAACTGGAGTCATTTGGGTGGGCTGTAATCCAATAGGATCTGCATCCTTTTAGAAAGGAGGAATTTGGATAGAGAAGCAGACATACAGGGAAGTGAGCCAACATGAAGACAGGGGGAAGATGCCATGAAGACACCACGTGACAGAGTGGCTGACAGGTGGCAAAGATTGCTGCAACCCTGAAACTGGAAGAGACAAAGATTCTTACCTAAAGTCTTCAGGGAACAGGGCTCTGTACATAGCTTTTGTTTTGAATTTGTAACCTTCAGTAATGTCACCTAATAAAGCCTATTCAAAGAAAATAGTTACAATGTAGTTTGTTTAATGCTGGGATAAAGACAAATGGGGTCCCATTAAAATGATGCCAGGAGCACATGACCTGTATAGACTGGACAGACAGATCTTCCCTGTTGGGATAGAGAATCTTAGGAAAGTTTCAAGGATAAACTGGAATTGTTGGATGGAAGAAGGGGTTGAGTTTTTGCTAAGCCAGAGGGATATCACTGGAAATATTTTCGTAATTTGTCCATCTAGAGAGGACAACTTCCTGTAAAACACTTTCCAGTTCACATAATCCTACTCTATGTGCTGAATGTACACCCGCCATTACTCCAAACATTCACACACACAGGCTTAATGATGTTTCCTAAAAAGCACATGGTTAACAACAGCGTTATTTTCGTCTGTCCAACTTTTGCACTCAACTGCCAACATTGCTCTTTACTTTCTGCTCTCCAAATTAATGAATGAAATAAACCATCTTCCTCCATGATCTGACCTTAGCTACCACTTCCTCCATGATCTGACCTTAGCCATAAGATTGTTCTAATTCTTTGCAAAAATGTAAATTCTCTGCTTTTGATGATACAATTCAATTTCAATCTTTGATTATTTAAACAAAATTATTCATTATTTGGGTGAGAAGCTCTCGTCCTTGTGGACTTCAAAATATATCTATCTCTGTGGTCTAGAAGTTCAATGTGAAATAGAGTAAACCCGTTATATACAAATGAACCAAATGTCATAAAGTGTTTTTATTACTCTGCTAGTTGACTGTATGGGACACATGGAAAGATTTTTGTGGTTAGAAGGCAAAAGCAGAAGAAAGCTTTTGAAAGGAGCTACTGTTGGATTTGAATTTTGGCAATATAATTAGGGGTTTCCTACAAATGTAGGAAGGACTGGGGCAGGGATATGAGTCCTGTAACAGATTGTTGATTGAAAGAAGCTCAGATCATCTCCATGTCTGACTCTCAGGAAAGAAGGATGTAGGGGAGAAAGGCATGAAATAAATCTGGAGAGAGAAGAAGGCACCAACAATTAAGTCCTGAATACCTTAGTTTTTGTTTTGATGATAAAATAACCCCTGTGCTCCTCCTAGTCCAGAACTAATTGACCACACACCACAATGAGGCAGGAGTCTTTAAATACCAGTCTTAATACAGATAAAGGTAAAGGGGAGGATGTGGTGCTGGAGTTACTGTCATGTGGACTTGCTAAACCTCCCTTTTTGTGCCTGAGCCTGAGGCTGTGATGAGAAAAGACTGCAGAGAAGGTGAAACAATTCAGCATCACAGTTCTGCAATAATAGACACGGTAAAAATGAGTGACGTTCTCCATTGATGGCTTATAAAAACGACAAACTGTGCTTTTACATGTCTCTGCATGTTCTAACACTGAAATATCCTTGACAGAGGTTTGAACCTTAATCAGCTTTACTCCCTATTGATAATTGCTTTCAAAAGGAGTTGCCTGCAGACTTAAAGTTTTGGTTTGAACAAGATTATATTTTGTGGAAGTCTCTATTTTTATTGAGCCATATTATACATTCTGTGTGGTACCAATATATCTATACAGTTCAACGATATTTATAAATACTACATAGTGGCAACTCTATCAAGAGAAAGATTTCCATACCCTGGAAGGCTTCCATGCCAGTTCCTTCTAGAGCTAACTCCTGTCTGGTATTTTGATAACAATTTCTTTATTTAATTTTTATGTCACAACCTACGAATGGGTCTCTTCTTAATAGTGTTATTTAGTTTTATCTGCTTTGCAGATTTATACAAAGATATCTAACAAATTTATTTTGGTTATTTGGCTTCTTTTTCTCAATAGTATGCTGTGAGATACAAGCACATTGTTGCATGAAGTGGTAGTTAATTTTTGTTTTTTAAATATTTATCTATTCTGGTTTGGATGGGAAATTACACTATCTGTAATTTATATTATTATGAAGAGTGGTGCTGTAAACAAAGGTATGTATTGTGATACGCATGTGCGATTTTTTGCGTGTGACATTCTTGCTGTGGATTTGGATGTGTATATACCAAATAAGGGTTATTTTTCTAAATGATTGGGCCAGTTATACTTTGATCTTAGTGTCTCAGACTCTGTCCACATCGGTGTCTGAATTGCCTGTGTTTCACATAATCACCGATACCCGGAGCTGTCAAACTTCAAAAATGTTAGCAAATCAATGTGTCCCTTGGGCTGCATGCACCATTTGTCACTTTAGTTTTATTTCCGAGATTACTAATGAGGTTGAGCACTATTTCTTGTGTTTGTTGGCTATGTACAACTCATCTGTGATTTTTTTTTAAATATTTTTTTCCAGGGTTTGTGAGGTTTTATTATTTTTTATCAAAGTGGAATTGCCAATGAAATATGAAAAGCAACACTATTAAAATTTCAGAAGAAAAATGCAGCAGCATATGCTTATGATTTAAAAGTAGGGAAGTACTGTTGCCTATTTTATTCAAAATATTCAGAATAAAGGAGAAGATTGATACAATAAACTTAAGTTGGAAATTCTACCTTATGGCACTTTGAGGATATTAAAAAATTAAACAATTGAGAAATAATTAAGAATTTCCACTTTCAATATTTAATGCATTGGTTTCAATCAATTTAAAAATGTTAATATCTAAGGGATGTTAGATTTCCTCAGGAAAGAACAAGGAAGAGGAGGCTGGGGACTGTGATTCCAGCTGATTACTCCCATGGAAATGAGACCAAGGGATAGAAGTAATTTTGTAACATTGCCTGATCTTGTTTGTTCCTTTTTTTTACCAATTTTGTTTGGTTTTTACTTCCCCAAATGCTCAGCAAAGTCACTGCTGCTTAGAGGGAGGAGATTAATAATCTACTAGGAAAGTACGGCTTCCACTCGTATAAGGCTAGTTCACAGTAGTTTTATTTTTTCTTCCTAAATTAAGTTTATAAATCTGTGTGCATTTTGTGTCATATTGGAAGATTGCCCCATGATCTATTTTCTTGAATACTCTATGATTTGTATTTTACATTTAAATTTCAGACATTTATCTTGGCACATAAGAAGAATCTTATCCTGTTTCCATATAAATATCTAGGTCTTCCAGCACCAGTCTTTACATTCTTTTATTTATACATATTTTATATGTAATAGATAATTTACACTTGATATATCTATCAAGCTTGATATATCTATAAAGCTAAACTCCCAGGTGGCCTCTGCCTTTAGGCCCATATTAGCCTTGACCATTTTTGTTCCATTTTTTATCAAAGGGTAGCAAAATAGCGGCCCCCAAGGGTTCCTGCATCCTAAACTCCCGAATCAATTAACCAGTTATATTACACAGTTATATTACACGGCAAAAGGAGTTAAATTTGTGAATGTTAGAATTGGCCCTCAGTTGACTTTGTAGTGGAGAAATTGTCTTGAGCTTGGGTAAACCCAAGGTAATCAGAAGGGTCCTTGAAAAGGGAAAAACCAAGCAGAAGGGAAGGTCAGAGAGAGATGTGAGATGGATTCCACTGGCAGCTGCTGGGTTTGAGGATGAAAGAAGACTGTGAACATAGTAAAAAGAAAATCACTTAGGTATCAAAGCACCCAATGGATCTAATGCCTCTTGCTAATCAGTGCAATTTTCTAAAGCCATGTTCATTAGTTATTCATTCGCAGAACTTTCACGGTATAAATATTTGCAGAATTTAGCTTAGGAACAGTTCAGACATCCATCCTGGCTGAATAATGCATGAAGAACAGTGAAGAATTATTCTCCCCACTCATGAATAAAAAGTCTGGGATTTGTTGCAGTCATAGAAATAGCACGTGTGTTTTTGCTGAGTATAAGCAAGCATGCTGTGTCCTTAACAGTGCAGCATGGCTGCTCTGTCCAGTATCTGCAAGGGTGGAGGGGCAGGGAATGAGGTGAGAGCAAGGAGAGGGAGAACAACAGAGGAAATGTCCCAGGGCCTTTAAGGCATTTTTTAAAAAAATTGTTCTTTGTTCCAGTATCAATGGGATGGCCACAAGGAAATATTTTATAGAGTGAAGGAATATAAGATGTTTTTGTATTGAAAAGATAACTCAGGCTGGATTGAACACATATAATCCAGGAGTCAAGAAGTTTCTCTAAGGAACTCTCACAGTCATCCAGGACAGCCACAGCTGTGTTGTTTCTTAAGAATGTACTAAAGATAGAAAAAAGGTGGGTGGATTTGGGAGATTCGAAGAGAATGCACAGGAGCTGAGAAAATGCTGGCCTATTGGAGCTCTGAATCATACTGCAATGGCATTGTGTAGCATCATTTATGTCTATGGAAGCAAGTGTCAGAAGATGGGTTAGTCTGAATGAGATTTTAAAATGAGTACAGAGTAAGGAAAGTAGATTAGGTCAAGGACACTGTGGTCAGAGCTTTGCCCTGCTTGTGATTTCAGAGATGAAGTTTGGGGGTAAATTCTTGATTTGTGAAAACGGTTTTGCATTCTAACAGTGAAGAAACATGTATGTTTAAAGAAAAGGTAATTTAATGCTAGACAAACCATTCACAACTCCAAGGAATATTTCTTCCTGGATTAACATGAAAATATTTCAGGTTGAATCTTTGAACTCAAGCACTTGCTTGAGCAGCATAATTCAGATGATTATTTATCATGGAGACTGTATATCTGAATCAATAGGCTAAACACTTAACATCTTGCTGTATGTCACATAACCCAGCAGAGAAAATAGAGCACACACAGAACTAAATGATACACAAGAACTTCCAAATGAGAAAGGCAGTTCTCTTCTCTCAGGGTCTTTGAATTATTACTACGAGCACACGAAAGGAATTAGAAATATATTTAGTCTCAAATTTCTCATCAGACATTTAGTTCCTATGGTGTTATAAGTGTCATTTGACTACAGTTTACCTATACTAATGGAAAAAATATATAAAAAAAGAGTTCCCTTGATGGACTGAGTGTGCACTTACTCATTTTTGTTTTTTGTAACAGCTTTGATGACAGCCAAAGTCAGGCTTGCTTTGGTTTAGAAAGGACCCAAGATGCAGTCTATTTCAGCAAGCAAATGAACTGGCTTCGTTGGTAGGTGTCAAACTGCTTCTAAATGATTTTCAAAAACCGGTTCGTTAACTTGTTTTTGGAAATTGTGTGCTGAATGATGTGATATCAATGGCTTAGAACTGCTCACTTGGCTCATTAGTATATCATCTGGGAAAGCTGAATTGTCTTCAGTGAAATGGTTCCACTATCCTCAGAGCTCAGTGTGGGAACGTGAGTTTATGGGTGAGTCTGACTGTCTGTCTGTGCCTGCATACACACTACAGAAGTTTTCCAATATCTTGGGTCAATGGTGTTGATTTTCTTCTTATTTGTCATTTTTGATATAATATTTTTGGTTGACTGTAGTGATTCTAAAGGGAACAAGATTCATAAATAGCAGCAATTTCAAGAGTGTGGAAGATTGCAGGAAGATGATGTGACTAAGTACGAACCTAGTGGAATCGTTTGATATTGTGCTCATAAGGGGGATCCACAGATTAATGTCAGAATCATTTCTTGATGCAATGTTGGATTTATTTATAACAAATCCAATGAACCCTCTCCCCCCACACACATACACTGTCACACGCAGGGTACATAAATTTAGAATTTGCATTTGCATCCTGGCTGCAGTAGTTAAATTTATGTACTGAAAAATTTGCCGATTGAGATTATAATGATTGTTATGAAGATGATAAGCAATTTTAGTATCAAGGAGAGAAGTGAACTGTGGTCAGAAAAAGGCCATTTTGCAATTTCTTCAAACATTCATAAATTTATAAAACTAATCTCATTTTAAATAATGATCTGTCCAGCACATGGTCATTTTCTCTAAAAGCACCTTGCATACAACTATATGTTTTGTAATTAAAACTACACAAAATATATACCAAGACAAAATGTGGATTTAAAAGCCCAAAACCAGAAGAAACAAGTCCAATTGTTAGGATGATAGGACTTTCAAAGTTTGAGAAAGGAACACCATGATGCACATCCTCATCAAGGAAAACCAGTAGTTTGTAATTAATTAAATAAGAGTGGTGTTGCCCTAGTACTTTCTAATCCAGACACAACATCAGGATTACAGGTTGATCTGGCGAACAATGTTATCTGAACATAGTGAAAACTGAAGGATTAAAGTGCATAAACCAAATTAAAATGAGAACTTTTGAATTTTTATTAATAATGCAAGTTACAGTAGAGTTTTAAATTGAAGCAAACATCCCTTACTTCAATACTTCTAGGAAAAGTATTTAGGAAATCAAATTATGGTTTCATGGCACCCAGCTACTCAAAGGAATCAGTTACATAATTCAAAAGTATTATGGCATTCAGCTGATAGAGCTTTTTTACAGTATGATTTCTTTCAAACTGAATAGACATTTTTCTTTGAATACAAGGTATCATTCTCCCAGGGCAAAACTTAAACAAGCAATGACAATATTTGATTCTGCAGTTGACTATTGCTATTTGGAACTGTGCTGAAGTGTTTGACTACCTCCTCCACATTGTGATCTCTCCCCAGTGTGAAGATGCCAACATTTCAATGAGAAAGTCTGCAAATACACATGTCCCAAACTTCTTTGGTGTAGGATGCAGACAGATTTTTTGATACTAAGATATATGCATTTCCATCTGAAAATGAAGGGCAGCGTGTTGCAGGCAAGTGTGGCAGATGTGGGGTGGCTCTGATGTCACTCATGCCAAACTGTGCTTTTCCAGGTTGATTCTGCTCTATCATTCTGATGATCTCCCTTTAAAGTTGCAGTTAAATAGATCTTACAACTTTATGCTTAACTGACATCTGCATTTTCGAATGTGGCATTTAACATTATAAAGCATCTATGGTCCTCTTATTTAAGGCTTTTTGGTTGACGTTTGCTTTGATATTGGAATTGCAAGCACTGTTTTCTTTTTGTTTCATTCATCTGTTAAATCTTTATGGATGTTGCTATATTGATGCCTTTCATAAAGACACAACTTACTAATACCTGGGAATAAACTCCTCCTACACAATCAGGTTTGAATGAATTGTTTTCTATGTTCAAGAACCCTGCACACCATGGTCTATCACCTTCATAAAGTGTTCTATTTCTGACTATCCCCCTTTGGTCTCATTCTAGTCTTGCTGCATATGGTAGTGCATTATGTTTAGAAAACCATCAAAGCAATATTCACTGCCATAGACACCATGCACAATGCCAAGGACGTTGATAGATGCTTTACATACAGTGTAGAAAATGAGCCTCTTATTTCAAAACCTTATTGTGATGAGACAATTCAGAATTAACCCAGGTTGTTTTTTACTTACAAAGCCTTTCTCTTCAACTATATTATGTTATAATAATGTCTACACATCTTACAACTTTACATTCTCTTTATAAAATAGATTATTAACATATTTCAACCTGATGTATCAATTCATATCGTACTATGTCCTATTGTTGATACATGATTTTCCTTTTGCTTATCAAAGATATTTTATTTACTTTTATTTTTTGATTGACAGATAAAATCGGTATGTATTTATGAGGTACAGTGTGATTCTTTAATTCTTGTATAGATTAGGTAATGATCAGCTCAAGGAAATTAACATATTCATCCCTTCTACCATTTCTTCATGGTGAATACATTTGAAATCCTCTCTTCTAACAATTTTGAGATATAAAATGTATTTGTACGATTTTTATTCACCTTGCTCTGCCATGGAACACCAGCACTTGCCCCTCTTAGCTCACCATGAAGTGCCTATTGATCAGATTCACATCTTCCCTACCCACTGCTCTCACCAGCCCTGGCACCTGGAGTCTACTCTCAGCCTCCATGAGACCCACTATTTAGGATCCACATTCAAGTAAGATGTGTGTGGTATGGTCTTTCTGTGTCTGTTTAATGACTAACCTTATGTTGTTGTTTTCTACATGAGTGGATAGAAATTATTGAGAATTTTTTCATAATCTTTCCACTTCATGAAAACTATTTGATGTTTTATTTGTTCTTTAGAGTATGATCCATTCTAATAAATGGATGATCATAATAAATATGATGCATTCCAATAAGAGAACATCCCATGAGAACTTGGAAAGAAGGAATATTCTACATTGTCAGAGTGCAGTGTTACATAAATACTCAAAAGATATACCTCTTAGGTTATGCTTTTTAGATCTCTTATATTTCAATTTCATCCACTTGACCTGTGTCATCTGAGTGATGAAGCACTTCTACTACTTATGTTTCTATTTATTTCTGGAATTACCTTTATTTTTTTTATTTTTTGCTTAATATAGACATGTCTGTATTATTTGCTAAACAGATACCCTTATTTGCCATCTGCCTTTGGGAATGTGGCTTTTAACATTACAAAGCATCCTTCTAATCACCTCATTTAATGCTTTTTGGCTTGATGTTTGTTTGAACTGTTTTATTTTCGTTTCATTCATCTGCTAAATCTTTATGCATGTTGCTATTTCAAACCTATTTGAATACTGTGTTTTAAATGTGTCCCAGTTACGTTTTATTTTATGACACAATTTTGTAATCTTTTCCATTCAACAGTCAAGCTATTGTATTGGCTGACACAATCCTCATGTTTAATCAGAATTTTATCACATTATCTTTTAATTGCCATTTGTAATGTTTTATATTTTTTGTGTTTCTTTATTTGATTATGTTTGCTTTCCCCCTGCAATTTTCTTCTTTTAAGGATTGTCTCTCTTCTATTAGTATTGTTTATATTAATGTGTTTTACAGACCCTAAGCCTGCATTTTCTTGTCATTCTTTACTTTCTCTCACTTTACTTTTTTGGGGAGAGGAGGTTACCAGGAATTGAACTCAGAGGCACTCAACCACTGAGCCACATCCCCAGCCCATTTTTGCATTATATTTAGAGAAAGAGTCTCGTGGAGTTGCTTAGTGCCTTGCTTTTACTGAGGCTGGCTTTGAACTTGTGATCCTCCTGCCTCTGCCTCCCGGGCTGCTGGGATTAAACATGTGCATCACCATGCCCAGCTACTTTCTCTCACTTTTAAGTGTTACTCTTTGAATCCTGTACTGCCTCGTACAATAGTCAACTTTCATTATGTGACATTTTTGATGTTATTTTTTCTCTCCTCCCATTTTATAAGTTGTTTTATTTCCTCTTTGTTAAAATTATGTTGACTGATTGCTTTTCAATCTACCAATCCAAATTCATTTTAATTGTAGCTCTGTTTAGATACATCAAATGCGTACCCATCTGTGCATATCCAGTGTTTTTTTGGCTAGTTGAAGCTGATCCTTTAGTGGATTTCTTGGAAGCACTTCTGAAGTACTCCCTTGAGTTCTGGAACATTCAAAAGTGTTATGTTTGGCCTTTAAAACTTGAAGAACAACTTGGTTTGTGTTTTCTTTCAATTTCTTGGTTAGCACTTTATTTCCTCAATTTTCCTTTCTTGAAAATTCTCCACTATTTTGCTCTCTCTACATAATTTTATAAGGATTTAATGTTATAT
>CM053409.1:9870811-9938782 GCA_028644305.1 Xerus rutilus
CGCTCTGGAATCTTCCACCTGGGAAACAAAGCCTAAAACAAAACCTAACTGCCCAGGTTAGCACATCAAAAGAAGACCGCTACTGCTTATCTGCCCCTAATCTTAAAGTGACCAATCCCTAGCTCACCACGCGGTTTTGTAGTGGGCTCTATAAAATCCCTCCCGCGCATCCCCTCTTTCTCTTTTTTCCTCTTTCCTTTGCCCGGGCGCCCACTCCCCTGAATAAAGGATTTTCTTGGCTGTATGAGGTGTCCCTGTCTGGCTGGCCGCTACCCTAACAATATTTTTCTCTTGCATTTTTCATCTATTTTAGTCTCTTTGCCTGAAAACCTGAGGAATTTATTTTCTTTGCCTATAAAGTTTTATAATTTCAGGACTGTGTTTTCTTGATCCATTTCTTCTATTAACCAGGAAGCTTTTCCAAAGTGGAGAATTGTGCTGCCTTTTATTTCTGGGAAGTTTTCTGGAATTACTACTTTAAAAATTACTTATGTTCTGTCGTGTTGGCATTCTTCAGAGAGTCAGCCTCTTGCATGTGTTCAGCTTCATCTGCCTTTCTCTTCAACACCGTTTCTCTGGACTTTTTAATTTCTTTATCTCATTTCTTTTTCTTGGCTGGTTTCCAATAAAACTTAATAAAATGCTTTATTAAGTTTTCACTCGAATCTACTTTTCCTGGAAACCTGATAATTTAGTCTTCATTACTGATATGATTTTGTCATTTCTTAAATTACTTTCCTATATTAATTCAATTCTTGTTTTCAGTTTTTTGTTTCTCTGCCCACTTCATTTCTTAATTTTATTTTTTCAGTTCTAGAGGGTTTTTTTCCATATTCCCAAATTCTTATGTGAAATAGCAAATTCATTTTGTAATCTCAGTTTATAGTTATCCTTAGAATTTACTGGAGACATTTTGTCAAGCTTTTTCACAACAGAAAACATGTGTTTGACTTTTTTTTTGCACTATTGTTTGGTAGTGGGTGTGGTCTGCTCTGCTCCTCCTGTTCTTTGGGATGTCAGGACTTCCCATGAGAATGCTCCTTTGCGTCTGCTCTCTGCTCTTCTGCTCAGACTGTGGACAGCAGTGTTGACAACAGGGGAAGTGAGAAGGGATTGGTGGTTCTTGTTCCTCAGTTAAAATTACTGCAGAATCTGCGATTGTCCCTTAGTGCTGCATTTGATTCTTTGCTTTCCTTGCTTCATGTTCAGGAAGCATCACTTGTTTTCTATCCATCTTGCTGTGCCAAGTTCTGTCCCAGAGGCAATTCCTCCTCTAAGCCTGCCCTCCCTGGCCGGCAGACTCTCTCTTCTTGCTGTAACGCAGCCTGTGAACCAGCGTCTCCCTCTGCATTTGTATTTATCATTTCAGGTTGTGTTCTTGTCTGTGCTTTCTGTATTTACTCCCTGTCTGCCCATTTCACCATGTTTCAAAGTCCTCTTTCCCTCACTCTCTCAAATCCCAGGGTTATACTAGGGGGCAGACAAAGGGGTTCAGGATAAGACTTAATTTTATTCTATATTTACAAGTGATTTGAAGATTGCAATGTTCTCTATGTTTGGTAATGCGGAATTGCTGCCTGTGACGATCCTTGTTCTTCTTGATTTGACATTCAGGGAGAGTAAGGAGAATATTAAGAATTAAATTGCTACCGATTTTCTTCAAACCTTAAATCATTGTAAAATTGTTTAAAAAAATACTAGAAAAAATATTATGCCACCTCATCTACTGAACTTTCTCTAGTGCTTGTTTTAACTTTATTCCATTATTACTAGTAATCCAGACTTTGTATCTCGTGTGTTGTAGGGTGTGTGCATACTTTGGGACAGAAAATACCTTAGTTAATTAAAAATTTTAAACAGCAAAACAGAACAGGAAGAGTTTTAGACTTCTCTATGTATATTTTTTAATTAATTATTTTATTTTGGTACCAGAGATTGAGCCCCAGGGGGTTTAACCACTGAGCACTATCTCCAGTCCTTTTTAAATTATTTTATTTAAAGACAGGGCCTCACTAAGTTGCTGAGGTTGACTGTGAAATTGCAGTCCTCCTGCCTCAGCCTCCCGAAACTCTGGGGTTACACACGTGCACCACCAAGCCTGCATTAAACTTAGCTCATAACGCGTGAAAAATCGCACAATTAAATGTTGAATACAACAGAGTAAGTACAATAAGAAGATTCAGTTTGAAATATATATACTTTTGGGGAAGATGGATCAAAATTCCAAGGAACTTCAATTCTCAACAAAATTTTAGTTCACCTAGAGTAGATTGAGAAGCTAAACTAGTTCTTTTTTAGTACTATTAAAGTCTATTGGCTTCTCACGTGTGCTACCAAGGAAAGCAAATTCCACTGCAAGAAAATCAGAACTTGCATTACAAGTTCCCAGTGGACCAAATCTACTTGACCTTGTTAATGTCAGTCACAGTGAACATGGATTGAATGACCCTTTCATCTCATTAAGGAAGCTTCCCGATAAGGTTATGCCCGTCTGATAACATAAGAATTCCTTCTGAGCAGAAGAAAAAATGATAGGATACACAGAATGTAAAAAATAAACCTGAGAAGCAAACGTAAAAGCAGCGTAGGGGATAGAACTGCTTTTCATTGTATAGAAGTAATATTTTTAGGAATTATTTTAATGAAAGTTCTTACACTTTTTTTTTCTTTTCTTCTTTTCTCTGTGGGTCACCTAATAATTCTTGCACTGTCTTATTAATAAATATTGTGTTAATTATATTTCAGCAAGTTGGAAAAATGCATTGCCACATTTTATTTGAGAAGATAAGCTCTTTTTATTTGTTCTTAAATTAAACCATAAAGAGAACAAGACCTTTGTATCAGTTACTAAGTGATGTTTTAATCATTCCTCTTCCAGAACAGAGTTAGCTGGAGTGCGTCTGGATCCATGATTCTAGCTTGTAATTCAAATATGAGTGTTGGTGAAAATAGTCACAAGTATTTTTTAATTTTCACAATGAAGGAAGAAGTAGTAGACATGAGATTTTCACACTATTGTTTGATATCTGAATCATTTGGTAGAATTATTAGAACCCAAGTTGCTTCAAAGGAGTCTCAGTGTTCCTAATTCAATTTTTCTGAGTCAACTTGTTTGGAAGCTTGGGACATGGCCTGAGAACTTATATTTCTAATAAATTTTCATGTGACAATATTGCTGGCCTAGATACTACACACTTAGAATCACTGTATTTGAGTAAAGTAGATAAATAATTTTTGTTTGTATTTTACTTTCTTCATAGTGCCCACCATTTCCCAGAGCTAAAAAGTCTGACGGTATGTATCTTCCCATCTTTGATACATACTACATTTATAACAATTTGCAGGAATATTCTTTGGATTCCTTAGAGTGGCTCAGTCTATTTTATCTAATAGACATGATTCTAGGATCATTTTTTCATGCCGATGAGTAGGGATGGAGTAGTCATTTCTTCTCTTTTCTGCTCTGGTCTTGAAAGATGTGATTGACATTCATTACATCTCCGTACATGTAGTCAGAGAGCAATTATTTTTAATTCTTCATTTTATACCAGAAATGCTCTTATCATAATGGCCTCTAGTCATCCATGATTTTCTAAATCTCAACATGCTATCAAAATCAGAGGTTATAAGTTATAAGAACTGATTTGGTAAGGTAAACTAAATGAATACAAACAACTTACAGCATAGAAAACATGAATAACAAAAGGTTAATTACACAGGGCCTCTGTTCTCAAGGAAATCCCAGATACCATTTTTTGTTTGTTTGTTTGTTTTATTCTGATTTCTCCATCAGTCTGTTTGAAACTAGTGTTCTGTTGAGTAATCAGAGGATACTAGAAGGAATGCACTGAAAAACACCCCATGCAATCAAATATGGAATTATATTAAGGTCCTTCTTCGCAGCATAGATTTAGTATTTCCCTTGGTTAGGATCAAATATATAATGCTCCTTCTCATAAACCAGAAAGACTTGCTCTGACTATTCTTACAGGTAGAACAGATGATTTTCTTCTTCTTTGGGGATCCTTTGATGATTTCTTCATATCCTGAGAACCTCCACATTTTAAGTTTTTTTGAATAATTCTAATAATGACTATATATGGAGTATGTTAAAATACAGCCTTGGACTGTAACCTAATCCATGTAACATCCCTTTTCCTGACTCAAAAATTTAATGTCATAGTACCAGGAAAATGTAACAAACTTCCTGTAGATTAAAGAAAAATTTGTGCCATGGTCATATATAGCTGAAAGTATATAAATAATGTTCACTACAGTTACTGCAAAAAAAAAATTGAAATTTTAAAGAAGTGTTGCACAAGATAAAATGTATTTTAGGGGGAATCCTTAAATAAGCACCACTGTGTCTATTTTTTTCCTATAGACTTCATAAAAGTGGATGGCATATGTGAGAGAATCAGGGCACAGTAACATTTCAATGAGAATTATTCAGGATTCAAGAACAAAGCTAGGTCTGGTGCAGTGGCACACACCTGTAATCCCAGCTGCTCAGAAGGCTGAGGCAGGAGAATCGTGAGTTCAGAGCCAGCCTCAGCAAAAGTGAGATACTGAGCAACTCAGTGAGACCCTATCTCTAAATAAAGCACGAAATAGAGCTGGGGATGTGGCTCAGTGGTCGAGTGCTCCTGAGTTTAATCCCTGGTACCAAAAAATAAAGAAATAAAAGAACAAAGACAAGAAGTTCTGAATGTAAATAATATAAAATTGTTAAAACAACAACAAAAGTTTGGGCCTGGGAATTTCTTGAATTGATGTCTCCTTAGACCTTGAGTCTGAGGACTCTGAATTAATTTGAATTTTCTTGGAAGCAAATGTATAATGTTTTGTAATCAGGAGTGACATTCACAGAGAAGCACTTTTAGGAAGAAACCTCCACATAGTCAAATAGAGAAAAATCTGAATTTGCAATCTCCATTATCAAGGTTGATCACTTGCCAAGGCAAAAAAGGAAACTACAAAATGAAAAACTCATGAGTCTGCATATCCTACAGTTTTTTCCTAATGAATATAAGAATTGGTCACTGATCAAAATGATCAGAGAATAGGAATTTTCTACAATTATCCCAAGTTGGAAATGCTTGTTTCAAAAAACTTAATCTTACAATTGTAAGAATATCTAAAATATGAAGGGAACTTATCAATCAAAAGTCATAAAGAATTCATTTGCAAGCATGTATTTATATTCAGTAGAGCAAACACAAAGAGAAAATCTATATACAATTTGTCCCTACTCAGTCAACCCATCACAACCCATATAGAAGAGACAACTTATAGCTATTAGTTTCTATGGCCTCCCTATGGAGTGCATGTATTCAAGATCATTTGAGAGCTTGCAAAGTGAACAAGCCTACTTACTGCTATTTTTAAGAATGTCTTTCACTTAGTAATAATACAGTCTCCCTGTACATATCTGTGCCCACCCAACGAGAAGATTGTGCCAAAATTGTAAATGTGGCAAGGTTTTCCATAAGATATCAACCTCTGCATTCATCATTCCATCATTACCATTTTGATGGAAAATCAGTGGTAAGAGTAAAAACTTCAGAGATGTAATTTCTTAGGAAAGAAATACTCTGTACAACCATTAGTGTGCTGAGATACACTTACCAAAATCTTTTCTGAAGAGTATAATTATGGGCCAATAAGCCATCCTGTCTGAGGCTGAATAGAAAACCCTTTAACATAAGCCAACACTAAAATATCAAATTTTATTAATAGAGATGTACATTTCCTGTTACACTTTTCTCATATATTTCTAATTAAAATATCATTTGCAGAATCTGAGGTTCTGAGTGTCTTTCTGTCTAAATCTTTATTACATAGCTGTACTGGTAAATGTTAAATTTTAGTCTATTTTTGTTATGTAAAAGTAAATTACAATGTTTTCCTTATTTCAAATGTGATGTCTTATGAATGTGAAAATAGGTAACCTGTATTTTGAAATTTCTCATATGTGTGCATGTGTGTGTGTATCTGCAATGCTTACTGAGCTTTTCTTTATCCACAAATATTTCTCATATCTGTCTGTTTGTATGCACTTGAAATTCCACATCAGAAGATATCTAAAACTTTTTATATTTATGAGTCTTATAAAACTTTGATATCCAAAGAATGAGCTGGCCAGGGCAATACACTATTTGATAGAAGAACTCATGAGCAAACATTATAAATAAAAAGCCTAGCTCTTTGTATATATAGATTGTCTACATATTACTTGATTGAAAAGAAGTTGAAATAAAATGAGTAGAGTGATCAGTTCAGGAGGTTGGCCTTCATGGGGGATGGTGATACATTTGTGTGTCAAGCACTGGCCATCTCCTTGATACCTCCAAGTCTTAGGTTTCCATTTGCAAAACTGAGCCACTATACCACATGAACTTCCACTATTATGTCCAGTTCTATCATTCACCTTTCTTTAGAAAAAATGATGTATCTTTTTATCATATTTATTTCAGAGAATGTGGGTAATTATAACACAACTATACTCATACTCTCATGTAGGAGTGGTACAGAATATTCTCAGAGAAACAGCACACAATGGGTCTACTAAGAAAACAGAATACTTTTCCCCAGAAAATAAAATTATATTATTTATTGCTTGATGATTTCTGGAGAGAGGAGTGATGGGTAGGAATATAAAAACCAGAAAATGTACAGAGAGGTAACTATGAAGACTTAGACCATATTCACCATTGTACTTATGATTATGTAATCATTTAGCTTTGGCTATATACATGATTTGAATGGATGCATGCCAAAAACAGCAATAATAACTGTGGATGAGATTCCTGCAAGTGGAGGGCAAAGGTGAACTTTAGCAAGTAATGTGAAGTATGACTATTTATGAAGTGTCAGACCTCCCTACTGGAAAAATTGACTGTAAATTAATTCAAACAATCTCTCTCTTTATTGAAATAATATATGGATAATTTTACAATGTAAGGTTTGAAGGTTTTGCTATTGTTGACATCATATGAAAGAACCTATGATACCAAATCATAGTTATTTTGGTTTTTAATATTTATATGTATGTATAGATGCATATATATATTTCCATTTTTTCATTCTAAAGATAAATGATTTTATAATCCGTTAGATGACAATAATTTGTTTTAGTTTAAGAAGATCAATACTTCATGGCAGTTTTCAACAGATTAAATAATCTATTATTCATAATAGTAAACATTTGATAATCCAAGATTTTATTGATTTAATATCTAGAATAATTTATGCTTGAGATAATATGTGTAAAATGCTGAAGTATTTAGGAATGCCTCTCATATAGATAATACTGTCAGTCTTTTTATTTATTACTTCATGAAACTGCATTTTTGAACCCAGGGCCTCACGCATGCGTGGCAAGCATTCTACCGCTGAGCTACAATCCCAGCCCTAATTTTTATTTCTCTAACTGCTAGAGATGTTGAGCATTTTTCATATCTTTGTTGAGTATTTGTGTTTCTTCTTTTATGAAGTGACTGTTTCATTTCTTTGCCATTTATTGATTGGGTCATTATTTTTGTTTTTTTTAGTGTTAAGTTTTTTAAGTTCTTTATATATTCTGGAGATTAATGCTCTATCTGACCTGAAGGTGACAGAGATTTTTCTCCCATTTCGTAGGCTTTCCTTTCACACTTGATTGCTTCCTTTGCTGCATACTATTTATTGATTATTGATTTTACTTCTTGAGCTTTAAGGGGCTTATTAAGGAAGTCAGTTCCTGAGCTGCTATGTTATCATGTTCGGCCTATGTTTTCTTTTAGTATATGAGGGGTTTCTGGTCTAATACTTAAGTTTTTGATCCACTTTGAACTGAGTTTTGTTCAATGTAAGAAATAGGGGTTAAATTTGATTCTACTACATATGGATTTCCAGTTTTCCCAGCACCATTTGTTGAAGAGGCCATCTTTTCTCCACTACATGTTATTGGTGCCCTTATCTAGGATGAAGTAACTATTTTTTGTAGTTTTGTTTCTGTGTCTTCTATTTTATTCTATTGGTCTTCTTGCCTATTTTGGTGCCAATGTCATGCTGTTTTTGTTACTGTAGCTCTGTAATATAATTTTAGATCTGGTATTGTGATGCTCCTTGCTTTGCTTTTCTTGTTAAGGATTGCTTTGGCTATTCTGGGCCTCTTTTTCTAGGTGAATAGATGAATTTCATGAGTGCTTTTTATATTTTCAAGAAGAAATCATTGGAATTTTGTCAAGAATTCCATTAAATCTGCATACTGCTTTTGGTAGTATGGCTATTTTGACAATATTAATTCTGCCTATCTAAGAACATGGGAAGTCTATCCGTCTTCTAAGGTCATCCTCAATTTCTTTCTTTTGTGTTCTGTAATTTTCAGTGTAGAGATCTTTTACCTTTTTTGTTAAATTGATTCCCACATATTTTTTAGAAGACAGTTTTATTTAACTTCATTTAATAACCCAGTGTCAATTGATAGCATTTTAAAAATTCTGGCATTTGGGATCAATTTTACTTACAATAAAATCATCCAGCTAAAAGTACAATTGAAGAGTTTTCAGAGACTCATGCACCTTTATTATGATCAAGATATAGAATATTTGTATCACCACAAAATTCCCTATGGAAATTTGTAACCCGTCCCTTACAAATATGCTGTATGTCACTGTTATATTGCCTTTTGGAGAACTGTATAAAATAGAGCCATGTAATATTTTTCTTTCTGGCTTCCTTCACTTAAGAAATAATGCATTTAAAATTGTGTATAAAATTCATCCATTAGTCAGCCTAATTCAATTTTGAATTCTTTTTATAACTAAAAGTTATTCAACTTTACTAATGCAGTACAATTTGCATATCTGTTCACATTGCTGATGTTTGAATTTCAGTTTTTTTGGCTATTAAGAATAAAGTTGCTCTGTACATTCTTATAACTCTCTTTCACTAGTTAACATGGTATCTGCTGAATTTTCCACTGAAATTTTACTATTGTTCCCTTGCAATTGGTGAATATCTTCCAGGAGATACTTTGAGACTACTCATACTCTATTTATCCCTAACCTTCACCCACAGATCTTCACCAAGCTGCTAAAATTCCTGTTGTTTATCTAATGTCATTTCCTATATTCCTTCTATGTTTATCAATACAAGTTCTTCTATGAGGAAATCTATCCCTGTCCATTTATTTACTTATTCAATGAGGTATTCATTTTTAGTATGGATTCATGAATTTTAATTCTTACATTCTGTGTCATAATTTAATATTATAATGGACATGATATCCCCCCAAGTCTCATGTGTTGGCTATTTGGAAACCACAGTATGATGTTCACAGGTGAGGTTTTGGGGAAGTGACTGGATCATGAGAACTTTGACCTTAAAAAATGGATGAATCTTTTGATAGAATCATAGCTGCAAGGACTACAGAGTGGTGTTAGGAACTATAGGAGGTTTACCCTAGTTGAAAGGAGTAAGACTGGGGCATGCACTTGGGGAATATCTCTTGTCCATGTCCTTACTTCTCTCTGTTTTCTGGCCAGAGTGAGATGAGTAGCTGTGCTCTGCCATGTTCTCCTCACTATGATGTTACACCTGACCACAAGGCCACAACAATAGGGTCAAGTGAATATGAAACTGTGAGTCAAAATAAAGCTTTCCTCCTCAAGTTGATTTTCTCCAGTATTTTGTCCTAGCAATGGTAAGCTGATGAATGCAATAAAATAATTATTATTTTTTGCACAAATCCTTCCAACTTTCACTTTGGGCACTTTTTCACTTGGGTTTCTTTGGTTTTCCTTATAATTTTAAAGAATTTGATTAATTTGTGGCACTATAATATATTCCAGGAATATCACAATAAATGACTTATCTTCTTCTACTTAATTTGAAAAAAAGATTAAAAAGATTATTATATATTAAGCAAATCTGATTAAAATTGATGAAATATGTTTTACTATTTAAATGTTAAAGGGTATAGAATGATCCCAAAATATCCAAATCAATTTTCTTTCTTTTTGTGTGTGTGTGTGATACCAGAGAACAAACCCAAAGGTGTTCTACCATCTCTACATCCCCAAACCTTTTAATTTTTATTTTGATGCATACTCTTACTAAGTTGCTGAGACTGGTTTCAAACTTGAGATCCTCCTGCCTCAGCCTCCAAAGTCACTTGGATTATAGGTATGCATCATTAGGACCTGTTTGAAACAAATTTTCTTGTGCCAATAATTGATTTAATAATTATCACTAGAAAATGTGGTATTAGAATATAATAAATATTTAATATGTGGAATATAAAACATGTGCTTATTTTAATTTATTTAATGTTATTTTATTTTTGGTACTTGGTTTTGAACCAAGTGATGTTTTCCTACTGAGTTTCATCTCTCATCCATTTTAGTTTTTATTTTGAGACAAGATCTTGCTAAGTTACTGAACCTGGCCTAGAACTTGGAATTCTCCTGCCTCAGTCTCCCAAGGCATGTGTCATTGGGCCCAGCAAGATTTTTAGAATACACAAAATATATTATACATCATTTCTCCCCTCAAAAGCATACCATAATATTTTACTAATGATATGTATTTGAAATATGTTAACTTAATCTCTGGGTATAGTAATATATGTAAATTAATGTTTATGAAGCGAAATGATGCTTCTAATCTAAAAGATGAAATTAGTATGCATTAATGGAAACATAGGCTATGTAAAATATAACATTTTATCAAAATCATTATTTGCCTTAAAAATGCTTGATTGGTGAATGATTACTGAGATATCTGAGTTCTCTTATCAATCCCTATAGCTGACTAACAATATTTATTCTGATTCTCTAATTATCCAATCATTTCATTAACTTACAAATGAGAACATGAAAACAGAAGTCATTAAATGAGCATAAAAGTACTTAACTCGTGTGTGAACATTGTGATTCTGGCTTTTCATTTGTAGTAAGATTCCTTTTAAACTGCAGTTATATTTCTAAGGTACGCATTGAGAGTATTGGTATGAATTTAGTGTCCACACTCAGACACGTTATCAGTGAGTATTTATGATTGTCCCGCTGTGACCTACTTGTAAGAAGAATGAGATAACTGTTTCTAATGTCTTTCAAAATTCCTCTTTCCCTTCGTATGCATGTACTTCCAAATGGAACATACTTTTAGTTCCAAATGGAACATGATTCTGTCTTACCAGAACTTGCCCTCCAGGGTCCACCTCTGCTCCTAAGTGTATAGCAATGTATCTAGTAATCATGAGGTACATTAGATTTCTTTCCATGATACTAGGCAATTTTTACCTATTTTTTAGCTTTTTATCTTTTCTACTATTTTTTCTTCATGAATTCAATGCCATTAGTCTTATTTTTATCTTTTCAAATTAGAAAAAAATTAAGTAAGAAAAATCTATATTGAGTTTTTATTAAATTCTAGGAACTATGGTTAATAATTTCTTAATAAATACTACATATGTCACTATCTGTGTCATACCAATAAAAATGGGAACCCAAAATTGAACATTTTGATATGAATCCAAAGTCCATTTTATGTCTTTTTAAATTTCTTCGGTCCCTATATAATTTCAAATGAATGTTTATAATGATCATAATGAAAACATCTCTGGAAGTTCTATAAATACTGGTGCACTGAATAGTAAACTTTGAAATACCTTGAAATAAAAAAAGAAATCAGGAAGAAGAAAGTACAACAGCTTTTGAAGAGATAAAAGTCCAAGGGCAACATATTGAAATGTAGGTAGGGAGCCCAAAACATTGCTAGAATTTGTACATCCAAATGCCTACACCAGAATATAAGACGGTATCAAATTAATGGTGTCAGGGTACACATTTAGAAAATAGAGAAATATCTCAATGCAAGCAGAAATAACACACATCAGAGCAGAAAGTAATGAACAGAAAACAACAAAATTTAAAAAATGAAAATTAATATATTTTGAATCTCTTTCCCTGGGAACAATTTTTTAAGTCAGCAAAACCATAAAAAAACAAGAAAATTTTTTAAAAAAAGAAAATACAATCGATTGTGTCAGGAATGAGAGAGGAAATATCACTATGGATTTTACAGAAACTAAAAGAAAAATAAGTGAAAATTACTAATAAATTTATAATATTAAATTTGTCAATTTTGGTGAAATTGATAGAGTATTTGAATATCAAAAACTCCAAAAGATAATTCAAGAAAATATAAGTAACTGGAATAATCTTTTTCTATTAAAAAATTAAATTTATAATTAAAATATTTACTACAGGGAAAACTAGATTGTTTCATTAGTTAATTCTATGGAAGAAACAATGTCACCTCTTATGCTTTATTTCTTTACCTTTTTCTTTCTTTCTAGTTATTTCTTTCTACATTTCTTAGTGGTTTTCCCCATTATGACTGAATTTGAAACAATAGAGTTAATTTTATATATCAGGCTGTAAATATTCATAATATTCTAGTATTAGCTGAAATTGCAGATAAATAAATAGTTAACACAAACAATCTAAGTATAATTATGCAGAACCTTAAGTATTACTTTATGGTTACCTAATGTTCATATCCTCATTTGTGACTTTTAGTCAACATAGTTTGCCCTTTATGACCACCTGTACAGAAAGTTCTAAGGCAGTGCAACTCTACGGTATTGACTCCAATAGCCTTTAAAATGACTCCTCATTTTCTCATTTTTATAATTTTGCCAAAGCTTATAAATTCAAGACATTGGAAAAATGCATGATTTATACCTTGTACATTCTTAATTTTCCAGCTCATTGACAATTCTTTTTCAATAACATTTTCAACAATATTTTCTTTGCTGGCCTATGAATTATCCTTAGATTTTGACATTTACACACACCACACACACATACACACACACACACACACACACACACACACACCCCTCTGCCACATATTCAAATATTCAAAGAAATGATACAGTTTTTAATTTTTAAAGCACCCTTCGTATTAAATAACCCTATATTTTGCTATGATGTTTGTCTACTTAAATGGTTCTTATTCTGCATGTGTGGGGAATTGTTTTCATGTTGTATAATTAAGATCATACATTTAAGGCTATGTAGGCCAATATACTGTATACATGAAATTTTATTAGGTAACTGCTAGTGCTATAATATTTAGCTTATAAATATTTTACATCTTTTTATGTTTAAATAATGGAATTGTAGCAAAACTGTACACATGTTGAAAAATATATGAACAAACACTGCAAATGTGCCTAACTGCTATAAAGTTGAGATAGGTTCATAAACTTGTGTTCAGGCACAGAATTAATTGATTATTGGCAAACTTCTGAAGGACCTGTTCCACTGAAACCACCAGTCTTGTAAAGGAGTTTTCACTTTGGGAACAAATACTGTTGTTAAGAAAGTCCTATTATTTTATATCCAATATCCAATTAAAAGTTCAAGAAATTTGAAGGAGCAAAGACATAAAACCCACAATAAATGGTAGAATTAACAGAAACTGGTTCTGTAAATAACCCAGATTTAAGAATTATTACAAAATGCTTTAAAAGCATTATTTATTAAAATTAAGGATTCATAGGAAAAAATGGGAGAACAGCAATTAAACAAGTAATGCTATTAAAATGTGGGAAGTGATCTGAATAGAAGCTTCTGAAAGAAGAGATGTAAATAGCCAATAAATATGTGAAAAATGCTCAACATCCTTAACCATTATAATATGCAAATTAACACTATATTGAAATTCTATCCTACCTTAGCAATGTCAATTTTCAAAATACACACACACGCACACAAGCAAAAAAATACGAAATGCTGTAAATGGTGTGAAGGAAAAGGAACATAAATACACTATTGGCAGCCATACTATGGAAAATAGTATAAGGTTCCTCATAAATTTAAAAATGGAAATATCATTTGATCCAGCTATACTATCCCTGGGTAGATATCACTAGGAATTGAAGTCAGCAACAAAGGGTTATCTGCATGTCAATGTTATTGGAGAACTGTTTACAGACATGGAATCATTCTAGGTGCCCATGAATAGATGAATGAATGAAGAAAATACAGTGTATAAACACAAAGGAGTATAATTCAGCTGTAAAGAAGAAAAATCCTCTCATTTGCAGCAAATCTGAGGGAACTGGAGCACATCGTGTTAAGTGAAATAAACCAGATGGCAAAGACAAACGTCACAGCTTCTTTCTCATGTAGGGGGTTAAAGGGAAGGTGGGTCTGAAAATAGAGGAGGGTTACTGGGGAAAGGGAAGGATGCGGAGGATGGGAAGGGGTGAGAAGAAAAGAGGGATGGACATGATAGAGGTATAGTGCATGCATGAATGAAAACTCCAGAGCTAATTAAAACAATTTGTATACTTACTATGTCAATAATTATGATAATAAATTGGCACAAAACATTTTAGCATGAAAGTACTTGTACAAGTATGTCATCAAGCCAGTCGCCGTGGCGCGTGCTTGTAATCCCAGCACTTTGGGAGGCTGAGGCAGGAGGATAACAAATTCAGAGCCAGCCTCAGCAATGGCAAGGCGCTAAGCAACTCAGTGAGACCCTGTTTCTACATAAAACACAAAATAGGGCTGGGGATATGGCTCAGTGATCGAGTGCCCCTGAATTCAAACCCTGATACCCCCCAAAAAATATGTCTCCCCCGCAAAAAGAGGATCTGTCTGCTATGTATAGCAGAAGGAACTAAATAGCACAGATTTAACATTTAAAAATGAATAAGGCTATAGTGTTTAAAATAAAGTGTGATTTCATAGTATGCCAATCATTTAAACTTGACATTTTATATCAGAGATGCTTCTCTCTTTCCCTTTTCTCCAGAGCTGAAGCACCGTCCACCATCATCTTCCTTCCTGATGGTGTCTGGGTAGGGACGTGAGCATGTAACATCACCTACCCTACACACACAGAGGAATAAACACACAGAGGAATAAACATAACTTGACTATAGTTTAAAATTTGTACAGTGTACCAAATGCAACTGTACAGTGTGCTGGGCAAATTGAATACATCATGTAGACAAATTACTACTGGGTGAGGAGATTCTGTCCAGAAAGAATGAGCTGATAGTTAGAGAAATATAAACTAGAAACATATTATTTTACTTCCAGATTTATCTTTGCAGAATATGATTTGAGGTGAAAACAGAACTCCCTGCAATTAGTTAAGTATTGTTTTTAGCAATAACAGAACATACTGTTAAATTAATGGAAAATAATCCAACTTTTTTTCCAAGAAAAAAGCATAAAAGGTTTGTCATGATATGTTTAATTTTATCAAATAAGCTGATGTTTCTTCTACTTTGGCTCTTTTAAAGACAACAGCTTAGAGATGCCTTCATTGTTGAATTTGTTATCAATAAATTTAGTTTAATTTAATTTTTTAAAAAAAATTTTTGCCAGGTATAGTGGCATATGCCTGTAATCCCAGTGGCTCAGGAGGCTGAGGTAGGAGGATGGCAAGTTCAAAGCCAGCCTCGGCAACAGCAAAGTGCTAAGCAACTCAGTGAGACCCTGTCTCTACATAAAATACAAAAGAGGACTGGGGGTGTGGCTCAGTGGTCGAGTGCCATTAAATTCAATCTCCAGTACCAAAACACACACACACACACACACACACACACACACACACATGCACACAAAAACAGCCTCTCTTAGCTATGTGCCTTCTAAGTCCCATGTTTCTAAATTAAAATAGTCCTTTCATATTTTATTCAGTTCTTATAATTACATGTGACTACAATCCTCTTCTTCTATCCAGCTTAGCTGCTTATGTGTCTACCTATTTGCAAACCCACACTTAGGAAATCATATCCATAAAAATACTTTTTCCCAAGTTTTGAAAATTTTTATTCCTCTAGTTGATTTCAAACAGTTCAGAGTTGTATAGCTGAGGCATAGTATTATCATGTGAATTTGTTTATTTGAGACCATTTATTCCATCCAGAAAAAAACTGGCTGGACCTCACAAGCTGTGTTCAAGGTAGATAACACTGGGAAGTAGAGCATGTTTGAGCAAAACACAGAGAGGAGGGTAGGCACCACAGGCACAGACTATTCATAAGGCATCAAATATGCATGGGCTCCAGAGGCACCGAATAGCAGAACACTTTAAATATACATGAGGCATGCGCAGCACTCATTATTCATGAGATCTTAATTCAGTCACCCATTGTTGACACCCATTTTGGCCCTGACAGTTCGATGCCCAAGAAACTCCCGTAAAACCCATGGCTGTGCAGTAAGACAATTTGCAAACTACAGCTGTTGGCCAGGAGAACTTGTCTCGGGGTCTCTCTAGTAGAGCAGGAACATGTCTCTTGCCCAGGGGACTTCCTGCCAGCGGGCTGCCAGGCTTTCTCACTCTGGTGTCCATATCATCATGCCATGAATTCAGCTAGCATGGCCTCTCCAGTGCACTAGCACTGCCTTGCTGGTGTGTCAACTCACCCCGTTTCTTTCCCATGGCTTCATGCTGTGTGTATTAAATGACTTCAAAAGCCATGTGACTTGAACATTTAAATTTGATCTGCGTATCTGTGTTGTTCATGACCACTAGGAAAGTTGCTTTTGTAGTCTACGTGGGGTTTACTATTGCATCAAGAACGTTTCCCACACAGCCAGGGTGCCAAGCATGCTCACACACGGAATAAATGGTCTCAAATAAACAAATTCACATTATAATACTGTCCCTCAGCTATAAAACTCTGAACTGTTTGAAATCAACTAGAGGAATAAAAATTTTCAAAACTTGGGAAAAAGAGAGTATTTGTATGGATATGATTTTGTAAGTGTGAGTTTGCAAATAGGTAGACACATAAGCAGCTAAGCTAGATAGAAGAAGAGGACTGTAATCACATGTAATTATAATGCAGCACTAGCTTAAATTATTTCTTTGTCAGAGAACCAATATTGTCTTTAAGTGAATATAGATTGCAAATATTAGCTTTTTAATGTTCAAAGGAAATAAATGTTCAAACATAAATGATTTTAGTAGGACATGAAAGAATTTGATACACCTATTTGTAAAATATAAGCAAATCCAAATCCTGTGTGAAGGTTAATCACACACACACACCACCTAGAAAACAATCACTGGAAAGTTGATCATTGTGGCAGATGAGTGAATTTGTGCCTGTTAGATGATTGATCTGAGTTAAGATTCATTTGTTGTTGTGAATTCATTTTGATTATTTTCAAATGATTTCTTGATGTTCAGTAAAATTCCAAGAGTTAGTGTTGTTGGCTTTCAAATAGAAAGACATGGGTAACTCCAGGAGAGTAACCCCACTCTGAGCTTTGTTCCTGCTGAGACACTAACATTTCCTCCAGGGCCCTGGGTGTGCATTGGTTGGCTCCTCCCCAGGAAGGCCCATGATTCCTGGTTAAACCAACCAGCCAACTTGGGAAGCCTCTGACCCAGGCAGGCCTCTGTAGGGATATGAAAACACTGGTTATTGTAACTGCCTTTGAGAAGTCCAGATTAAACTAAAACTGAAGGCAGAACCTAATTTATCACAAATGGAACATTTCTGATAAATAGAAACGCCCTTCACAAATGCTGTGTGCCTTAAAGTTTATGTAGTTTCCTGAAACACTGCTTTGCAAATGTGCGTTTGCCCTCCCCAGAGCCTGTTTGGCTGCTGTGGATGGTTTTGCCTGCATGTTTCATACTGACAGAAGCAAGATTATTTCCACATCCTTTTTTTCTAAATTTTCTTTGAAATGTAAACATTTCCCCCAGGTAACACAAACTAAAAATAGCTGTGATCATAACAAAATACCAACTAAACAGCTGACTAACAACTGTCATTTTGAGATGACTTTAAAAATAATACAATAATGTCTTCTTACGTTAACTAGATTTGTCTTAGTTCATAAGTGGAAGTAAAATATTCTTTTCCACCATATTTCATGTGTTTACTTTTCTGAATCCATTTTTAATCTTAATTTGTTTTTAAATTTTCCAAATTTATGTACATACAAATGTATGCTGCTTTCAGTCACAAATAAAAGAAAAACTCAATTTTAATGGTTTAAGCATAGAAAATTTTACATAATGTGACATTTAGTGACATTTGATGGTAAAGTATCTTTAGATCTTATTATTTTATCAAGAATTCCAGTGTTTTTTTTTTCTACTTCATAATCAAAATGAAAATATATGAAAAGTGTTTTGAGCTCAGAACGCATCATGCCAAAATATGGCTATAGGACCCTGGAGTGTTCTACCCCCAATATACTCATATTGGGAGAAATACAAGGGTCACCACCAACATGCCATAACAAGAGGCAGATTAACAAGAGAAAACAATAGCAAATAATTTAATCAAATTTTATGTGACACAAGTGTCTTCTGTTTTATACTTAGGTTCAATGAAGGACAGGCCATGGTGTAGAAATGCTACTGGACACAGTGGTTTATCCAAAGGTGACAGACTGAAGAAGAGAAAGACTCAGCAAAGCCTGTCTGCTCAGATTCATCTTGGTTGTGCCAGTAGGGTTCCTTCCCCAGGTAGGTGACAGGAGACCTCTGGAAGAGAAACTTCAAGGGGGAAGGGAGAGAATGAGGTTTCTAGGTTTCATGGCTTTAGAAAGAATGTTTCCAGTTTGCTATGAACCACTGTGGGGAAAGCAATTCTGGTTTCTGTGACTCATTTGAGAAAGAACATAAGTTAAGAGATGAGAAGACAGAAGAACAGAGAGCCTTTGCTTCTGAGGCCATCCAGTCTCTTTCAGGTCAAAGTACTCAGCATAAGCAAGGTGTCTGCCCCACCCACACACACATCAGGGTGATGTTTTCAGAGCTGTGGCACCTCTCTGGCATATTGATGATGTTGAGCTGATTATTCTGAGAAGCTGCAGACCCAGAGAAGCTTGTTAAACTTGCCCTTTGATAAGAGAACTATTTATCACTAAAGCTTGTGTCTGTCACTCCCTCTGCGCCAGGAAGACAGCAATGACTGAGAGCGTATTACACACACTTCATTCTGCCTAAGGTACTGTACCTTTGTTTAGGGTGCTTCTTACCATGTCATGCCACTTAAGCTTTCCTAATATGACTTTTTTTCCCTTTGTTTTAGAGAATTATGATATATAAATCTGAAAATGAAAGGCTTTCTTTGAGATCTACTTTAAAGAATTACTAATTCTCTAGGTTTTCTACGACATCTACATAAAGTTTGCTAGTTAATACATTACTGACTTTGTCCCCTCTTGTTAGCTGGTATTTTGTTATAAGGAATCTCAGCTTAGAAGCAAGAAGGAGAGAAAGAAAAATTTTCTCTTTGAACCAACTTCATCATTAGTCTTTTTATTTTAATTGTTGTTTTGGTAATTGACAGCAAATATAGCAGCTAAGCCAAAGGAAGTAATTTTCAATTTTACTATGTGATGTGCATATTCTCAAGTATTTAGAATGATCATTAAGATTCTAGAATGGTACAATGAGGATAAACGCAATTATACAAATTTCTTGAGGAAATTTTCTTATACAATAATTCTTTTGTTTTCATTTGTGAATCAACTAGTGAAATGCACGGTATAAGTGATAAAATAAATTATATGCTTGAGGTTGAACTCACACAAACAAGAAAATCAATAAAATGAGTAATTATCTATAATTATTTCACTCTGCTAGACATTCTGGGAGCTAATATCCTTGGAAACCCAAGCTTTTTACAAGATTCTTAAACCATCTGTTTTTTACTCTTATGGATTAGCAATGAAATATATAAAGTGTATAAATAAATGTATAAATAATGTCATCCATGCAGAAAAAGTACCACCTTCTCTCTCCATTAATCTGAATGCCTTTGTGTACACAGACACAAATGTATGTATTTGTCATTTAGAAATATGCGAATAGTGTCTTGAAGAGAAGATAACACATGAAATGAGAGACTAGGAGCCATGCTATAATGGATTATTTTTGATATATGAAAGATCACCTTGGTAAATAACATGTAAACATTGTGGTTTCCTTTTATATTGAATTACTTTTCACTTCTCAATGAAAATTGTCCAATTCAGTGACCTGCATGGTACTGCTCCTAGAATACTATAAACAGTGTCGTAGTTTACGTTGATTGTGGGATGGTCAGAATGGTATTCTCTCAGGGAAGAAGAGAGAGCATTTTCAGTGTTGGTAGAGAAAAAGAAGAAGAAAAAAAAGCTTTTTTAATAAAGAGAAACAGTGTAAAAATCTTTACAGATGATTTGCTGTAATTGACAAGAGAGTCAGGCTTTCCCAAGCCCTCCTATACTTGTTTACCATTAATATTTTTCATGCTAGGTAGTCATTTATAATAGATAAAATGACTCTTCAAGAGTCAAAGAGGAATTATGCTCTATAGGTGTTGACTAATTCAGTGTCTCCTCCCCATCCTTGCATAAACATGAGAATACCTCCTTAATACTCAGCTACATTTTCCCCTATATAAAGACATTTCTGTTTCTTTTCGTATATAATCTGCTTCTATCATTAAATTTTGCAAAGATCTATTTATCTGTCTATCTATGCTTCTACCCATCCATTCATCTACCCATCTATTCTTCACATTGTCAGGGAGGGGAAAATGGCTGTACTCCACCCTTCTGAATTCTATGCTTGGGTCACAGCTTCAAATGACATAAAACAGATACTCAGGAAAAAGACAATTTTAATTATTTGCTCATGCATGAATAAGAAAGCCAAAGAAAGGCCAGATGGTTGAAGCTTAAATAATATTTTGACACACAGAAAAATACAGGGGATTAAGGCCCCTGGATGGTTGAGATGAATTATGGGAGGGGAAGGGGAAGGAATGGATAGTGAATAATGGTTGTCTTGTGGCTCAGGTAAGTTCCTTCAGTGATAAAGATTATTTGGGAGCAGCTTACTTCCTGATACAAATACCTTTTCCTTAAGACAGTTTGCCTGACAGGTGTAAATTTGCTTTACAAAGGCATAGATTTCAGGGCTATTCCTATGTCTATTTAAAATAACCCAGTTAGAGTATGCCAGGGAAGTTAACTTTGAGTTGGTATATTCTGGTTTCACGTCCTGAGCCCTCAGTGCTGAGAACATGATACCCCAATGCCTGGTACTTTGATATGCTGAGTAATTTGAAATGAAGGACTTTGGAAGACCTCAGAAGTACAATCACTCTGACCTTTTCCTGTCCTTTTATCTCCTACCCCATTTTCTTTCCCTGAATGAGTCTTAGATGCCAGATTTATTTTTCTCAAGCTGCATTAGAGAAACAGGAAATCCTTTTTCCCAAAGTAAAAACCTAGAAAGCTTATTTTCCCCCTTCCTCCTTGAAAACATTCCTTCTACCTGGGAAAGGGATGCTACACAGACAAGCCAAGAAGAATCCAAACAGACAGGCTCATTGAGATTCCTTCTGTGGTCCGTTACTATGAGAATAAACCCCTTTGTCCAGTTGCCTGTACACTCAACTGTCCATGTTTCATCAAATACAAACATCAAAATAGAAAGTCAACCCTGGGCCTTTGAGTCTTTGTCTCTAAAGCCTCCCACGTCACAGAAAACTTCAATTAAATACATTTGTTATGGTTTTCTCTTGTTACATGCATGTCAACCTTACCCTTAGGATGGGTGAAGAAACATATCACACTTTTCCACCCTAAAGCCCCAACACTACTCATAACTTGGATATTATTGCCAAGTGATGATTAAAACACAGCATTCCAATTATAGTATCTCATTATTAAAATGTATTATATAGTAATTTAATATTTTTTGTAACTACAAAGTGATGAAATTTTAGTAAATTTGATACAAAAATAAAAGCATATGACATACCCTTAGAATTGGTATTCTAAGCCAGGCATGGTGGTGCACGCCTATAATCCCAGCACTTTGGGAGGCTGAGACAGGAGAATAACAAGCTCAAAGCCAGCGTCAGCAACAGTGAGGCGCTAAGCAACTCAGTGAGACCCTGTCTCTACATAAAACACAAAATAGAGTTGGGGATGTGGCTCACTGGTCGAAGTAGCTCTAAGTTCAAACTCTAGTACCAAAAAAAAAAAAAAAAAAATTGGTATTCTAACTATTATCCTCATAATGTTGTCTTTATTACAATCTTTCATTTCAAAATATATTTCAATAAGTTCAGGAAAAGAAGGTGAATATTTGTGTTTTGAGACAACAAAAATGGTTTGGATGTTGGCTAAAAGTAGTACTGTTACAATTCTGTTTAATGATAATACAATTATGCAAATCTATATAGGATTAAGAGTTTGGGTTCTGTTGTGTTAGCTCTATAGGTAGAAGTTAAATATTATATATTACATAAGTATCAAATTTTTATCATTCTATACATATAAAAATACACCTGTTGAGGGGCTGGGGTTGTGGCGCAGTGGTAGCGTGCTCACCTAGCACGCAGGAGGCACTGGGTTCGATCCTCAGCACCACATAAAAATGGAATGAAGATATTCTGTCCACCTATAATTAGAAAATAAATATTTTTAAAAAACTACACCTGTTGAAAATTTAAAAAAAGAAAATGACATAAATATTTTAAAAATAGCAAGATGGTAGTTTACATGGAAACTTACCTATGATTACATTAAATGTAAATGATTAAATAACTACATTAAAAAGATTTATTTTGGTAATGTATTTTTAAATTTAAATCACCTTTATTTGTGAATATACTAATAAGAACTAGGGAAATTAATCTAGCATAAAAATGTAAATGGAATGAGATTTGCCTGAGAAAAAGGGAAGCGAATATGCAATTACCATAATTTAAATGACTGAAAAGGATTTTAAAATGACTTGATCATCTGAAATTAGAAAGTCAAGTTTTTCATAGTTGCAATCTTCTGATCCTTGACAAAGATGCCAAAAATATATGTTGGAGAAAAGATAACCTTCTTAACAAATGGTGTTGGGAAAACTGGGTATCCACATGTAGAATGAAATTAGATCCTTATTTTTCACCATACATAAATGTCAAATAAAAATGGATTAAAGATATAAGAATTAGACCAGAACCTTTGCAACTGCTAGAAGAAAACATAGGATCAGTGCTCCAACATATTGGCACAGGCACCAACTTCCTTAAAAATATTCCCCAAGCTCAAGAAATAAAACCAAGAATCAATAAGTGGGACAGTATTAAATTATTTCATCTCACTTCAGTTAGTATGGCAATCACCAATAAAACAAATAATAATAAATGTTGGCAAAGATGTAGGGAAAAATACACTCATATAATGTTGGTGGAAATGCAAATTAGTACAAGCGTTTTGGAAAGCAGTATGAAGATTCCTTAAAAGACTAGGAATAGAACCACCAAATGAATGAGCTCTCTCACTCCTCACTTTAATCCAACGAAACTAAACTCAGCACACTATAGTGATACAGTAACATTAATGTTTACAGCAACACAATTCACTGTAGTCAAGTTATGGAACCAGCTCAGCCGTCTGTCAATAGATGAACAGATTAAGAAAATGTAGTTTATATATACAATAGAGTTGCCGTAAAGAAGAATATCATAAAATAAGTAGGTAAAATAAGTCAGATTCAGAAAATCAAGGGCTGAATGTTTTGTGTCATATGAGGACGCTCAAACAAAGTAAGGGCCAAAAAAATGTGGGAGCAGATTGCACAAAAATAGAGGGAAGATGAGTAGAATAGAGGAAGTGGGCTGATGGGGAGAAAGGAAGGATGGGAAAGGGCAGGAAATGCAGAATGAATTTGACAAAAATCACACAATGTACATATATTGATATACTATAGTGAATTCCAACATGATGCACATCAATAAAAAACTAAATAAATAGATGGATGGATGGATAGATAGATAGATAAATTAATAAATGGAAGTCCTGTAGTGTAGAGGGAAGATGATGGAGGAAGGGAAGAGGGGAAGGAAAGGAAGAACTGGGGAAATGGAACAAATTATATCACAGGTATGCATGATTATATGAGAATGAACCCCACTAATATGTTTACCTGTCTTGCATTAATCAAAGCAGTTTAATAAAAAATGAGTTTGCCAATCATGTTTTATCATGTTAATATCCCTATTTATTTTATAATTCATTAGTCATGAAATTCTCCTTATATGTTTATTCATTTACTGAAGAAAGAGAGAGAGAGATGCTTTTGAGAAAGTGAGGCACACACGAGAGTGTGGCTGGCTGTCAGGGATATTGATGGTGGATGAAGGAGGTAACAACCATTCTGCAGTTTGGCCTTTGTCTGCCTCAGTGTGATGGACACATTTGAGAAGTCTTTAAAATATGAGGAAATTAAGAAGGAAAATATTGAAAGAGTTTTTCAGACAATACTAACATCCTTAGATGGAATGCTTCTAGTCTTAATTAAGAAGCAGCTAGGAGGCCCTGCGGATTGAGCAGAATGAGAAACAAAGAAATTTTTCTCTTTTACTCTCAGCAAAACAAGAAAGAGAAAAACATGATTTGATATACAAGAATAGCCAAACAAGGATGAAAACCAAGTCCATTGAAGAGGATATTGCAGTGGTCCAGGCCACAGGTGGTGGTGACTTGGATCAGAATCATGGCATTGGTGGTGGAGGGAAGTAGTGAGATCCTAGTTATATTCTGAAAGTACAACTGGCTGATTTTCCTGATGAAGTAACCAGATGTGAAATTGAGACAAGCCCAATGGAAGGTACTTCTGAAAATTTTGATCAGAACAAATTATAGAATGAGTTACATATCAAATGTTATGTCAGGTTGTGCATGCAGCAGGCTTTATCGTTGGGAAGACCAAGAGGTCAGCTGTGCACGAGGTGAGATTTGATACAATTTTGAGTTCTGAGCAGAGATTTTCAAGTAGACAATTGGATATTGAAGTCTGAAATTTGAGAGAAACTTCTGTGGCAGAAACATAAACTTTGGATCATTCAAGCTATAAAAAATATTTAAATTTGGAAGTCTGAGTGAGATCACCAAGTGAATAAGTCTCAAGAGAATAAGTCTCAAGAGAGAAGATGATCAGGTAGTAAGACCTGGAGAACATCAATTCTGAGAATTGGTGTTCTCAGAACATATGCATATTATATGAATTAAAGATTATTCTCCTAGCCGGGCGCGATGGCTCAAGCCTGTAATCCCAGCACTTAGGGAGGCTGAGACAGGAGAATCGCGAGTTCAAAGCCAGCCTCAGCAACGCGAGGTGCTAAGCAACTCAGTGAGACCCTGTCTCTACATAAAACACAAAATAGGGCTGAGGATGTGGCTCAGTGGTAGAGTGCTCCTGAGTTCAATATCCAGTACCAAAAAAAAGAGATTATTTTCCAAATCCCAATTATTTTAAATTCTTCATTAAGTTTAAGATATTTAGTTCAGCAATAAACATATTTTAAAATTATAGATATATCTTCATCATGTGTCTTCTTGATGTCTAGATCAAATGTAGCGATGAAATGCAGAAATAAAAATCATATAACACACCAGTGAAAACATAAAAAATAAAATGTAAAGAAACAAAAAATAAAACAAATTAATCGATGATTTCCCATAATATTTATTATTTTTCAAAAACATTTCTTCGACAGTTCTTCTTTACTAGTATTTTCATAATAAGATAAGCCAATTAAATGATACTTACAAAAAGTCCAAATTGCATATTATGTTATACATGTAAAAATAACCATTTTAAATAAAAATACATAATTATGTTTAGTGGTATTTCACTGTCCTCCTTTTCTTCAAGGATTACACAACATCTAAATTATAGTAGAAAGGTAATATTTGCTGTCATGGGATGGCAGAACATTCAGTAAAACTTTCATCAGACCTAACTTGAAAGACAGATCATATGAGTAATGAACTTCAACTTCTGGGAAAGATATGAAAGAATTAAATTGGACAACTGTGCAGTGGTCAATATTGATTGGATTTGACCAGGTATTGCATGAAAGTGATGAGCTCAGAAATTAATTAGAATATTCCAAGCCAAAAAAATAAATAAGTAAAGTAAAAGTGTTATGAAGAAATCTGACAAATTTGGAGTTTTCAAATGTTGAAGTAGTTGACTGCTTTTTAATCTTTATATAGAAGATGAATTCATAAAAAATGAGCAACAAAATGTCTTTAACATAGCCTTGAGGCAAAAATTAGATTACAGATGTGGCTTCCTTTCTTAATACTAAAATTTATCACCTGATTAAGATGATTCAAGAAAATATATCAACATAATGGTATGGCAGCTTGTAATTCCTGGTAGTACATAAAAATTGCTCAACACAAATCAAATTCAAGACAACTTTTCCAATGCTAAGTAGAAACCTGGAAGGCAAACACAAAGAAAAATAGCTGATCAGGAAGATGTGATACAAAAATAACTGACACATGGACTTGATAAGGTTTAAATTAATCTAGATACTATAGTGCAGCTAATTATGAGACTTGACTTTTAAAATGCTAGAAAGTGAACAGTGCTTGGCCTCCTTGCTAAGAGTAGAAAGGAGCCAGCAACTGTTTCATGTGTTCCTGCACAAAAGGAGAAGACTTTGGGTTAGTCAGTTTGGGCTGCCAGAACATACCACTATAGACAGGGTGACTTCAATGCCAGAATCTACCTCCTTAAAGTTCAGGAAGCCAGAAGTCCTACATAAAGGTGCCAGCTGACTCATTTTCTGGAGAGATCTCTGTTCTTGCTTGCAGAAGGCTAGCTTTTGCTGTGCTCCCTTTCCTCCATGCATGCCCAGGAAGAAAGAGAGAGAGAGACTTCCATCTCTGGTGTCTCTTTTCATTAAGGAAAATCATCCTAATGGACCAGGGCTCACCTTATAACCTCATTAGTTACTTAAGTATTCAAGCCTGCTATGGTTTGGATATGTTTTGTCCTCTCTGAAACCATGTTGGATGTAATCCCCTTGTGAGGTATTAATATGGTGAAAACTTAGTCTGATTTTGGAATGTAAGGGAAAGGCCTTTGAGAGGTGATTAGGATTAGATAAGGCTAATGGGTGGGAACCCCCATGATCAAAACAGATAGCTTTATAAGAACAAAAAGAAAGCAGAAGACACACATAGTGCTCCATGTCCCCATCCAAGTGATACCCTGTACTTCCACAGGAGTCTGTCAGTGTGAAGACCTTCACCAGATGCCACCCCTGTGTGTTGGACCTATGCAGCTATGAACCAAAATAAGTCTCTTTCTTTCAACCTTTGTCTGCCATATTTCATTATTAGCAACTGAAAACAGGCAAATAGAGGTCCCCAATTCCAAATACAGCCACTCTGAGACTTACAAATTTGACGAGTGAATTTGAGGAGATACAAACTCTCAGTTCCCAATAGCTCATAAAGACTTCAGATCAGAGTCAAAGGAGTCCTTATTATGAGAAGAACCAATGCCCACTTAACAAACATTCTTTATTTCTGGGAAAGAGGCTCTCACTTTATATACTCTTACAACTCCATGAAAGTTACTATTTTGTCTTTCTAGCAGGAGACATTGATCACAATAAGCTATCCTAATTCCACCACTGTATAAAATGTGTGTGTGTGTGTGTGCATTAAGGGATTAGAAATGGATCACAAGCTTGTCTTATCTACTTCTCTGGACCCACAGGAGACATTTCCAGAGTGGGGCAGTGACAGTGACGTCACCAAGAGTCTGACACATTGAGTGAGTGGGGTTTGTGCCTGGTTCCTTTCAGGAGTAATAGATTATGTTTCATTTATGGAAAGAAAGGAGCAAGGGAATAATTAGAGACTAGAGGAGAATATTAGGAAAGGGTTAAACCCACCAAATAGGCCATCTGTTGGCTCTCATTCCATGGCCTCTTTGCAAGGAAGCATGCCCATGCGACCAGTTCTGGCCAATCATCTATGTGGGAAACATAGGCATGCCACTACCTGCCAGGCCAATCATTGACGCCATCTTCTCCTGTTCTGAGAAGGTTCACGTTGCCTATGGTACAACTGCATGACTTGGAGTGATTGTATGGGCTGGGCCCCCACATCAACCCACGTGGAATAAGGATAAGTTTTTATGCCAAAAATCATTGTGGGGCTGGAGTTGTATAATATCATAGTACATACCAACCAGGTCTGATTTAAATGGCCTGATTTTTCTTGCTTTCTTTTAAATTATTAATTTTCTTAATTTATTTTCCCCACAAGATGGGAGAGAACATGTTACAATGTAGGCACCACAGATTTCTACTTTCAATGACAAAAGTAATGCAAAAATGATCACATGAATGAATGAATGATGGTTTAAATGAATCCATCAGAAAATAAATAGGAGAGAAAATAAGCCAGTTAACACATATTACCAAAAAATGTAATTTAACAATTAAAAAAAACATGTATATATATGTACACATATATGCATAAATACACATATACACACATATACACATATGTATATATATATGTGTGTATATAACATGTATATATGCACATACACACATTTTTGAAAATGTGATATTCAGTATCATTTATGGTCTTGGAAATGCTAATTGACAAAATATAATATTTTATTTATCTTAGGAATCAAAATTATAAAGATCTCTCAATGGTGGTAAAAGCATAATAATATTAACTCAATAAAATATCACTGTACTTACCATATCCTGACACTTGGATCACAGCAGTAAAGAATACAGAAAAAGGCTCCACTCTTAATGAGTTAATGTCCTTGCAATTACCTTTCATAGTGTGTTAAAAGGTAAAAGGTGTATATAGAGCATTTATGTCTAGCCACAATGCACTAATTAAACAACAAAAAGTAAAAATTGTTATGAAAAGTAATATAAGGAAGTGGAAGAGTGAATCCTACAGTGAAATCAAAATTGAATTTTGTTATATCCAAGCAATGTGGTCCGTATTTAACTGACTTGGACATTCAGAAGAGTTGGTGGCAGGCCAGACACTGCAGCAAGCTCTGAGTGCTTCTGCTAGGCCAGGTATTAATCTTCTAGTTCCTGGGTCATGGGTTCGGAGGACGCTCTGAATTGAATAGGGCAGGTAAGAGGATTTGGGGTAAATGCTACTTATCTACAAGTATGGAATTATTCCCTTATTTTAAGAAATGGTCTGACTATATCAGAGCATACTGACTCTCTAATAGCTGGTAGAGTACTAGCTTAGTAGTGAACTTTAAAAAGATCAAAGATCTTTACATCTGATAAATAATGCAATATGCACAAAAGTAAAACATAACTCAATTTATACCTTGAAACTATTAAATACACATTTACTCTCATATTACAAATATATATGTGTATATATCTATCCACATTAACTTCATACACGTTCATATAAATGTACATAATTGCCTGTGAAGATATATGTAAAACTGATAACAGTAAATGATTTGGGGATGCAACAGAGAATAGGAAAGATGATTTTAATTTTTAACTAATTTATTATGTGTTGTATTTTCATAAGAAGAATGTGATCATTTTTGCATTACTTTTGTCATTGAAAGCAGAAATCTGTGGTGCCTATATTATAACGTGTTGTCTCCCATCTTGTGGGGAAAATAAATTAAGAAAATTAATAATTTAAAACAAAGCAAGGCAAATCAGTATTTTTTCATATGTTGTTAATAGAACTATTTATCATATTGCACAGACTATGCAAGGAAGATAGAAACAGCTGATCATAAATTTGCTGCAAAGTGCCTGCTTTTGCAACATATTGATGTCACTTCATTCCTGGTTGTTTTGAATGCAGATGGAGTTCTGCAGCTCATGAAACACAATGAATATCTGTTCTTTCAAGAGTAGAGAAACCTGGAGAGATTGAAGTGTATTTTGTTGACAAATATTTTTGTACAGTATCTCTTAGATACTGTCTTGATTATGACATATTTTTCAAATATGTCATATTTGAAATTATGTCATTTTCAAATATTTTCACTTCTCCATCAACTGCACCATTTTTATTTTGTTACTAAACTTTTAAAAACCCAATGTGATATGCAAATAGAAATTTAAGAAAACAGATCATCTTGTCTTCTTAAGACAAATTCTGTCTTTGTCATTGCAATAATTATTGCTATTTTACTATTCTATTTTGGAAAATTTGCTTTGTGTGCATGTGTGTAAAACATATGTAATGTTATATTTACAAATAATGTAATAGATTACAAGTTGATCACTAACATAAGCTGTGATATTCTTCACGTCATTTAACCTTTGCACATCATATTTCTTCCTTTCTTATCTGTAAAATAGAGGCAAATGTCAAGCAAGAAGAGAAGGAAAAATATCTCTAATACACTCCAGCATTTTATGGGTAAGGAAATTGAAGATCTTAGTGATTCACTCTAGACCTGAGGAAATGGAAGTTCTTAGAGATAAAGTGGCACTCGGCGGATTTCTCCTCTTTTAGAGTTCATTAAATTTTTCGAAGGTAAGATGCTATTGATTCTTGCTATACTATTTATTTGCATAGTCATTTCTTTTTGTCCTTGAATTCATAGGTCTAGTTTTTTTGTTTGTTTGTTTGTTTTTTAGGAGACCAAGTACTATGAAGGAGAATCCTCTTCCAAACCTGTGTGTTAATTGTTAATACCATTCCTTTGCAGAAATAAATTTAACTCTTTTTCTCAAAGATTGTGTGATAACAAAACAAAAAGTACTGATTCTCCTATACTATGATGATTGCAAATGCTATTCAGGAAATACCTGGGATCATGTCTTCTGGACACAGGGTTATGATTCACTGCCCCTGAGGTTAGCTGTACTTCAACAAGGAGGACATCGGTGAGATGTACACTTCCAGAGTTGAGCCTGGGGATAGCTTCTCATGAGTGCTCCTTCTTACCTTAGTAAATGTAGAAGCCCAGAGACAGAGCCTGTGGCCATGAATGAAAGGCAGAGCCGAAGCCCAGGCAGACCCAAGAAGGAGGACATTCACTTCAAAGCCACTGAGAATATGGAACAGTTTTAGCATCTCACAGCCTTTCCTGAAACATTAACTCAGATTTGCTTGCTTCACATATCTTTCCCTGGAAAATAAATGATTTAAAGTAAGATTTTAGATATCAGTTTTAGAAAATTTAATAAAATTGTATAAAGTCTATGTCACTTAACAGAATCTAGGAATTCTCAAATTTCTGACATAGTTTGGACCTACAGTACCTATCCAATGACACATGAGTCCACACTCCTGGGCTGGATTTAGATCTGTCTGTCTCTTTGATCCTTCCTAGTTCACTTTGTCATATCTTTTTCATTTTTATCGCTCAGATTTTAGTTTTCAAGCAAATATCAAACAGAGATGGCCTATTGTAGCCATCTGGGATTTTATTGAGTAAGAAATTGAAGGTACTAAAATTTTATTTTATAGAGAAGGGAATTGAAGTTTAGTGGAAGGCTCTGGGAAGGCAAACTCTTTGGTCTTTGCATATGTAAATATACTTTTACTTTGCTCCCCTATTTGATTGTTTCTCAGTTACATAATTCTAGGATCAGTGATCATCAACAACTGGATGAGACAAAGGCCTTACCACTTTGTCAGTCAATGGCATCAAATATTATTAATGAGACATCTTATGTCAGTTTTATTCTTACTTATTTGAAAGTAAGGTTTTTACCTAATTTATTTATTATTAATTGGGAAAAATTAAATTTTTTTTATTCTTTGTGAAATATGAAGACATATATGCACCTTTAAAATAATTTTCTAGCCTGGCATAGAGTGGACTTTCTAAATGTGATGACTTGTTCAAGTCAGGAATACTTCCAAGTAATATTTCCTGCTATGAATTCTCTCTGCTTTCTCCTACTGGTATTCTTTTTATGGAGTTTTTAGAATTGCAGCTTTGTGTCCTGTTCTTCTAAACTCTTCTATTGTATTTTCTACTTCCTTTAGTTATTGCTAAAACTTCTAGGAGATTTCTCATAGTTTTAAGTTTCAATTACATATGCATTCTCTCCTAATGACATTCTATTGAAGTTTTATTTATAGGAATAACATTTTAATTTATAATAATTTCTCATTCTCATTTATTTATTTGTACACACACATACACAGTCTAGAGACACAGAACCACTAAGCTGCATCCCCTAGTCCTTTTATTTTATTTATTTATTCATGTTTGTGACAGAGTCTTGATAATTGCTCAGGGCCTCACTAAGTTACTGAGGCTGGTTTGAGCTTGCAATCCTCATGCCCCAGCCTCCCAAATGCTGGGACTACAAGCATGTGCCCCCATGCCTGGCCAATATTTCCTATTTTAGAGTTCATTAATTTTTTTTCTGAATGCAAGATGCTTTTGAATCTTGCTGTAATACTGATTTACATAGTAGTTTGTTTTTGTCCTTGGATCACTGGTTTTGACTGGACCAATTATTGTCATCATTTGTAGTAAATTCTTTAATATTATCTGCAGTTATCAAATTATGATTTGCTAAGCAGTTAGGTTTAAAGGCAATGGTATAAGAATTGTGTATTTTCCTTGCATTTGTGTGAATATATTTGTTCCTCTATATTAGGGACTTCCTTTGAGCAGATGTGTTCTACCATGAGCAGATTAAAACAAGAATGAGATATAAGCTGAAGGGCTTCAGAATAATCCTACCTTGTTGAATGGAGGTTTTTCTTTTTCATTTGTGCCCTTTATGGAGTTCTGAAGAGACATTTGTCTATACTGTACTTTTCAACTACATGAGCTCCCCATGCAGATATTTTGCTGTGTTTATAAAGTGATTCTCACAGTTTGAATCTAGAACCAAATACAATACTTCACGCTGCTACAAAGAGAATACCATAGACTCAATCATGGCAGGAGGTCCATTATTCATTTAGCTATGTTAGCAATTCTCAAACTTTTTGGCCCTGCTATTCATTTCCACACTTTTATTTAGGTGAATTTTCTTTTCTGATGATTTCCATATTACTAGCTAAAAAATTAAAAAGAAAAAGTTAAAACCCTTCAAATATCCAAAACCAGATTTTATTAATCATTGGAGTTAAGTCATTGTCATGTATAGTCTCTGAGAAATTTTCCATTATACATTATAGGAGAATGAGAGTAAAATAAACAATGATAATACCAAGAGTTTGTGTCATTATAAAAGTAGTTTTGAATTCATGGAAGTGCTCAGAAGTTTCCATGGGGTTCCCTGGATGACAGTTTGAGAACCACTGAATTCTGTTATCAAGTGGGTTTACTGGAACAAAGAAAGCTGGGAGGTAACAGAACCTGTTTCTTGTACATTTTCTCTCTTCTCTACCAGTGATAGAATTTAGTCTAAAGCTTTGCGATATGCTGCACATTGTCTGTAGACTTATTTCACTCTTTTTATCCTGTTCCACTTATCCATGACTTAAAGGTTGATAGATTTTGATGCTTAATCCTGCTTCTAGTGTTTGTTGACTCTGAGTATAAATTCTGTTAGGAAAATACAATTACTTCTGCAACAACTTTCTTTTTGGGATTTGACTTTTCACTTCTCCAAGGTTCCAAAATCTTACCCACTTGCCTTCTGTGTTCCTTTGTAGTGAGTCTCCTTTTCTCACCCAAGAACCCTGGGCGGCCAGACAGTGGCCATCACTATGGTTTTGCCAATTTTAAGATCTGAAAAATGTAGTAATACAATATGGTGTCATTCATGGCTATCTTCTTTCACTCAGCTTGAAGCCTCTGGGATTCAGTTTTGTTGCTGTGTCTGTTTATAAGTTTTTGATGTCTAGCAGTTATTTAGTTATTCAGTATTTGGATCCATTTTGTTGCCTGTACAATTGTTAATTGCTTATCAATTTTGGCAATTATGAAGAAAGTTATAATGAATATTTTACCCAAGTCTTCGTGTGGACAGATTTTCATTTAATTAATTTTTAAAACTGTTACTGGATTAATATTTTGATCATGAAGTGATTTGCCATCTGCCAAAAGTATAAGTCATTGTTTTTATTTTAATAAAGAATCAGATTAAATAGAGATATTAAATATAGTGATCTGAAACAAAACTTGTGATACACGGTCATTTACAATGGAAGAATTATGCTTTAAGATATTTTCTAAATTTTCAAAAAGTATTAAAGAATTAACACCAGTGTTCTTAAATAAATTTATTTTTATTTTTTTAAATTATTAACTGATTGACAAAATCACAAGAGTTGTACACATTGATGGGGATTACCCTCTAATGTTAGATACATGTATATTAAATTATTTCTCTCTTTAAATATTTATCACATTGAAACAAGAGTTTGAGCCATAACTTGATTCTCCACTTTTATTGGTGATTGGGGCCTCTGCAAGCTACAGGCCTCTGGAACCAAGAAAGCTTGTTTTAGCATTAACAGCTAATCACAGTAGGAGATGCCTGCAAGTGTCAGCTCCCAAGGTTGCAGCCAGCAAAGCCTGATTCTATTCTATCACCATTGAGTGATATTTTGTAGCTTTCTGGGATGGAAAGCTAGCTATGTCCTCCAGTATTGAAACAGATGCCAGCAGCTCATTGCCAACTTCTTTCTAGGTTCTTATCTTGCAACTCTAAAGAAACCCGTGGGACATGGAAGTGAAAAAAGTAGGATTTATTCAAGTGTGAAGAATAGAAATAGAAATCTTGCAGGGCAAGAGGGGACCCAGACAGGGGTTGCTGCCTGAGTGTGGTAGTCTAGCGGTTTATATAACACTTGGGTCAATGCTATTGGTTCCATCTTTGCTATTCAGGGTTTGGAAAAATACTAATGCTATTCATCCAACTTTATGCTAATCAGAATTTTGAAAAGTACTAATGCTATTGGTTAACCCTTGAATCTAAACTTCCATTGAGGTCTGCCCCACTTCCAGTTTCCTCACTACTCATGGACAAATGAGAAAATTTTACTCAAAGTGAAATATTCTCATTTTCCTTGTGATTTAATAAGCAAAGTCTTCATTACTGCAGAAGAATTTGAACATTGATTGAAATTCTTCAGTCATAATGCATTCTTTGCAAGTAGAGGGATGACTTAAAAACTATTAGTAGACAACTATCTACTAATTAAAATACCTAATCACATGATTTAAATCAAGAAATCCCTTATTTTTATACCTACTACTTCATCCACAAATCTCTAAAAGCAGAAAGTGGTTAGCAAAAGTGAATTGAGTTAGTGAAAAACTGAAAATGGATGATGAAAATCTATTCTTTGTATTTAGAGGTGAAATTGTTTTCTTTTAATCCTAGAGTTTCCTGTTTGTACATTACAAATATGTTAGTTATATGACTTTAAGAATCTTAAAGCAGAACAGTATAATTCATAAGACAATTTTATTAACACACTAAATCCAGTACCACTAGAATGATAGACTTTTTTTTTTTTTTTAATTTTTTTTTTTTTTTTTTAGTTGTTGATGGACACAATGTCTTTATTTTATTGTTTTGTATGTGGTGCTGAGGATCGAACCCAGGGCCTCACGCATGCAAGGCAAGCGCTCTACCGCTGAGCTACAATCCCAGCCCTAGAATGATAGACTTTTGTGGGACATCCAGGGAAGTTAATATTACTGACTGAAGAAATAGGAAACTATTTTGCTCAAAATGTGATTGTTCAAGAAATTAAGTTTAAATTTCTACTAAAAATTAAGGACGCTGTTGTTATTTTTATATTAACTTATTCTACATATATTCAGAATAACTTATGTTCCTAGCACTGATTTACCCAATTCCACTCAGCAATGTATTATTAAGTAGTCTGATATATTTAGACCCTAGATATATTCAATTGATGGCCACTGAGATTATAATATTAACTGTAAAATCTTTTTTGAGTATTCTAACTAGAAATCTATATAATGCCTTAAGAATTCCAGAAAAAATGAACAAAGAAGATATAAGATAAACAATTACAAATCAGTAACTTTCCTAGACTACAATAATGAATCTGCAGAAAAAGTAATCAGTAAAATTATCTCATTCACAACAACTTAAAACAATATTCAGTGATAAATCTGACCAAGGAGGTAAAAGATCTTTACAATGAAAACTATAAAGTACTGCAGAAAAAACTTGATGAAAACTTCAGAAGGTAGAAAAACTTCCATTTTCTTGGATATGCAGAATTAATATAGTCAAATGGCCATATAACCAAATCATTATACATATTCAACATAATCCCCATAAAAATACCAATGGCATTCTTCACAGAATTAGAATAAATAATCCTAAAATTTATTTGGAACAATAAATGAGCCAGAATAGCTGATGCAATATTGAGCAGGAAGAGTGACACTGAAGGAATCATAAACCTGATCATGGATTCTATTACAGAATTGTAGTAACAAAAACAGCATGGTATTGGTATCAAAATATACATGAAAAGCAAAAGAATAGAATACAAGATGCAGAGACAAAACCACATACTTACGATCATTGGATATTCGATGAAAGTGTCAAAAATATAGGTTGAAGAAAAGATAATCTTTTAAACAAATGGCATTGGGAAAACTAGATATCCATATGTAGGAGAATGCAATTAGGTCCTTATCTCTCACTCTACACAAAAGTCAAATCAAAGTGGATCAAAGATTAGGAATTAGACCAGAAATTTCACAACTACTGGAAGAAAACATAGGATCAACACTCCAGCATGCAGGAATTTGCATTGACTTCCTTAACAAAAACCCTAAAGCTCAAGAAATCCCTAAGTGGAATGGCATCAACTTAAAAAGCTTATGCATAGCAATGGAAATGATTGTAGATATGAAGAGAGAGCCTGCAGAATGGGAGAAAATCTTTTCCAGGTACTTCTCTGATGGGATTAAAATCCAGAATATATAAAGAACTCAAAATACAACACCAAAAGAAAAAAAAAAACAATCAGTAAATGGGAAAAGAACCAAAGAAAAATTCTCCAAAAGAAGAAACACAAATAGCCAAGAAAGACATGAAAAAATGCTTAATGCCCCTGACAATCACAGAAATGCAAATCAAAACTACATTAATGTTTCATCTCACCCCAGTTAGACTATCAATCTACAAGAATACGAAAACAATAAAGCTGAAAACGATATAGGGTAAAAGGTACACTGATCCATTGTTGGTGGAATCACAAATTAGTTCAACCACTTTGGAAAGCAGTATGGAGATTCTTCAAAATACCACCAAATGATCCAGCTATTCTACTCCTGGATCTTTGTCCAAAAGACCTATAATTAATATACTATAGTAATACAGGCACATTAATTATTATAGTAGCACAACTCGCAAGAGTCAAGTTTTAGAACCAGCCCAAGTGCTTATCAACAAGTAAATGAATAAAGGAAATGTGGTTTATAAATTCAATGGAATTTTACTTTGCCTTAAAGAAGAATAAAATTATGGTTTTTTTGGGTTTATGGAACTAGAGAACATTATCCTAAGTGAAATAAACCAGTCTCAGAAAGTCAAAGGTTGAATGTTTCTCCTGATATGCAGACACTAATCCAAAATAAAGGGAAAATGGGAGTACAGATGTAATGAATTTAGAGAGGAGATCAGTGGAGTAGAGAAAGGGGGTTGAGAGGGATGGGAAAAGGCAGGAACTGCAGAATAAACTGAATAAAATTTATGCCATGCACTTATATGAATATGCCATAGTGAATTTCACCTTTTTGAATATCTATAAAACATCAATTTAAAAAACAAAAAGTAAATGGAAGGGAGACTAGTACAATAGAGGAAGGAGACCAGAGGGAGGGAGTAAAAGAAAGCTTGAGGAAGTACTGAGGATGGAAACGGAGCAAGTGATATTCCATGCATGTATGATTATGTCAAAATGAGCCCCGCTATTATGTATGAATATAATGCACCAATAAAGAAGAAACTCAGGAAAAGAACAATAGGAAAGATTAAAAGTTCCCCTTCTTCCCTTAGAATATGTAGAGTATTATAATAATCCCATTCAAATACATCATAATAAATTCTCCCACATCATTTCTTATAGCATTGATACATTTTTCTCAAAAATCACCAAAAATTGCTTTGATGGAATTTATCAGTACTTTTTATCAAAATATTCCATTACAAACAAAACTAACTATTCTGCCAAATAGCAATAACAAATTTCTTATTAGATTCCTGTTCTTACCATCATCCTTAATAAACAAATATACAGCCAAGAACAAAATTATAAAATGTCACCATTTTACATTTGAAATAACTTGATAAAAGGCAAAATTTACTATTGAAGGCACAGTTTGTTTTTCTTTGTCAGTTTGAATTTTAAAAAGGTCTTTTATATGTATGTGCACATTTATTTTTGTAAGCCTGATCTCTAAGCCTAAATCTTTTGATTTCAAGTCTTCAATATTATACCAGTAACACCACAAACACTTTATGATTTTTTCATAGAATTGGTTATCTATAATAGAAACTTACTTAGGGTGAGATAAATCCAGCTATGTAGAAATTGCTTTTGTGGTTTTAGAAAAGTCATGAAGCAAATAAACTCACAAAGGGTAACAATACCGTCTATAACAGCTTCCCAGATCCAGAAGACTTTTCAAACTACAGGTACAAATCTCAAAATAATGAAGAGAGAAATATCAGAAAAGAACTTCCAAATTTACATGTTTCATCTGATTTAGAAGATTATTTGTATTTTAAGATAATTCTACTTCTTGAAATAATCACTTTGCTCCATATGTCTTTAAATGATGTAAAATCATTACAAATATTTTAAGCAATTAATTTGTCATTAGTTATTTGTCTACCTCCCACCAGTATTACTTATTACATTTATGACACTTTGACATTATCTTCTGGGATAGTATATTTCATCCTGAACTAAATTTTTTGAATTTTCTGTATTGAAGCTTTCAAAGTTTAATCATATTATTTGCCTGTGTTTCTAAACACCTCATCTATAAGAGTAATTTCATTAGGTAACAAGATTGTATTTGCTATAATATTTCACTGTATCTTGGCTTATTTTGTTGCTGTAAGGAAATTTCCTACCTATCCCCTTGTTAATTGTTTTAAATAGCATCTTTCAAGTAGTTACTTTCTTAATTTTGCTTTTCTCTGATTCCAGATGGGAATGTATTCATATTGTTTCTGTAAATTTTCCTGATTTAGTAGATTCTTGTCTTTTGTCATTTTCTGAAAATTAAATCCCTCCAATAAAAGAAGGTAAACATTCATTACTTTTAGTAAAAATAAATTAGATTTAATTTATGAACTGTAATATTCTTTGAGACATAATTTAGTGGGCTAGAAGATAAATAAAAGAGGCAATAAGAGGATATTCCAAAAAGCATTGATAATAAAATTTGAAAACTACAAAAATCTTATGGAATAATATGACATATTTATATGGAAGAAAAATGTGGTTAATTTTTAATGAAAACTTTATACATAAAAATGAATAAAACATTTTTTATATCTCCTGTCCTTTCTTTTTTAAAATTTTAATTAAATATGTATATATATAGATAGATGTAGATATAGATATATATATATTCTTTTTAGTTATACCTGACGATTTATTTTGACAAAATTATAAGAGTGTGGAATATATCTTGTTCTAATTTAGCATCCAGTACTTCTCCTTCCCTTTCCCTCTCTCATCCCATTCCTTTCCCTCTACTCTACTGATCATTTTGCTATTTACATGTATATATTTAGTGAGTATCTTGTGGATGTATATGATGGTGAGATTCACTGTGACATATTCATACAAGTACATAAGAATATTAGGTCAGATTAATTCCATTGTCTTTCCCTCTTTTATCCCTACTCCCTTCCCTCCATTCCACTCTGTCTACTCTACTGATCTTCCTCTATTCTTTTTTTTTTGTCCTCTGCCCCTTATTTTGGATTAGCTCTTGTATATCAGAGAAAACATTTGACCTTTCACTTTTGGGTATTGGCTCATTTCACCAGCATGATAGTCTAGAATCCCATCAATTTACTGAAAAAATGTCATTCTCCTTTATGACTGAATAATATTCTATTGTGTATACATACCACATTTTCTTTAGCCATTCATCTGTTGAATTACACCTAGGCTGGCTCCATTACTTGTCTATTGTGAATTGTGCTGTTATAAACCTTGATGTGGCTGTATCACTGTAATATGCTGATTTAAAATCCTTTGAATATATTATAACAAGGAGTGGGATAGCTTGGTCATATGGTGGTTACATTCCTAGATGTTTAAGGAATCTCCATACTGCTTTCCAAAGTGGTTGCACCAATTTGTAGTCCCACCAACAATGCATGAGTGTATCCTTTTCCCCACATACTCACCAACATTGTTACTTATATTTTTGATAAATGCCATTCTGACTGGAGTGAGATGAAATCATACTATAGTTTTCATTTGAATTTCCCTAGTTGTGAGAGATGTTGAACATTTTTTTCATATATTTGTTGACCATTTGTATTTCTTCTTCAGATAAGTGTCTGTTTAGTTCCTTTGCCCATTTATTGATTGGGTTATTTGGGGGTTGTTTTGGTGTTAAGTTTTTAAAGTTCTTTTTATGTCCTAGATATTAATGCCCTATCTGAGAAGCAAGGAGCAAAGATTTTCTCCCATTCTGTAGGCTCTCTCTTCACACTTTTAATTCTTTCCTTTGCTGTGAAGGAGCTTTTAAATTTGATTATATCCTATTTATTGGTTTTTTATTTTACTTCTTGTTCTTTAGGAGTTTTGTCAAGAAAGTCAGTTCCTGAGTTTACATGTTGACATGCCTACATTTTCTTCTAGCAGGTACAGGGTTTCTGGTTTTATTCTGGTTTTATTTTATTTATTCAGGTCTTTGATCCACTTTGATTTGAGTTTTGTGCAGTGTGAGAGATAGGGGTTTAATTTCTTTCTATTACATATGGACTTCGAGTTTCCTCAGCACCATTTGTTAAAAAAACTATCTTTTCTCCAATATATAGTTTTGGTACCTTTGTCTAGTATGAAATAACTGTATTTATGTGCATTTTCTATGTGTCTTCTGTTCTGTTTCATTGGTTTTCATGCCTGTATTGGTGCAGTACAATGCTAATTTTGTCAATATACCTCTGTAGTATAATTTGATGTCTGGTATTACAATGGTTCCTGCTTTGTTTTTCTCACTAAAGATTGCTTTGGCTATTCTGGGTTTCTTATTTTCCAAATAAATTTCATGACTGCTTTTTCTATCTTTGAAGAACATCATTGGAATTTTGATGGGAATTGTATTGAATCTGTATAGAGCTTTTGGTAATATAGCCATTTTGGAAAAAAATAATTCTGCCTATCCAGAACCTTGGAGTTCTTTTGATCTTCTAATGTCTTCTTCAAATTATTTATTTAATGTTCTATATTTTTCATTGTAGAGGTCCTTCATCTCTTCTAAGATTGACTCCCAATTATTTTTTTTGAAGATATTGTGAGTGGAATAATTTTCCTAATTTCTCTTTCAGCAGATTCATCATTGGAGTTTAAGAACCTGATTGATTTGTGGGTGTTGATTTTGCACAATGACATTTTGTTGAATTCATTTATGAGTTCTAGAAATCCTCTGATTAAGGTTTGTGGATCTTCTAAACATAGAATCATATTATCAGGAAACATAGATAACTTGACCTCTTCCTATTTGTATCCCTTTAATTTCCTTTTCTTGCCCAATTGCTCTAGCTAGAATTTTAAGGATTATGTTGAAAAGTATGGTGAAAATGAACATCCTTGTCTTGTTCTTGTCATTAAAAGAAATGCTTTCAGTTTTTCTCTATTCAGAATAATTTTTGCTTTGGGTTTGATATATATAGCCTTTACTATTCCTTCAATCTCTAGCTTTTCTGGTATTTTAAACCTGAGTGGGTGCTGTACTGTCAAATATTTTTTCTGCATCTATTAAGATAATCATGTGATTCTTGTCTTTAAGTGAATTATATGGTGAATTACATTTATTGATTTCCATATATTAAACCAACCTTGCATACCTAGGATAAAACTCACTTGATCATGGTACACCATATTTTTAGTGTGCTTTTGTACAAAGGTTGCCAAAATTTTATTAAGAATATTTGCATCTATGTTCATCAAAGGTATTGATCTGAAGTTTTCTTTCATTGTGTGTCTTTGTCTGATTTTGATATCAGGGTGATATTACCTTTGTATTATTAACTGACACATAAAAACATAAAAATTGTAGATATCATTGGTGTACCATGTGATGTTAGCATACATGTATATAATTTGTAACTTTTAAATCAGGATAAACAAATTAATCTCCTCAGATAGTTATGCTTTATCTATGGAACAATATTCAAACTAATTTATTCTGGTTTTATGAAGCATACAGTATGTTATCATTATCTATACTCAATTCTTTTATGCAATTCCAAACTGAACTTATTATTCCTCAGTATAACTTAGTCATTGATCAGCTTCTCTCTTGCCCTCTCTGTCCTCCCTACACTCTCACATTTTTATTTTCTACATTAATGACATCATTTGTGACTTGTTTTTCTGTGCATGGCATACCTTAGTTAACATAATGACCTACAATTTCATTCATGTTGCCCAAATGATGTTATTTTTCCTTTTTGTGACTGAATGATGTCCATTGCATGCATATATATATATATGTGTGTGTGTGTGTGTTTGTGTGTGTGTGTATGTATATATATATATATATATATACATATATACAAACTTTCTTATACTCATTTATGAGTTGATGAAAAAAATATTTTTCTTTTTATATTTGTATTTTATATTTGTGCCTGTGATTGTGCACATGTGTGCATGCATGCATGTGTGCACATGCACACTTAGAAATGAACCCAGGGGCTCTCTCTCTCTCTTTCTGTTTCCTGGCTGATGTGAGCTCCACAGCTTTCCTCTGCCACACACTTCTTCCATGACTTTCTGCCTCACCTCAGGCCCAAAGCAATTGAGCCAGCCAACCATGGTCACTAAAATTTCTGAGACCATGGGCCAAAATACATCTTTCCACCTCTAAATTGTTTTCAGCATCATCTTTGCCTTGAAATGAGTGTTGACTTGACTGGTGAGATCACAAAATCATTACAACAGAATTCAAACTTTTGAACACAACTCTAAATTAGCTCAAGTCTAGCCTATTTTGGAGCCTTTCTAATATGGAGTAAGGTAGGATATAATACATAACTAAGTAAAGGTTTAAGATTATAAAAATCATTTTACCTGGTTCATAGGGTTCATAGCTATTACACAAACTAAATATGTTTTTGCTCTGTTGATTTCATTTTGTATTTTCCTTGTAAACTTTCTGTTGCCTGATAGTGTTTTGCAGAGTTCCTGCTTGTAATAAAACAAACTGAGTTAATTTGAGAAAATAAGCCATCATCTGTAGGACAGATAGGATATAATGTTGACATACCATACTAATACCCTAATTAAATGAAAGAGGTAACCGTACAGTTATAGATATTTAGGTTATAACTTTTTACTTCCACTTTAAGACTGGTGAAACTGGCCTCTTGGATGTTTAAAACCAAAGTCAAGGAAGTAAAAGGGCCAAGAAAAAAGCAGCCATCTGTTTGGCCCTTGCTTTCTTAAGTTCAGGTAGGGACCTTAGAACAAAGCCACTCCTCTCTGGGCCCTTCAACTCTGATGAGTCACATGATCTACCAATCAGAGAGATTGAGAGGACCCTAGAGAACAGGAAGCCAACCAGTGCACATTCTGCAAAGAGGAGGATCATTGGAGAGAGAAATATCCTTGATGCTTCCAAGAGAAGCCACATATAATCAGTGAGACTCTGTCCCATCCTGACAGATGACAACACTGCAGAGGAAAGCTAAAGGAGCCAAGAGTCTTTTTTCTGAGGAATCTCACCTGACGCTTAAGGTTAGATAGGAAAAAGATCAGTTTTGACCAATTTGGTCTTAAACACCTGGCAGGAAAGTGTGCCCGAAGCACAGTTCTACATGGACATTTAAAAGGAAAAAAATTTTTAATGTAATTTATGATGTATACTTGTGTCAGCACTACCAAAAGTAAGTAAAGCTGGAGACTATAAAGAAAGAATTTCTGGGCTGGGGTTATGGCGCAGTGGTAGCGTGCTCGCCTAGCATGCGTAAGGCACTGGGTTCGATCCTCAGCACCACATAAAAACAAAATAAAGATATTTTAAAAAAAAAAAAAAAAAGAAAGAATTTCTGTGCGCAAGTGCCTATCAAGTAATGATCACAAAGGACTCTAGATTTTCAAGTTGGTCCTGAGTTAATTTGAGCCTGATCTCATAGATCTACACATTTTCCTAACATCCTACACTGAAAAACTTGATCTGTTTTTCACTGATACTATTATATGTTACTATCTTCATGGTTTTCACAGACTAGCTGAAAAACTAATTGCTTTTGTGCTACTTGTTTTGAAAACAAGAAATGCTTTACTGTCTTTTTTTTTTTATTGTTTTAGCATGATCCCTGCTCTATATATTCCTTGTCCAGTCACCTGCCATCTGCCACTGTGGACTTCTGGACTGCTCTGATGCTAAACACCTGTAAGTATTCATGCCCCATCTGATAGAAAACAAGGGCTTTGTATTACTTCCCTCAACTTTGCCCTCTTTCAGCAGGAAACAGATTGGAGATATGGTCATCCATTTTTCCATAGAAATGGGATGTAGAATTTGACAGGGGAAAAATGTAACAGTGGTCCCCTTTAAGCTTTGCCACTGCCATTTATTTTTAAAATGAACATGTTTCTCTCCTCTCTCCCTGCTCCTCTCTAAATTCTTCCCCTCGCTAATCTCAAGGGAAACACAGTTACTTTTCCTCTCTATCCTAGGCAAAGTTATCTGTCCTTGAGTACATACCCAAAGGAACAGAGTAATCCAGACTTTGGGGGTTGTACCAGAAGATCTCAGAAATGACTATCTCCCAAATTAACAAGTGAATTATTATTTATTTATTTTCAGATCTTTATTATTTCTTATCTTCTACTCATTGGGGTTTGGTTTGTCTTTTTTTTTTCTGACTCCTTGAGATGTACTGATAGATTTATCCAAGATCTTTCTGCTTTTCTGATGTAGGCATTGATTGCTATAAACTTCCTTCTTAATACTGATTGTGCTGAATCCCATGTCTTAGCTATGTTGTGTGTCCACTTATATTTGACTTAAGAAGTCTTCTAATTTGTATTTTAATTTCTTTCCTGATCCAATCATTCTTCAAGTGTAAATTGTTTAATTTTCATGTGTTTTTACGGTTTCCAAAGCTTTTCTTGTTACTGGATTCTAGTTTTATTACATCATGATATTCTAGTTGCAAAAAATACTTGATATGATATTTTTGATGTTTGATTTATGGCTTCTCATATGACCTATTTGGAGTAAAACTTTGTTTTGATGAGAAGAATCTATATTCCATAGGAGCTGGTTGAAACATTTATGCAGACACATGTTAAGACCATTTGGTTTGTGTGCAATTTAATTCTATTTTTATTTTATTGATTTATTATTTTTATTTTATTGATTTTCTGTCTGAGATGATCTGTCCATTGCTGAACGTGAGATATTAAAGTTCACTACTATTATTATATTGGAGCCTATATCTCTCTTTAAGTGTATTAATATATTAGGATGTTCCACTATTTGGTATACATTTATAATTATTATTCTCTCTTGCTGAATTCACCTTTTATCATTATATAGTTAATATTTCTATCTTATATGACAACTTTTGATTTAAAATCTAATTCATCTGATGTAAAGATTATTACACTTAGCCAGGCGTGCTTGCGCACGCCTGTAATCCCAGCACTTAGGGAGGCTGAGACAGGAGAATCGCAAGTTCAAAGCCTGCCTCAGCAATGGCGAGGTGCTAAGCAACTCAGTGAGACCCTGTCTCTACAAAAAACACAAAATAGGGCTGGGAATGGGTCTCAGTGGTCAAATGTCCCTGAGTTCAATCTCTGGTACCAAAAAAAAAAAAGATTATTACTCTCTCTTTTTAAAAATTTTATTAACATGGAATATCTTATTGCATTTGTTCACTTTCAGTCTATTAATGTCCTTAGAGTTGAAGTGAGCCTCTTATATGTGGTATATATTTTCTTCTTCTTCTTCTTCTCTCCTTCCTGCTTCCCTTCTTCTTCCTCCCCCTTCTTCTTTTTTCCACTCATTCTTTGTTGTGCGTGTGTGTGTGTGTGTGCGTGCACGCATCTATGTGGTACACACATTCACATGTTTGTAATACTGAAGACTGAATTAAAGTATCACATGTGCTAGTCAGGAACTCTACCATTATAGAGTTTCAATTTTAGTCACTTTTTGTCTTTTAATTGAAGACTCTAAAGCATTTACATTTAAGGTAATTACTGATAAGTAAGATTTTTTAAAATTTTATTTATTGCATCTTTTTAGTTACATAACACAGTAGAATCCATTTTGACATAATTATAAAAGCATAAAATATATCTTGTTCTAATTCAGTCCCTAGTACCTTTCCTCCCCTCTCCTACCATTCCCTCTTCCATTCCCCCTACTGATTTCTTTCTGCCATTTTGAAAGGTAAGATCTTACTATAGCCATTTTTAAGTTGACTTCTAGTTTAACTGTAGGTTTTTTCTTTCTTCTTCCCTTCCTTATACCTTTCTTGTGTGTTTGTGACTTACTCTAGTAATGTGTTTGATTCCTTTCTTATTATTTTGAGTTTATTTTAGTTTCATCCTTCTTGACATTATAAAGGCTTAGAAAAAACATTTTGAGTATAATAGTCTATTTTGAAAAGTAACATTTAAGTTGTCAGCAGTATAACTTGACTAGAAAGAAAAGAAAAAAGATTTTTAAAAATTCTTATAAAAACTCTATACTTGCACTCCATCCCTCCTCCCAATTTAAATTTTTCATTTCCCATTTTACCACTTTCTATATTACCCATCTCTTACCATTATAATAAATATTAATAGTTTTGTTTATAGTCTTCACACTATAGATATGAATAGTTTATGTACTACATTTATAATATTTGAGCACTTTGAAATTCTTAGTTATTTTCATCAGTCATTTTGATTATTTCTAGTGTTTTCTTCTTACTCATTAATTTTCCCTTCTTTTATTTTAAAGTGCTCAGTTTGGCATTTTTTGTAGGAGATTTCTGGTTGAGATATGGTCTCTCAGCAGCTGTTTGGAAATATCTTAATCTTTCCTTAATTTCTAAAACAAAGCTTTGCTGATTACGGTATTCTTAGTTGACAATTTTTTTTTTTGCTAAAAAATTGTGAAAATCACATCCCACTCTTCCCTTATCTGTTCACTTTCTGCTGAAAAGTCAGCTATTAGGTCAATTGGGATACACTTATGTGGTATTTGTTTCTTTTTTCTTGCTAAATTGACAATGTTCAATACTTTTACTTTTGAGAATTCATTATAATATGTCTTTGGTTAGACTTAGTTGAGTTAAATCAACTATTGACTTGCAGTTTTGACTGCTGTCATCCATTTCAATAAAATTTCTACTCTTTTGACATTTTCAAATCTCTTTTGATACCCCAACCATCTGAGTGTTTACTCCTTTAATGTTGTACTAAATTTTCTGCAACCTTTCCATATTACTCTTCAATATTTTCTTTTTCCTTCTTTAACTATAATTTCAAGTAACTTGTCTTCAAGTTCACTAAGTCTTTCCACTCTTTGACCTACACTGCTATTGTTACCTTCTGTCATATTTTAATTTTGCTCAGTGTATTTTGGAGTTCAAGGATTTTTGGGGGGGAGTATTTTAAAACTGTTTCTATCACCGTAAATTTCTCTGTTAGTACATCAAATCATTTCTCTGTGTGTTCTTTTGAAACTCATTGACTTTTCTTAAAAGAACTGTTTAAATTCTCCATCCAACATATCACCATACTGGTTACTATCAGTCAGTTTTAGGTCTCTTATTTTGAACATTAGATAAGACAAGGCTTCCCTGAAATTTATTCATGATTGTTGTGTGTTAAACATCTGAACATTTGATAATTATATATTTACTCTAGTCTCCAGAATCTGGCTTTGTTTATGCCTGTCTTTCCAGAAATTCTAAGCAGGTTGTTAATTTTCTCTGGACTTTTATTAACTTTGCTATTGAACACTAGATGGCACCAAAAGGTCAGCTCACTGAGTGGTCTATGTTGATGTGGTGTAATTGTTACAGCACTAAAGGGAAACCCAAGCCTAGGTTTGCTATGTTTTCTGGCAAGAACTAAGGAGTAGCTAAAATAGGTAGCATATTTATATCAGCCTCTCCCTAGGGCCTGGGTAGACCCAGATTTGTCTTCCACAATTACCTGTGATGAGGCCCTCTGAGTTTCTGCTCAACTCTAGGCAGATTCACCATGGGAGAACCAGCTACAAACACTTATGCCAAGCCCATAAGCGTAAAAACTCAAATGTTGTGTCATCTTTAGCTCACTGCCCACAAAGACCAGCACATTACTGGGGTAAAACCAAAACCCACACTATTATGCCCTGCTAACTGCTGTGGACTTCTGGCTTATGACCACTGCAACTAATCACAAGTAATACTAACTGATGCTGAGCTGGGTCACATTTGATTGTCATAGGCAAAAGACCTGAGCAATCTTAGGGTCTCCCTGGGCCCTTGTCACAGCTGACATTGACAAAGGCAGAGTCATGATTCTGTCCCTCTAGGACACGGTTCCCCACCTGCTGCCTGAGCAGGTCTAGATCTTTACCTGTATGTACTGCCTGCTCACAGCTGAGCTACCATAGGTGGGGAACAAGTGATGGAGCATCCCTAGGTTTCCAAGGTTAATATTAAGCTGAGTAGCTCCAGAGTATCATAGCCAAAGTGAGTGCCATCATGATAGGGTATGCCATCTTGGTAGGAGGTGCTTTTGGTGCACTCTAAGGATGACAACGATGAAGGACAAAACTTGAGTCTGCCCTACTGGTGTGTAAGTCTCTACATGATACTGGAGAAAGTACAGAGGCTTAGTCTGAAAGCTTTGCCTGGTTCACAGGGGTGTTAATTTTCTTCCTAGTGTTGGTCTTCACTGTGGTAGACCTGGAACTGAGCTTCAAGGCAAAGTCCTGTGTTTTTCTAGGAGGCCTACTCTGAAAGAGTTGAAGGCCTGCTCTCCCATCTGCTGCCTGAGGTTGGGTTAGGCCTAGTAGAGGCAACCCCATAGCCATCAGGCTAATGCAGTTTCCATGGCACAGTCTATAGTACTGGCTTTTTGGTAGGAGTTGTGGGTTTCAGCCAGACACTAGAATTCATCATGGCAAACGCACTGTAGGGTTGGAAGTACAAGGCCTATACTTCTTCCCTTTAGTAAGCATCTTTCTATGTGTTGCTTGGTGTTGGGAGATTGGTGATGTATACTACCCTTTCTTTTCAGACTTCAATGCACCTTTTTTATTATATTAAAATCAGGCATTTGTATTTGAGCTCTTGTGGTGGTAGTTAGGTGCATGAATGGTTGATCAAACTGGTGTGTGTGTGGCCAGGGGGACATTATCAATGAAAGTTCTTACTCACCTGCCACCTTGCTCTGACTCCTAAGAACTGAAGTTTATTTAAAAACAATAAAAATAGGAAAGCAAATAAAAAGACAATGTAGGAAGTTTGATCGTATTGAATAAAATATGATTGAATTCAATTGCTAATTTCTCAAAAAGCTTTTAAATTAAATTTCAATAACTATTTGGGTTTACTCCCAGAACATCAAGGTACTTCATGGCAAATCCATTTTATCAAAAAAGAAAGAGCAAAAAAACAGTATAAAGAGTGACACTGAAAAAGTACGGAATAAGACCCAGTAACTATTGCTAATAGTAAATTTAAAAACACAATAATTAAACATTCTAAGTATGATAAAACTACTAATTGGAAATCACAAGAAATATCCTATGGAAATACTAAAAGAATTTTAATAAATAGCAGGAACTGGACAGGATACCTGTACCAAGACCAGCATTTCATGGTGCATTAGAGCTTCTGACAAAATCTAGCAGCACATGCCAACTCTCCAGAACAGAAATTCTGATGTGTCCCAGTTTTTCCTGTAATTTTCTGAAATAGCAAAGTTATTTCCTTAGTTGTTGCTTCAATATATCTTCCTCAGATTTACTGGAAATGTCTGTTTCATATCATTTTAATTTTAAAAATACATAAATTAGAAGCCCAGAAAACATAGTCAGGAAACCCTTTTAGATACCCAATATCTTAAGCTTCTTTTCATCAGATGTTAAAAACTAGGTTATTACTCCTCAAAAATATTTTAGTTTTGTTACCATTTTTAGAATAACAGCCTTCAAATTAGATGAAGTATTCACTAAATTATAACATTCAATACAGCTTCCAATTTTACTTTAGTTCCACTCTGAAGTCTATGAAATAAAATGACCCTGAATACATGTCAAACACATTCATATGCTATGAAAACTTGACATATGTACAGGTAGTGGTATGAATAGTTCAACCTATGAACTAATTTAAAAATCTAAGACATTTTCATTGCTATAGATCTGCTCTTCATGTGTAACAAATATTTCATTGCATTTCTAGAATTTTCCAGCTTTCTCTTAGACTTCTAAAAAGAACTATGCCTTGAGAAAAAATTTAGGAAAATATTTTGACTAATTCCTCAGTGGCTTTGAATGAGATTTTTGATACAATGCTATTTAGAAATTAGAAAAAATTCTATTTGTTTTATAAATCTCACAAAAAGACAGCGTATTTGTAAATTATCATTGTACCTTGGTATTTTTGTTGTTGTTGAGTGGTTTATGTTAATTTCTGACTTAAAAATTCCTATAAAAAGACATTTTTTAAATGTCATATACTAACTGCACAGGTTGCTAGACTACAATGTGACATCACGGTACATGGATACAATGTGTAAGGATTAGAACCCAGTAATTGTAATATTTGCCAGCTCAGACATTTGTCATTTGTTTGTGTTTGGAGCATTTAAAAGCCTCTAGCTGTTTGAAATCTTTAATTAATTATTGTCAACCATAATTGCAATTGACAATAACTGTATGATTAGTTTTCTTTTTATAACCATAACCATTGTATGGTTAATTTTCTGTGGTTAATTTTCTAATTTTCTATAGCACAGTAAGGTTCTACTGTGCTATAGAAAATTAGATGTTATTCCTCCTATGCAACTGTTTCCTGTACCATTAGCCATCTTCTCTCCATAGGCCTCACTAAGACCTTTCCCAGGGTCCAGTACCACTTTTCTGTTCTCTTTCCATGAGATCAACTTTTTATCTTCCATATGTGAAAACGTGGCATTTGTCTTTCTGGGCTGAATTATCGTACTTAACACAACATTCTCCAGTTCCATCCATGTTGCAGCAAATGGCAGGATTTCATTTTTATGATTGAATAATATTTTATTCTGTATATATTCCACATTTTATTTATTCTTTTACTTGTTGGTGATCACCTAGGTGGCTTCCAGATCATGGCAATTGTGAATAGTGCTGCAAAAAAATGTGAGTGCTCATGTCTCTTCAATATCCAGATTTTAATAGCTTTGAATTTATGCCAATAGTAGGATTCCTGGGTCATGTAGCAAGTAGGTCTATTTTTTGTTATTTAAGAACCTCCATACTTCTCCATTATGACTGAACTTAGTTAAAATTACTAATAACAGTGTATGTGAGTTCTCCATTCTCCTTATTCTCACCAGTATTTTTTTATATTATTTTTTGTCCTTTTGATAACAGCCATTCTAACTGAGGTGAGATGCTATCTATTACTGTTTTTGAAGTGAATTTCCCTAATGATTAGTGATGCTGACTTTCTTTTTCATATACTTGCAGGTCATTTTCATAACCTCTTTAGAGAAATATTCACTTAGGTCAACTGTTCATTTTAAAGTCAGCTTATTGGGGCTTTTTGTAGATGAATTGTTTTAATTTAACATATATTCTGAATGCAATCCCTTCTTGGATGAATAGTTTGCAAATATTATTTTTTTTCCATTCTATAGATTGTGTCTCCACTTGGTTGTTTCCTTTGCTGTTAGAAGATTTTAAATTTGTTGTAATCCTGTCAATTTTTACTTTTGTTGTTTGTTTTTTATGTCATGTTCAAAAATATATTTATCCAGCCCAATATAATTAAACATTTCTCTTGTTTATTCTTCTAGTATTTTTATAGGTTTGGGTCTTACATTTAAGTCTTTGATCTATTCTGAGTTGGTTTTTATGTATTTTGAGGGATAAAGGTCTAAATTCATTTTTCTGCATATGAATATCCAATATTTCCAGCATCATTTATTGAAGAGATTCTTCTTCCTTCAATGTGTATTTTTTTGCTGTCTTTAGAGAATATAAATTGGCTACAAATATGTGAATTTATTTCTAAATTATTTGTATTGTTCCATTTGTGAATGAATCCATTTTTATGACAAAACAATGTAGTTTCAGTTATTACAGCTTGTGGTATATTTTGAAGCCAATATTGTAATACCTCCAGTTCTGTTCTTTTATCTCAGGATCGCTTTGGTCAAGCATGGCCTCTTGTGGTTCTGTACATATTTTAGGAGTGTTTATTTTTCCTTTTATTTATTTATTCAATTTTTTTTTGTATTTTTGTGAGACATTTTGTTGGTATTTTGATGGGAATTGCATTTAATCTGTAGGTATCTTTATGTAGTGTGGATATTCTTAATTAATTCTTCCAAACCATGAACACAGGATGGATTTCCATTTGGTGCGTGTGTGTGTTTGTCTCCTCTTTAATTTCTATCATTATTGTTTTGAAATTTTAATTGCAAATGTCATTAACTTTTTTGATAATTTTATATCTGACAATTTTATTTTATTACATTTAATTGCTGCTATTGGGAATGGTACTAATTTCTCGATTTTTTTCTCAGTCATTTAATTATTGGTGTGAAAAAGCTCACTCTCTATATATGTTTGTTGGTTTTCTTACATTCTGAAAAATTGCTACATTCATTTATCTTCTCCAGAAGGTTTCTTATGGTGTAGCTTTTAGGTGTTTCCATATATAAAATCATGTCACTTGCAAACAGGTGAAATTTATGACTCAGAATCCATTTCTTTATGAGAGCAGATGCATAGTCCAGTCACATAGGAAGTATATATAAAGATGTAAAGACTATGGAGTCATTTGGCAAGCCTCAAGATTCTACCTTGTGGCTAAAAATAGTTTATATTCCTTCCACATATAAATTATGTTAACCTCAAATTCTCCCCAAAGTCTTATCTGATTTATGGCAACAAGTTTTAAGTTCAGGATCTTATGATTGAAAACAAGTCCGAGTTCAGTGGGATTTCCTTGGGTGTGAGTCTCCTTGATCTATAGACCTATAAAAGTGAAAGGAAAGTTTTGTGGGTTCTCCAGTCTCAAACTACAAAGGAGAGAAGAGACAGGTTTACCTTATTTCATTCAAAGAAGGTACAAAGAGGCTGCTTAGTAGTCCAAAGATTTTGCCCCAAGGAAATAAACTATAGTCTAGTTGCCCCACTGATTTTAGGGTAGGTTGGGGAGAAATTTTGCATAAAAATGAAATTTTACATGTAGATGTAAGTACGTGTCAACATTTTGTGAGTCTTCTCAGGTCTTAAATCCTTAAGTATTGTATTATAAACCCGTTTCATTTAATTCTAAAACCAGAGTGAATAACGCTTAGAACTTTTTTATGATATCAAATAAGATAATAGTAAACCATTATAGTTAACTTATGTTTTTAAACATTTCTTTGGGTTTTGTTTTTGTTTTTGTTTTTGTTTTGGTACTGGAGATTGAACTCAGGGCACTCGAACACTGAGCCACATCCCCAGCCCTATTTTGTGTTTTATGTAGAGACAGGGTCTCACTGAGTTGCTTAGCACCTCGCTGTTGCTGAGGCTGGCTTTGATCTCTGTGTTTTTTTATTGCCTGTAATTATCTTGTTATTAAAAAAACATAGCTGCCAAGCATTAAATGGGAAGATATTTCCAATAGAAAAAGTTGGATTTCTGAAACATCCAAAGTAAGCCCACCATGCCTACTTTCCTGCATGATGGTAACAGCAGAAAAAGAACTTCATTCTCTTCTTTGTTCCTTGCTTTTTTTGGCATTGGAGTTTTCAACTCCCTATATTAGAACTCTGGTTTCATTGCAACTGACAGTAAGAAATACATTTTATGTCACAGGTAGACATGCACACATACATGTGTAACTGAAAATATACAAGATGATTTTTATTTTAGGCCAGGAGTCCTAAAAATTGTGACAATGGGAGATAGCAAGATTAAATTGCTGTCATAATATTAGGTCACTGCTCCACATTGTCACCTTCATTTTCTCATGAAGACCCAGTGAAGTTTTTGATTTTGATTTCCAGAAGTTTCACACTGTGCAATCGCATTGGTGCCCTCTGATTAATTAGTGTGTAGTTCTGTATTGGTTTTCAAGGAATTTCTAAGTTAGTAGATAGAGGGAGTAAATAGATATCTATTCAAATATTAAATCTCAAACTTGTTTGGCTACTTCTATTGTGTTTCTGCTCAATGTACTCAGTTATTTCTCTTGCGATCTGTGCATTTACACTTCTGTCCAATATAGTTTAGAATTTAGTATTACTCATTATGTACTTTAATACATATGCACTTCCCTAATATTTCAAAGTAGATTTTAGGATTCCAAAGGGGAAAATTTGAAGCCTGGATTTTTCAATCCCCCGGTTCTACTTACTATGTCTAGTCATGCTGAAAAGATGAAACTGGCATACATAGTTTCGACCCCAAAAGATAAGCATCTACTCCAAAGAAAATGGAAAAAATAGTGTAAGTAGTGACCAGAGATATGAACGAATGCTGTCACTTTGGGGGCTTTATAAATGTTAATAATTTACCTTATGTGTCTTATGCAACAAGAGATTTCCAAATAAGCTTATGCTGCCTGTTAAGCTGTAACATCATTTTAAAACCAACTGCTTAGGTTTTAAAGAAAACTAAACTGAATATTTATGTTATGATTTTTCAAACTGAAATTTTAAAAAAGGGTGAACATCTTAACAGAGTCAGCATTCATATTATCTTGCAGAAATTCAGACAATAGCTAACGGATTAATAAAGCTATATGCAGTTGACCTTGCTGCATGCCTGATGGGGAGAAGTAACATTGCTATCTCCAACAGCAGGGAAATTTGACAAGTTAAAGATTAGGCTGTGAGTGTAAAGACGGATGCCACGTCTTATCTGCAGAATTGCACCAATGCCTTACAAATAGATGAATCAATGGGTAATTTTGTTTGGGTTGTTGGTTGTCAGTACCATTTAACAATCAAAAAAATTATTTTATGGGGAGACTTGGAAATGAGCACAAATCATACTGAAATATTCAGAGTTAATAGCCCACTGGAACCTTAGGGTGTGTTGATAACAACCACAGGACCACCTACCCTGATAGCTACTGCTGCTATTACTTTAATAGGAATCAAGACCCTGACACTAGCAAATAGCTACATGATGCTTCCTGTTACACATTTACAGGGGGAAAAGTTTCACTGAAGACGGACTTTCAAGATTCAGGAGAAAGTACTAATTTTATGAAAGTTCAGTGTAAAGTTCATGTTTTAAAAAATTCTTCAAAATGAAGTAAGAATATCTATACTACTGCTATCTCCTGACATTGAAAGTGGTTGAAAGCCCATGTGTGATTCATTTGAGTTGAGAGTTAAAACAACCTCATCCATGGACTATTACTTTTTACTTAAAGGAACAACTGACAAATTATGATTATTCAGACTTGGGTTATTGGCCAATTTTTTTTGAATATGAGTGAGGCAAAGTAGGTACTTATTTGTTACCAATGATAACTTGAGATTTCAAGCAGAAATTAAATTTTAGAAAACTCCTACCTGCTGCCATAAGTTTGAAAACTGCTAAGTACTCAAAGGCTTTTCTGCGAAGACTGATGGAGGTATTAATAGACATCTGTTTATAATAGATATGTGGCTATTTTAGTAATGTATAAAAAGTCTTAATATTTGGAAGAATGTCATGCTAGCATTTCTAAGTTATTGAACTTGGGGTTTCTTTTGAGATAATGGGGGAAAAAAACTTAACTTCTATGTCTAGAATGCTTCTGAAAAAAGAAAGTGATTTCAAACATCTAAAAAGTTAGGAAGAAACTAATCTGTAACCTGTCAGAATATGACAGGCAGCTGAGAAATTTCAATAGAAAAAAAATCAGGGGATTAATGGAGGATGAAATGGAATCTGCACAGATTTTGAATACACTTTAGTGTGTAAAATAAAATTGCCTTATTTTAACAGTCTGAGGTTTGACTTAAAGGTGGAGAGAAACTCCTCAATCACTGTTCATGGAATCCCCTAGTATTAAGAAATTATATAATTCAATCATTGCACTGATACCCTTTTAAGAATTACTTGTGTATGATGAATATTTACTCCATGTCAGAAAGTTTACTCTGACATGTTGTAAGGAAGCATGGCAAAAGGACATCAATGAAGAATCGGAAGAAAAGAAAAGTTAGGTTTGTTTTTGTCTTTTCCTTGAATCTACACTGCTGATTATTTCCTAATACTAACATTTGTAGGTTTTCTGACACAACATTCATACTTCTCTAGGAGACTCAGTGCCACTTATATGGTGTATATTAAGGCATACCTAGGAGACATTTTCCAAAGTGAAAGAGGATTTCACATCACACTGTCAAGTTTATTTTCTCTCCACACTTACAAAGTATTCTTGTTAAAATAACCAAAAACGTGTTGGTGACTGCCAGCTCAGATACGACACTATGTTTTAAGATGCTCTGCTGGTGAATTTCAAAATAAGAGTCAATACAAAGAAATCAAATATAGTGAAAGATCAATTATCATATCCACTTATCTTTCTTAGGGGATTGCTGAGGTCTGTAGCTTGAATTGTGTAGTAGTGGCACACGCCAGTGACATAATGACAATCATCATCCTCTCCTGTAGTTATAAAGCCATGAACATACTGAATTCCTAGAAATAGCAAACATTTTTCATCTCATTTTTCACTTAAATATGACTTGAATATTAGAGGATAGGGAATTATTGAATTCGAAAAATAGCTTCAAGGTAAATTCCAGGACAGAAGCAATTTACTTATGCTAATGTTGGTTAACATATACATAAGCAATTTCAAACGACTGTCAACACTTTATTACCATAAATCTTTCTTAAGGCATTGATGCTGCTTAGAAATATTTAGTTACTGAGCAGCATATAAATGTCTAATTCAGGTCTTATCCTTATTTGTTGTTTAAAACAACAATCTTTTATATTGCTCTTTCTTCCACTTCCCTATCTTCATTTTCACCACATATACTTGCCCTTGAAATAAAGCTGATGTGGGATGTGTTTTCCCCCAAGTTGAGAAAATGTAATATTTTAGTTTATTTTTCACACTCTTAACAGAATACTGGAGACTGGGTAGTTAATAGCAAATATAAAGTTATGGGGCTTACAGTTCTGGAAACTGAGAAATCCAAGAGCAAGGCGACAGCTTATAACGAGGTCCCACATGTTTTAAGGAAGCATGGCAAAAGGACAGGAAGCCTGCAGGGAGAGGAAGAGGCGCTGAACTTTCCTGCTAACCAACCTCTGCTAACAAGCACCTGCAGTCGCAGCCTTGGAGTATTCATGGGAGCAGTACCCCAAGGTATACTCACCTTTGAAAGGTTCCTCCTCTCAACACTTAAAATGGCCACTAAATTTCAACATGAGTTTTGAAGGGGTATTCAAACTATATGAAGGCATCACAGATCTTTGATGCTTAATTGGGTAAATTATCTATTTTTCTAATCTCCAGTTTCCTTATAATTCAGAATTCACTGAGAGAGTAGATTAAAATGTTGCTAAATGTGAAATATGTAAAGATCTATAAATACTGTATATGATCATTTTTCAAAATACTTCTTTTAATTCCAAGGTATGCATATGCCTTAAGTATAAGTCAGTAGAGAAAAGATTTAAAAACATATGGTAAGATTAGCACCAGGAACATCACTGTGGATTGTGTTCAGCCTAAAGCATATCCAAGTGGTTAGTCAGAAGCAATCACAGATAGGCGTATGGGCACAGGCTGACGTGCATGCCTGTGTTGTTATGCTCTGTCCACAGGGAAGGACCAGGAGCCAAAACACCTCAGAGGGAATAAGTGTACCGTCCATCTACATCTTGGAATCTAAAAAACCTTTTACCCAAGAAAAAGGACAAATATTCATTGTAGAAATCACTGGTACTAGCTGCAAGAAAAGGACAGTACAAGTTAAGTCTGGAGCACATTTGGTACCAGAAATTCAGGAAGTGTTCAAAAAGCACAAGGCTAGAGATATGTAAAGGGACACAGTAGCCAACCTGAAAAATCCTCCCTGTCACCAAAGCTAAAAGGATTAGCCACAAAACAAAAATATAGGACTGTCGTGTAACCCAAAGTATGAAATAAATATCCATTAGTCCATACAGATGTAAATAAGAGACTGAAAAAATAAATCAGGGAAAAGAAATAAACTTTCCTATAAATTACTTCAAAAATATTTTCATTGCCAGAGTTCCCTCATTTATGTTATCCAAATTCATGGCATGTTATGATACAAAAAATAACTCATAAAGCTGAGCACTGCTGGAGCATCAGACAGTTAAAGTGTGAATTGGCATAATGCCTTTAAAGAGCAATCTGTCTATGAACTGCAAAACAAAAATGGATCCAGTGTTTGACCCAGATATAACACTTTTGAATTTATTTTTGAGAAAATCGTACATGTATGTATCAGAAGACATCTTTAAATGTATTATACACAGTGCTTTATTATAAAAAGGAAAGCCTGTCGATAGAAAAATTGATAATAAATACTTAATACTGACCCATTAAAATAAGATTAGAAATGACCTAAAATAGGATTTGCTCTCACTAACTTTATCAATAGCTTTCTTGGAGATAGAACTGAATTTTATTGATTAGTTTTTAAAGATTGTTCAAAGTTGAAATAATAAAGGGGAGAGCTTTATGATAAAGGAGAAACTACTGATTTTTTAAAATAGAATTTTAAGTTTAAAAATTCATATTTGACCTTTAGCCATTCAAGAAGTCAGAAAGATTTTTATAAAAGTAATAACATTATTGTAAATCTATTTCTATTTAGCTCTTAAAACAAAATCGTAAAGTCTGTTTCATTACTTGGCTTCGCCCTCAGCAGTTTAGTCTGAGGGTGAAATCTCTGGTCCATTACTGCCTCAATCCTAGGAGGACAAGGCATTGGTTGGAGAGAGGCAGCCCTTTGACTCTAGTTTGGATTTGGCATGTCCCCCAAAGGCTCATGAGCTAAAGACCTGCCTCCCAGCTATTGGTGGAAAAGTTAGGTGGGGACTTTCTGGAGGAAGTGAGTCACTTGGCGAGTGTCCTGGAAGGGTGTACCTTGTCCCAGCCTCCTCCTTGCTTGCTCTCTCTCTGATTCTGGCTGCCATGAAGTGAAAAGTTTGCTCCACCATCCTCTACCATGATGTTCTGCCCCACCACAGGCCCAGAATAAATGGAGCCCAGAGACCATGCATTGAAGACTCTGAAACCACGAAGCCAAGTCTTTCCTCCTTTCAGGTAACTTTCCTCATATATTTTGTGAAAGTGGCAGAAAGTTAATTAACACATCTAGGTTGCATACTATTAAAGCAGGAAGGAGAAAGTGAAAGATGACCATTTACCACAAGTGATGTCATCCCATTGAATGGATAGTTAATATCTTTTTACATTGACATTGTATCTTTTCAGTTAAGTATGCATTTACTACTGAAACAGACTGAAATTAAGAAGCTGTCTGAAATGGAGGACAATGTATTCATGCTGGGAGTAAAAGCCCAAGAGCTGAACTTGCCCCTCAACCTGGGAGATACCAAGAAAGATGAGCATGCAGATTGCCCTAGCAGAAGCTGCCATACCTACATATGTCTATTACCTACCTGGCTTTTGTTTCAGTGAATTCACTGGTTCTGTGGGGCCAGTGGGAGCAGTAATCTAGCTGCTTCTCTCCAGTTTGATCAAACTGCATAAAATTCATTTATCCAGCAGGCCAGGGTTTAGGCGGGGACCCTGGGCTAGGCTGCCAGGAGCACTATTACTTCCTGAATGCCATCATATACAGCTACAATGCAGAAATCAAACTGTGGCCAGAAAATGTATGGGGAAAAGGCCACTGAGTTGAAAGAGGAGTGTGAATGTGTACATCTTCTAATTACATCTGCACACAGACACACTTCCTAACTTCTTATAGAAAGGTGATGATTACATTTTTGAAAGCTAGGTATAACTTATGTCATAAACATTATAGTTTACAAATTGTAACGTCTAAGAAAAATATGATTATCAGTTATAAAACTGAAAGTTGCACAATTACCTAAAAGTCCTAAACATAGCAGTCATGTGTTTGCTCACCTTTTAATCTGAATTGAGTATGTTTCTGAGTTCAAATTTAAAACTAAAGATTATAGGCAACTTCTTATTAACCTATTAACTAAATTCATGATCTTGAAGAAAGCTCCCAAGTGAGCATATTCGAATTAATAAATGATCTATGAGAGAGTTACAAAAAATATGAGCGTTTCTATTTTTAATGATTGGTTAATAGCAGAACATTCAGTTTTATTCTATTTAGCAAGGGTTTGCAGGGAGAAGACTACACTCTACAGAAAGTGTTCATATCTTATGAAGAAAAATATAGGTAATTGTGAAACATTTTGAATACAGAAATTAAATGAATTATATTGTCTCATCAATTCTATATTATATTCTGGAAAGACGGAAATGTATTTCCACACATTTATACTATATTGAAGAAATATTCTAGTAATATCTTATTTAATCAGGATACAATGGAAAGAAATTAGAAAATTATTTGTTATTATATGGGTGCTCATTTCTTGCTTGTAAAGTTTAAGTGTATCTTACTTGTACATTCAACATTATTTCCTCAGATATTTCAAAGATAATCAGCTTGTTTTATCTTTTTTATTCAAAATGCATTTAATTTTATTCACATACTAGCCTTTCCAGGCATTCATAATTGAGAGCAATTTTAAAAACCCTCCTGATAATTCACCATGGCTTTGTACTCATGCTTTTTTGTTGATTAAATTTTAAGACAAAAGCTAAACTTGATGAGATTGATTTTATTTTATTCCTTTATGGTTTAAAGTATTTGTTACTCTGCTATTTTAGGTGTTTGTATCTGCTGCACTTGATTTTGTACTTTGAATTTAACTAAAGAATTAAATTAAATTCCGTGGGAAATACCTTTATGCCAAAGTAATATATCTCCTGGGCCCTATGAAGAGTAAATTAGAGATTTAAAGAATTTACTGGGGAAAAAAAATCAATAAACTTGTTTAAAATTAAATATGAAACTTTCAAGGATTCATTGTCTTCTCACTTTTAATTCTTTTCATTTGCAATTGAGTGGGAGATACCAACATCCCTTTGCTTAAGCCAGGGATCCAGTGATATACTAAAGCTTCAAGAATGAATTTACTTTTTTTTATGATATCTCCCCCCACCCCAAATTGCTGATCTGTTCTAGCTGCTCAGAAGGAATTTGCAAGTCCCCTTTAAATCTCTCTAAACAACTTGTCTCCATGATTTCCCACATGGCTGTAGCTCTACAGATTTATAATTCAGTGTTCATTTATATACTTCATTTCCTTTTAGGAGTTTTGAATTTCCTACAAGTCCTAAGCATTATGTGTCCCTTTGCTCTTGTATTATGGAGTTAGATGAAGAGATGTAGGTGATCAGCATTGTTTTAATAACCTATTCATTATTCATCAAGCTGCGAAAATGCAACATTTGCGCTCTCCTGTCTCCCAGTTCTGGTTTAGTTAGTTACTCCAAAGACACAAACCATTCTTTGAGTTACTGTTACCATCGTCCCTTAGGAGCTTAGCATATTCAAAGAATATTTTCATAGTAAGAAACTCAGCATATAATGAATATTTAATGGTGAGGTGTTATTCATGCTCTTGCCCTAAAATAAAGTGATTTGGAACAACTAATTCGCAATTATTTTCCTTACAAAGAGAATGGCTTGTATTCCTAGACCCATGTCAGGTGGTCATATATTTCTTTCTCCAGGATGTAGTGGTTCATATATGTTTTTTCACTTTTACTAACTGTAGAAATTGTTTTTATCCATCTTTTATTTGGCAGATACCTTTTTCCTAGCCAAATAAACTCCTCAGACTGTTTTATTCAGTCTGCTTACTGCAGAAGTTGCCGATTTAAAGTCCACTGGCAGTCCTGAAATCTGTGAGAATTGTCATTCTCCATTTTCATATAATTAGTGGGACTGGGAACTACACTATTTGAACATAGGCTTCTCTTTTTCTAAGTAAAATAAACTGGAAGGTCAGCTTGTGTCTCTTTGACATTGTTCAAGTTCCTGTTCCTCTTTCAGAATCTTGAGGCATCTTTATACAAAAGTTTCAGCCAACCAACTTTGAAAATTCAAGATAATTGACAGAGGCAGTTACAAAAACTGCTTATGTAATTCTGTGATTTACATGACTTGCAAAAACAGTCACAGACATGGCAGAAATTAAAATAGGGCCACTGTCTAATCTGTTGTTGGTTTATAATGAAATGACTCCCAAAATATGAGCATGTCATTTAAAGTGAAATATACGGATCTTAGTTACAAGTACCTACTACTGGAAAAATATATTCATTTACTGTATCTGTATAACCACTAGTCATGATGTCTGTGTTTCTGGTCATACTTTAAAAACCTAGGCTTCTTAGTGATTTTTTCTTTTGATCTCAGAGCAGGAATTTTCCTGTCTGCCCTTTGGTGATGTCGTAATGTAACAATTTCATGGTGCTTCTTCCTAGTGCTCCATGAGGTGGAATAAGATACTTAAAAACACATGTGAGTGGGCTGGGGCTATAGCTCAGTGTTAGAGTGCTTGCCTAGCATGCGTGAGGACTGGGTTTGATCCTCAGTACCACATATAAATAATAAATGAATAAAATCAAGATCCATCAACAACTAAAAGAAAATATTTTAAAAAAAACCACATATGAATCATTCTGAATCAATCAAACAAATCCACAAATGCTTAAAGGGTCATTCTTTATGAAATTATATTAAATAAGAAGCAGAATGTTGTATTAGAGGCCATAAGAATTTCAAAATCATATCACACTTATTTTTGAATTAGGCTACCAGAAACAATCCAACTGATAGACCTAGATTTATCTTTCCAAGAAATGAATTCATACATGTCCCTTTTATTCTTGGTCTGTAAAATGGGACAGGAGGAAACTTCCTCAGAAGTCAACCACAAGGAGTTACAATGCTTTAGATTAAGTTAAAGGAGAATAAAAATCACTTAAGACCTATGTTGTGAAAATTATTTTTAGCATTAATTTTCTATTGAAATTTGTATCTGATTACTCATTTTTAGTGGACTTTTACATCACTCTAGGGAGATCTGAAACATAATAGCAGCATACAAGTTGATTCATTATGTTGCAAAAGATAACATCTGTCCACTTCTGTGATTATTTGAAATTATATGAAATTATGTATTTGACTTATAAGTCAAATGGCAAGTTTTGATTTTGCAAACTAGTAAGGTTTTATAGCTTTTTCTATTAACTTTAGCTATAATTATTTGAAGGATTTTTCTATTTTTAATATCATAATTTAAACTTGATTATCATATTTCTTGAACTTAGAATATAAACTATAATGCAACAAAAATTACTTTTACTATAGTAAAATCACAAAAAATACATATTTAAGTGCTTGATGTAAAATAGAAAATTTGAATTACTATCGCATTATATTTTTTGCATGAATGCAACAAACGCCTAGTGATGATTAAAAAATGATAGAAAAATCATTTTAAATATATGTATCTACATGTATAAATATGTGTGAGTTAAAAACACAGAGATTAATCCCTATTGAGCATATAGGACTGAAAGTAAGAAACATTCTAAATAGCATCAAAATGGATTTCAATGAAAAAATAATTTTAGCTTCAAATTATTAGAGACTCTAAGTGTATGTGCTCAAAGAATCATTTGAAAAGGAAAGACATGTGATCCTGCCTTGCTTTCTTTCCACCAATGAACTATTATATAGCTATTAAATTGTAGAGTCCACAGATTTATATATTGTTAAGTGAAAAATAGCATAAACTAATATATATTTTGATTATACACAAAAACATTAAGGGGACACAACTATAGTGAAAGTGAATATGCACATATATTAAAGATATAAATGTACATATGTATTTTTTCCTTTTTGTATGGCTAGCTAGCTCTCCATGTGAAAGAGAAGCAGACCTGAGTAGGGGAGGCAGAGTGAGAGGAAAAATATCTTCTTTGTCTAGATCTGTATCATTTGATATTATGCAAGGATATATTCAAACATCACTGCTTTTCCATGAAAATGGTGAATATTGCAACAATTCTGAAATCTGTTTTCACTCAGTACAATGTTTAAATAGTTAACTGGAGATTAAGCTATGGTTTCTCAAGAGTGCTAGGAAATAAATTTTAGTAGTCTGAAGTAATTGAAAGTCAACTTAATCATGGGTAACTAATTATGTAGGATTCCTCATTTAATCTTTGTAGTGAATTTGCACTTTAATGTACCCATTTAAAAAAAAGACACTTTTTCAAGCAGTTTTGGATTCATAGCACAATGGAGCTGAACGCAGAGTCCCCTTGACCTCCCATCCCTATCCCCCTGTCTGCCCACCTGCACGGCCTCCTCATGATCACCCTCCCTGAAATGGGCATCTGTTTCAATAGATGAACAGGGACTCACACACTGATAGCACTCCAAGTTCCTAGTGCAATGTTCACATTTGTTTTCAGCATGCTCAATGGACATTCTACTACCTTCTTGCCAGCGTCTAATACATTTGTGAAAGATATTCTGTTACAGCAGTTCAATTAAATATAAAGATTGTCACTGAAGTAAGCTTAGGTCAAAGGATAAACACTCGGTCTCATTTATGTTTGCTTCAAAGAAACAGCATAAAATTAACATATATTCTATTGGAAGAGAAGTTTACCACATATAATGTGCTCTTCAGATCTTATTTATGCTCCCTTTCCTTCTTTGTGGTTCTGTTTGTGGGTCACGAAGATTTTAAAAAAACAAATCCTGCAAATGATTAACCTTCAAACTAACATACTTGCAGTGAGTTAGGGCTTTTATTTTTTATTTGTGTTTGTTTTCTTTTCAACATTCTTGTTCAGGAATCCAAAGAAAGAAAAATAAATAGCAATTAGCATGAAATAATCACTTGAATTGATAAATGAATTTCCTTTTTTGTTTATTTTTAATCTGATAGGGGTATAAAACATTGGCTTCTATGTCTAATTTATGTACATTGGAAACCTAAGGGGACAACCCAGTAGATAAGGCAAATGGGAATTCTGAGAACATTGGATCATCATCAAGCCATAGTGCTGCTTTGGAGTTGCCCAGACAAAACCACAGAAGGTGCTTGTCAGTATGAAGGATGGACAACTTGCTGTCAAAGTGTCCAGGCTTTTTAATAAGAGGTCACAGGATGATCATTTTTCAGAACTTTTCACCTGGAGGATTAGGCTAAGAGGAACACAGTTTAACAAGCATCCAGGACATGTTTATATACCCATAAGCCAGGCCCTCACTGTCTTCTTGGGGATGAGTCTGGAAACTCAGATTTAAGCTTAACTAAATTTAAGAATATTGGTGAAACTAAGACCAGGAAATGTGATGAGTTTCTCAAAGCTAAACACCAAGTCAAGGGTGGTGTCTCCCAAGTCTTCTTACCTGTACCCAGTCTCATTCTACCAGTTTTCCATTAGAATTCTCATTAGAAATCATACACGAGTTCATCAAATTCCATTCATAATATTAGACATATCAATATTAAAAATAAGCATCAAATATATTATTTTCTTGAAGAAGGACCTAAAGTGAATTTTATATGGAATATTCCTCAATGATCAGACAATTTTGGACACATGTGAAGTCCATGACATTCCAAATTTCCATCCTGTGTATATATTTGTCTACAATAAACAATATCATAACTATATTTACATCACAAAATTATTACTTGAAATTGACTCATTTATTTTATACATAAGAATCAATTTTTTCCTCTTCATTTTCAGATTTTTTTTTGTACCAGAGATTGGGTACCAAACAAAGAAAACACAACAAACATTCTCTATAAAAAGTGAAGAATTTAAAACACATAGATGACATGCGTTTCGAAGAAAGAGGAGCATTCATTCGTCCTGGTTACAAAGCAAGGGTCGGTGGTGGAGCTTGGGCAGCTGCAGAGGTCCTCAGGTACCAATTTTTGTGATTCTGCCTGAAAGAATTTGAGCAAAACAGAGTTTTTTGCAAGCAAAAGTTTAATAGAGTGAGAATTGAGGGTATGGTACAGCAAAGCAGCTGCACGGATCACCTCCAAGAGAGGTCTGTGTGGGGCTCACAGATTTGGCATTTAGAGGGAAATTGAGTCCTGTTCCTCACCTCAACTCCCACCCCTGCTCATTGGTTTATTACTCTTTTTTTTTTTGGTACCAGAGATTGAACTCAGGGGCACTCGACCACTGAGCCACATACATCCTCAGCCCTATTTTGTGTTTTATGTAGAGACAGGGTCTCACTGAGTTGCTTAGCGCCTTGCCATTGCTGAGGCTGGCTTTGAACTCGCGATTCTCCTGTCTCAGCCTCCCAAAGTGCTGGGATTACATGTGTGAGCCACCACACCCAGCTGGTTTATTACTTTTGTATAGCCCTCAGCAACCCTTCTTTGTGAGGAACTTGTACTGCTTGCCAGGGTTATAGGGGTTTGTGACAGTTTCAGGGTCCTGGTGACCTGGTTACAAGAGAAAGTGACCAGGACATGGTCAGGAAGCCTAGTTTCCTTGAAGGGTTATAATTAACTCTATGTGGGGAGATCTTGACGTACCAGACCCCATTTTTCTGCTGTTCATCTGTTTTGTATAGGGTCCCCCAAATTTTTTTTTCTTTTCTTTTTAGTTTGTTCTTTTTAATTCATTTTGACATAATTATAAAAGCATGGAATATAATTTGCTTAAATTCAGTACCCAGTGCTCTTCCACTCCTCTCCTCCACGCCCCTGTTCCCTTTCCTGGATGTTACTGATCTTCCTGTTATTTACTTTTAGTTTTGTTGTTGTTGCTTTGTAGTCAGTGTCTTGCGGATACACATGACAGTGAGATTCACGGTGATACATATGTCCATAGGAAAGTTCAGTCAAATTCATTCCATTATTCTCCCCTTATCCCATAACTTCCTCTTCCCATCCTGTACACCAACCATCTTTCATCTCTATTTTGATGGCAGCCCACCTTTTCCCTTTCCCTCTCTCTTCCCTCCTTATTTTAAGTAATAGTTCCCTCAAGGGATTATAATGATCTACAGCTTGGGCATTCTAGCTCTCATTCCCAGGGCATGCCTGATTAGATAAGTTTCCCTGAGGTTTCAGTTTTATGATTGCTGAATTAATTTATGAGCTCCAGAAGCTTTTTGGTGGAGTTTTTTTGGTTTTCTAAATATAGAATCATGTCATCAGCAAGCAGGGATAGGTTGAGCTCTTCTTTTCCTATTGGTATCCTTTTAATTTCTTTTGTATAATTGCTCAGGCGAGGTTTGCAGGGACTATGTTGAATAGGAGTGGTGAAAGAGGGCATCTGTCTTGTTTCAGGTTTTAGAGGGAATGCTTCCAATTTTTGTCCATTTAAAATGATGTTGGCATAAGAGAAATAGAGAAACACTGGACGCGACATGGGGAAGGTGGGGGGCAGGAAAGGGGAATGGGTATAGTAAAGATGGTTGATAAAAAATATATATAAATATATATATATATATATATACTGTTCATTGAAAGTGCATATAAAGATGTTTAATATGAAGAATTTAATCTGCTTATAATTTTGTGCAAAGTTAGAAAAATTATGATTGTAACAATATTTTTTTCTATTTGCCTCAACAAATGTTTTCAGTGAATAGTGTGTACAGCTTCTGAAAATTTGTTTTTTTTCTGTTATGTTTGATAACATGTATT
>CM053409.1:9939282-9998380 GCA_028644305.1 Xerus rutilus
AAAGTGCATATAAAGATGTTTAATATGAAGAATTTAATCTGCTTATAATTTTGTGCAAAGTTAGAAAAATTATGATTGTAACAATATTTTTTTCTATTTGCCTCAACAAATGTTTTCAGTGAATAGTGTGTACAGCTTCTGAAAATTTGTTTTTTTTCTGTTATGTTTGATAACATGTATTAAAATGCAACTTTTGAGGAAAAAAAATAAAGTATAAAAAAATAAATAAATAAAAAATAAAAAATAAAATGATGTTGGCCTTTTGTTTAGCTTTTACAATGTTTAGGTATGTTCTTGCTATCCCTAGTTTTCCTAGTATTTTGAACATGAATGGATGATCAATTTTGTCAAATACTTTTTCTGCATCCATTGAGATAATTATGTGGTTCTTTAAGTCTACTGATGTGATGAATTATATTTATTGATTTTCATATGTTGAACCAAACTTGCATCCCTGGAATGAATGCATCACTTGATCATGTTGCACTATTTTTTAAGTATGGTTTTGTATGCAGTTTATCAGAATTTTATTAAGAATATTTGTATCTATGTTCATCAAGGATATTGTTTTGAAGTTTTATTTCCTAGATGTGTCTTTGTCTGGTTTTGGTGTCAGGGTGATACTAGTTTCATAAAATGAATTTAGAATGGTTCCCTCCTTTTCTATTTCATGGAATAATTTGAGGAGTATTGATGTATGTTCTTCTTTGAAGGTCTGGTAGAACTCATCTGAGAATCCATCTGGTCCTGGGCTTTTCTTTGTTTATAGGCTTTTGAAGTCTTCAATTTCATTGCTTGAAATTGATCTGTTTAAATTTTCTGTCCTCCCTGTTTTAATTTGGGTGGGTCATATTTCTCTAGAAATTTGTTGATGTCACCATGATTTTCTGTTTTATTGGAGTATAGATTTTGAAAGTAGTTTCTGATTATTGTCTGTATTTCAATAGTGTTTGTGGTGATATTTTCTTTTTCATCGTGACTTTTAGTGATTTGAGTTTTCTCTCTCTTTTTCTTTATTCGCTTGGCTAAGGGTCTATTGATTTTATTTATTTTTTCAAAGAATCAACTTTTATTTTTTTCTGCTTTTTAAATTGTTTTTTGTTTGTTTCAATTTCATTGCTCTGCTTTTAATTATTTCATGCCTTCTACTGCTTTTAGTGTTGACTTGTTCTTTATCTAGGGCTTTGAGATGTAATGTTAGGTTATTTATTTGGTGATGTTTTATTCTTTAAAAGAAAGTGCTCAGTGCAATAAACTTTACTCTTAGCCTTGTCTTTATAGTGTCCCAGAGATTTTGATAAGTCATGTTGTGATTCTCATTTACCTCCAAGTATTTTTTTTTATTTCATTCCTGATTTCTTCTACTGTCCATTGGTCATTCAATAGCATATTATTTAGTCTCCAGATGATAGAGTAGCTTCTGTTTTTCACTTTATCATTATTTCTGATTTTATTTCATTATGATCTGATGGAATGCAAGGTAATATCTCTATTTTTTTTCTATTTGCTAAGAGTTGCTTTGTGGCCTATGATATGGTCTATTTTAGAGAAGGATTCATGTGCTGCTGAAAAAATGTGTATTCAGTAATTGGATGAAATATTCTATACATGTCTTTTAAGTTTAAATTATAAATTGTATTCATTAGTTCTATAGCTTCTTTATTTAGTTTTTGTTTTAGTGGTGAGAGAGTTGTGTTAAAGTCACACAGTATTATTGCGTTGTGATCTATTTGATTCTTGAAATTGAGAAGGGTTTGTTTAATGTACTTAGATGCTCCATTGTTTGTGGCATGATTATTTATGATTGTTATGTCTTATTGATGTATAATTCCTTTAAGCAGTATAAAATGACTTTGTTGGTTTCTTCTGATTAACTTTGGCTTGAAGTCCACTTCATCTGACATGAGGATAGAAACTCCTGCATGTTTGTAAGATCCATGTGAATGATATGTTTTCCCATCTTTTACCTTCAGTCTATGAATGTCTTTGCCTATGAGGTAATTCTCTTGGAGATAGCATATTGTTAGATCTTGTTTTTTAATCCAATCTTCTAGTCTATTTCCTTTGACTGATGAGTTTGTTTTCCTTCAAACATTCCCTCTTATCCCCACATTACCTTGTTCTCATATCTCTGACTACCTGTGGTTCACTTTGGAGCACTGTCACTTGACTATATCCAAGTTAAGTCACAAATTTTTGGATACAGAATTTTAATAGTCAAAATAACATTTAAAACTAATAAGTAGGGAACACTTTAATATCAGGCAATGTGCTGACCAACCTACCTGTTTCTTTCACCATATTAGCAGAGTAGAACTGATACCTTAATTTCCAAAATCAGTTACAATAGTTTGCATCATCACTTAAAATCAACTTTGTGATAGTTGTGACAGTTGACTAGTATTTATTTACCTTAACATTATTGTCAAAAATTTTTAGTTTTTTTAACAAATAAAAAAGACTCTCTGCATTACAAGTCAAGATTTTTCAAAAGCTGCAAAATTTATGTACTTAAAGTATAAGTAAACAAACTTACACATCTATTATTCATATCATATTTATATAATGTGAGCAAATACCATTTTATTTATATACTGCAGGGAGAGGCATTCATGAATAAAAGGTAAAGCTGAAAACACATTTATTTAAAAAGCAGTGATGAGCCGGGCGCGGTGGCTCACGCTTGTAATCCCAGCGCTTAGGGAGGCTGAGACAGGAGAATCGTGGGTTCAAAGCCAGCCTCAGCAATGGCGGGCAAGGCGCTAAGCAAGTCAGTGAGACCCTGTCTCTACATAAAACACAAAATAGGGCTGAGGATGTGGCTCAGTGGTCGAGTGTCCCTGAGTTCAATCCCCAGTACCAAAAAAAAAAGCAGTGATGATAACAGAGGCTTTTTCACATGCTCTGCCTATTCAAGAAGGAGTGTTAACTGCACTCCACTACTATATATTTTTAAAAAATCAGACATTATGCCATCCTGAGGCCTCAGCTATTTCCCTGCTGTTATCTGGTTCCCTTTCCTTTTATCCCCAGAAGAATGGGAAATGACTATGAGAAAGTCTAATTCATACAAACACAAAATGATGTAAAAATACTAGAACAAATGTTAGACTCAGAAAAAAAAGAGGGCAAGAATAATAAAAGGCTATTAATGAATATTTTGTATTTGCTGCTCTAAATTACCTCTGCTAATAAGTGGGAGCAGAGTGGTAGTAAGTATAACAGATCATTCAGATTTGGCTTTGGGATGGTATTTCTTGTAGCAAGTTGGCATTGCTGGTGTTTTATTAAGTATGGCTTAAGAACTGATTTGTAATCCACAAACACTCGATTTATACTGTCAAGAGGAGACTGAGAATTATGCTGAAGGATAAGGAATCAATAATATAAACTCAAAGTTTTGTTGTGAGGCCTCTAAGTAAGGGAACATTGTCTAAATGTTATTACTGGGCATTGCAGATTCCCCAGTGGTCAATAATAGTTAGCAAAAACATACGAGATCTTGCTTAATCTACAAAACTACTCTACATAATTACTTTTAAATGTATCCCTAAGTATTATAGATTTTATGCTCCAATTAGGAATAAGATATTTTATTTCATCATATTTTATGTTGCAAATTTATTCAGAAAAGATCTTGATTATTATATATAACTTCATCCTAAGCCTCATTACTGCATGACTTCTGTTATTCCCAAATGTTTTTCTGACAATTTTTCTATTTTATGCACATCAAAAACAAATACTAATCATTGTTGTCTCTTGCTTTGGGGTATTTTGTGTTGTAAATTCTTTCTGTAATTGTAAGATTGGTTGTTCCAGAAAATGATAATATAACATGGGTGAGAGAAGACATTTTGATTGCTTCTAGTTCAATGTGATTACTTATCAATTTAATTGTTCTGATTTTTTTTATTAAACCATAACTTGCACACAGAAGAGTTTAGAAAGTGAAAGTGCATAGCAGGATGAATTTTCATAAACTGGACACAGGGCAAGAAAGCCAAGATCCCCAGCACTCCAGAAGCCCACTCTACCCTGGCTAGTCACTGCCTAGGACAAGAGAATTATCATCCTATTAAAAAGGGTAGTCCTTCTGCTTTTCACCCTTATGTAAATGAAATTAGGCCATGTGTTGATTACTATGTCTGGTTTCTGTTGACCAACATTTATGTAAAATTCACCCATATTTTTGAGTATATAATAGTTTTAAAAATTCTTATATTGTATAGTATTTAATTATGTGGATACATACCCTTTGTATGTTGGGCTGTTATGAGGAAAGCAGCTATGGACATTTGTGTACACATCTTTTTTTGCATATATCCACATGTGTAAGATCACATCGTCTGTGAATAGCAACAGTGCTATTACTTCTTTTCTTCTTTTTAAATAATTTCTTAATTATTTAAAATAACCAGGACAAGAGAATTATTATTCTAATTAATAATTAGAATTATTTATTATAACCCTCTATTTTTTATCTTTTGACTGGCTCTTCAAGAATGATGTTGTATATTAATTACCTTATGATATTGGGCACACTTGAATTCTTCATGGTCTCAGGGTGGAAACTTGCAAAAATTCTCTAATATGGATGTTTGATGAAGGACTCTTGTATCTACTCTTTATTAGAGTAAAGAAGTGGCTTTCCATTTCTAATTTGCTAACAGTTTGATCACTAAACGATATGGGAGTTGAAAGACTATTCTCTGCCTCTACCAAGACAGTGGTATAATTTTCCAGTGCTTTCTGTTGATACAATGAAATAAACCACTCTTGTGCTCCTAGAACAAACAATATTTATTACTTTTGATATGTTGCTTAATTCAGAGTTTTGTTTTTATGTAAGATTGGTGTCATATTTCTCTCTGGTACTGTCCTCATCAAGTTTTGGTATTAAGTTTACACTGAAAAGAAGGAAGAAGGAAGATCAAACACTTTGCATCATTGCTCAAGGAAGAGATCAATACCGTCTAAACTGCAGAACTCTTACAGGAATGATTATAACAGTATTGTTCAATAACAAAAGCCTAAGCCTTTCTACAATTCGAAAAATTAGAATCAAATGAAAAGAAATGCATCACACCATAAAAGACCATGGAAGAGAAAAACTTTAAATTTCCTTTAGCTGGAACATTAATGGGACAAAATCCTATAATACAAAAAATATGTTTCGACAAAAAATAGAAAACTAAATTAATATCTTTTCATGATCAAATTAGGTTCTTCTTACCATAAAAATACATATATGTGTGTGTGTGTGTATATATATATATATATATATATATATATACACATAAAAATACAATATATATATATACACACATATATATGTATATTCTTTTTTTAGTACCAGGGATTGAACTCAGGGTACTTGACGACTGAGCCACATCTCCAGCCCTATTTTGTGTTTCAGTTAGAGAAAGGATCTCACTGAGTTGCTTAGCGCCTCGCCATTGCTGAGGCTGGCTTTGAATTTGCAAGATATTCTTTCATTCCCCTCCCTCTCCCAAAATTTGAGTATTTTAGGTTCACAGAAAATGGCATAGGAGAAGGAAGACTTAACTAAAAACATTGAGGTAAGGACTAGTCTAGACTCTTTGATTAACTCAGGAGGTGTGAGTCTGGTATTTTACATAACTTCTTTTTACTTTTCCTGTTTTTGAAATGGAGAAGAGTTAATCTCTAACAGAAAATTTATCTTTAAATCCTACAGTTTAAAGATGATTTGTGTAAAACACTTAGGGTATTCAATCAGCTTATTATGCTAATAATATTTATGGAAAATATGTCTTTGAACAAACTTATAAATCTAAGAATGCAACAGTGGCTGGGAAAGCAGTTCATGGTCATGTTTGCCTAGAATGCGTGAGATTCTGAGTTCAATTCCAAGCATTGTAAAAAAAAAGAGAGAGAGAAACAGAAAAATAAAGCAACATTGATATATATACAAGAAAAGCAAACAAGTCCTTAGTTGTTCATGTTCCTACAGCTGCTCTCTAGCTTCTCCTCTAAAACTAATCCCCTAAATACTGGAGTTTCTCTGGACCCTGTGGATCTATACCTTCCCTTTCAGCCCACTCTACTTGTGTGATCTTCTTACTTTCTATGCATTATAAATAGTTATATTATAAATACTCTAAAATGCAAAGTTCTCTTATGAATTGAATGTTTGACTATGCAAGAGATTACTCATTGCTCTGTAAATACCTCCCAGGCATTTGACACGCCTCAGATCAGGTAGTGTATTTGATACAGGATGTGTAAGTCACATGCATTATTTTCACAGATAATTTAATATGGTACATTTCAAACAAACACTGAAGGCTGAGAAGGCAAGAATAGAATACTAACGTCACATGAGATCTTCTAACCTAGGGGAGAGGTTAGAATAATGACCAAGAAAATAAGAATTAAGTTAAAAGATTCTCAGAGCCGGCATTAAAAATAACTTGCTATTAGGCTGGATATGAAGAAGGGGAAAAGACAGAACATAAAGAATCATGCTTAGGTTTGGCCTTAGACTATTTCTTCATGGATTACTAATGAGCAGGTTGCTGTATCTACTTCCACTGGCAAAGGGTTTCAGATTTCCAGGTTTGTCTGACTGCATCTACAGGTCCTTGTACCTAATTACACCCTAAAGATGGCAATGGATTCAACATGTGTAATTATTAACTACCAGAGTTAAAATTTTGTTGTAATTTTCCTTGAAGTTGATCCTGTGCTTGCAAGGTAGAAAGGATTATTTTAAGACCTCTGAGTAAATTCTCTGGTTCTCCGATGCTGACTTAAGCTGAAAGTTTAAAGCTCTGAGCTATTTATTTTATTTTCAGTGGTTCTTCTATGACCTTACAAACAGCCATCCCTAGTCCCAAAGTCTAGATTAAAGATGTACTTCTCTTATTTATTGGGAAAATAAAGTCGGAAGAGAGTAGAGATTTCAGAGAAAGGGGATACAGCTTAAGGTTGTAATTGACAACAGGAAAGCATTTTTATGAATAAACTAGTATTTATTTCTAGTACTTATTCATTTATTCAGTGAAATTAAATTAGAATTAGTTTTTTAATAATATGAAAGCTTTAAAATATGTGAAAGTAATGAGAAAATGTGCTGCATTTTTTCTAATACTGTAGAAGGTATTAGGGAAGTAATTTGTTTGTTTTTCTTATAAAAATGATAACCTTTTCTCATTTTTTTGTGATTTCTTTAACCATACTTAGGGTTTTTGTTTTGTTTTGTTTTCTCAAATTATCTTCAGAGAATGTAGGATAAAATTTTTATCTATGTGCATCTATTCGCCCTTTATTCGCTCTGTGATTATGTGTAGCTTAGATAAATAATATGTCAGTTCTTTTTAAAAATATACTTATAATAAACTAAAATGAGTTAGAGTATCAGATTTAAAAATGCATTGGAATTGGTTAGATATATATTGTGATGGCAAAAGCAGATGTAAACTTCACCATTAAAGAATCGCCAAGAGTGGAAAAAACATATTACTAAACAAGAGAAATGAAATGGAGCTTTCTTTTAGAAGAGAGATGGTAGATCTGAAATATTATTTTAAAGATGTAGCATTTTTCTTCAGCAAATTGCAGCTCTTAGACTCCCATAACTGCTCTTTAGCCAATTTATCTAATTACTTAATCAAACCTGATGCCATGGCTTCAGGTACTATTTTCCAAATGTGTAGAAGAGGAAACTGAATGATAAAGGACCATATAACTTTAACCAAGCTCCAGACATTTCAGAGCCAGGGTTGAAAAGGAAACTCAAGGCTGTTACTGTATTTCCTTTTACAAAATCACAGGATAACAAACTCTTAAAAAATAATTTGAGTGACATGAACTTTAAAAGGCTTAAGACAAAATAAAACAATGTGACTTCATAAGTATGACTGAAAAATGTAGCAATATTTTCAAAACAATAGAAAAAGTTGAAAAAAAATTAAAGTATTTATTAAACATTATCCTTGTAACCACTTTCTTCACATTGAAAGTGAGCATCCTTTAAATGTGTAAATAAATTTCATGCCCCATACTTACCAAGAGTTGTCCCGAACACCTTTACCCTAAGGAATTCTGCTTTTTGTGGATTCAAAGTTATGAACCAAGTAAATCTTGGGCACACAATGTGGTTCTTTCTAGACAAGAAGTAGTTCTCAAACTTTGGCATATGTCAGAATCATCTGGAGGGCATGTTTATTCACATGGCTGCATCTCACTCTCAGGATTTTTGATTCTGTAGATCTGGAGTGATACTAGGAAATCTGTATTTGTACCAAGTTCCCAGGTGATGCTGATGCTGGGTGACACAGGCCAGAACTAGAAGACCACTACACTAAAAGGTAATAAACTTCATCCCAGCCCCATAAATAACCATGCCCACTGACCCACTGAATCTGAATGAAAGCAGAAAATTAAACCAAGAGTGAACAGGGTAGTTCTTGTTAAATAAAATAAAATATAGTTGCCTTAATAGGCAGAGATGATTCTGCAGATTTGATTATATATTTTGGAAATAATTATATTTCTTAACATGGATCTGGATTTGTCTATATTATAGAATCATCTCATTCTCATGAGGTATGTGTGGATATATAAATACAGAAAAGGAAGATGCTAACCCACTGCCTCATGACCAGGATTGTAGGAAAGGCATATTAGATATTTAAACTATCATAACACATTGAATGTGCCTGAAGTCATCTGAGGATATTTAGCATAATTCATATATGGATGTACTTTGATACCATACAGCTCAGTCATGTAAAAAATCTTACCAGAACAATGAAAGCCATTACTCAGCCCATGATCTTTTCTCCAGGATTTGCGCTCTGCCTCAGCTGTATCCAATCGAGGAATGGCCAGGATTTTAATAGTGTACATAAACAAGAACCTTACCTCTCAGCTCTAGTGCTGAATTAATCAGCTGTTTCTCACATTTTTAATCCTGAGCTGTAATTGCAAGCAGAGTGCCCACATGGGGAAGGAATGGACCACAGGTACAGGGAAAATTCCACCCACCTACTGAACACATTTCTTCAATGAGGTGGAGAAGGTCTCTGCAAATGTGAAGGAGAAAGATTACATCTATATCACTGGGGCTCCAGATAGAGGAGAAACATCAGGAACTTGGGGGTTACTAGGTGCTAACCCATCTTAAAAGTATGACTTTTTAAACCTTCATAGAGTGAGCACGGTAGCACCTTCTATTTCTAGTGTTTGAAAATTGATTACTTTTTATACATGTGCCCCCTCCAAATGTTAATCAACTATTTATTTTGTGTTCTCACAAAGCTATAGAATCTTTCCTAGCACTGAAGGAAAGCTGAGTTGCTTAGTGAATGCACAAAATTTTTTAGGCTCTTGAAAGCAGTGTTTAAGGGATATTTTGACCATACTCAATTTTGTTTTATATGCTGGCTTAAAACCAATCCTTGTTTACAGTGAAACTCTATTTAGTGTATAATTTACATCAATTGCAATTTCCCTCAGGTACCTGGGACTCGTCAATAAACTCTGTTATGTGAAGCCTTAGGGTTGAATGTATTTTTTATGAGCAGCTACCAAGAAAAGAAAGAAATGAAGATAAGCTACTTGGTTTCCACATGTAATTTTTAAATAGTCTCACTTAAAGTAGAGAAGCTAGCATACCAGTAACTCATTTAAAATCACGGTGTTCACTCTGAGAAGAATGTTGTAGAGATACATATGTGGGCTTTGGATCAGGATGATGGAGATCTGACCTGGCTCTTTAATCTTGCTTCAGTGAGTGATTTTTAGGACCCATTGATAATACTTGCCCAAATATATTCTTTCATTAAAAGTTGGTAAATGATCATTATTGATTATTAGATTACTACTAGGCATTCTCTTTTAATTTACTTAAAAAGAGTCTTGTATTTTATCATACAAAATGTGTAAAACAGTTTGAAATTGCAACACTTAGCTGATTACTAATATTAAAAATACTGAGGGGTGTGTAAACTTATTTTGTAGATCTTTTAAAATGTTCCTAATATAATTCACTAGAGATTTGTAATCAGCATAAAGTGAACATGTTTCCAGTTTTTCATAATGAATATGCAGAATTATGCATATATTATTTCTTACATTTGGAGGGGAATCTTCACAGTTGAATTTCAGAAGTTTGAGTGATAGGTAAAGGTAAATGTATATATTTACGTATATATAATTCATGGATTAAAAGGTAGGTAAACATACATTTATTCACTATATCACGGATATATACACATACATTTTCTACATTTGGTTTGACTGTAAAGTGCTGATTAAGGAAATAATCAGGGTGGGGCCATGTCCTTCTGGGAATGAAATCCCACTGACAGTACTTATTCACCTCCACTACCAGCATGTCATTACATTCTTCCCTCTTTGCACAATCATTGCATTTTTTTTTTTTTTTTTTTTGCTGTGACGTGTTCTCTGTACCATTCTCTTGGGTGTCGATGGTTTCTTTCCCCACTTCTGTGTAAATGAAAGCGTACAACATATCCTCCCTTAGATATATTATTTGTTGGGGCTCCGAGTGAGTTCTGTTGCTCTGTGTGGTGATCTGGATGATCTGGAGCATGATTTAAATGGCTTGATGTCATTAACCCAGATGTTTCTCTTAATTTCCCATTACTATCATCACACACACTTGTGAACTCCAGAACTGCACTGAATACATTGTTCCTAACTCGCATGTCACAATGCATGGGCACATTAATTTAACTGTGCTGTTTCCTTGTCACTAATGATTCATGTAGGTCAAATTCCCTGACACAATGCTGGCAGTACTTATTGAAAATTTTTAAATATAAAATTTAATTAAATTTTCCTTAAGATATTCTTGCAACAGACTCAATTTGCTAGGAATTAGTTATAAAGTGGCAGAAGCAGATGAGTAGTAAGGCCCAGTGGTTTGTAAATTAATATTAGCTCATTAGGCCAATGAATAAATAACTATTGTATAAATATATATTAATTAATGGTATACTTAATATTAAATTTTATAATTCATTCAATTATATAATGTATATTTATTAATACATAGCATACATTAAGTAATATGTAAAGTAATTATGTTAAATATAATTACATAATTGATAATTGGTTATTATTATAGTTAATAATACATTATATGATCAATATGATTTATATGATACATATATACACACATATATATTTATATACTTTTTTCCTGTGGCACCAAGGTCAGTCATGCAAAACATTTCCCTTGAACAGTGAGCAAGAGATGAAATACTTAGGATTTGGAGATAGTAAGCCTAGCTGGCCTATTAGAAATTAGTTAAAAGAGATAACAAAGATGGTGTGACTGAACAGGTTGTTTTTCTATCCAATAGTACTACCTGTAATAACATTTTGAATGTCTGGAGAGAGAAAAAAACATAAACAATATTAAAGAATACAGAAAATTAAAATAGCTACTTAAAACAGCTTTTATAAAATCCATTACTATGGAGAAATGCAATGTTAGTGGTCAAATGTTAAGGGTCAAAGTTCAAATGTCACAAACACATTTTTAAGGTAAATAACTACATTATTCACAATGTTAGACCATTCATATTTCTCATCCCTCCATTCCTGCAGAGTTAATGGAAGTCATAAGTATCAATAGGTATTTGACAAACGGAATTTCAATAATTACCTGAATCTCATGAACTGGAATTTAGCAGAGTGGTAAATAAATAATAAGCCTCCAAACACTGTGATATAGTTATAAGTCTATTTATTATTGTTACAACTTAAAAAAAAAGAAATAGAGGCCTGAATCATTTGTTCTAACAAATGATGACATTATATGGATCACACAACAGCTTTGCCAAGTGATTTATTTCTGTTCAGATTACCTGTAATGATAGTTTTATATTTATTTACCTTGTAGAATATTCTGGCTGCCAGTAATATATAATATGAATCAAAAACAGAAATTTGTGTCATATGTAAAAGAACCAAATTTTATTATTAAATAAAAGCTTCCATTTAACTTATTTCCCTAGTGTGTATAAATACACATCTATTAAATATATATCATAATATATTTTGGATATATAAGTATTAATATATATGTATACATACATATATATGTGTGTGTATATATATATAGGATTTTGTGTGTATGTATGTGTGTATATATATATATATATATAAATATTTTGTGCATGTTGCTAGGGATTGAACATAGACCTGCAAAGTGCAGGCTCGACTGCTGAGCTACATTCCCAGTCCTAATATTGTACAGTTCTGAAGAAGGGCTGCATATTATATATATATGATTATGTACACCATATATGCTGATGTATAAATATCTGTTTTGGAAAATCACATCCTGGTATTTCAAGTGGTGAGTTAATAGGTAGATGAATCATTCTGAGGATAAAATAATTTATGAGTCAGTTATTACTCAAATGCTCAGCTCTGTGCCATGATACTAATACCAAATAGAACATATTGAACTTTCAAAATATTTAAAACTTTTCTTAGCAGTTACTGCTTAGGGTAGATTGGACAATCTGTCTAAGTAACAATGACAATATATTCCTTGACATCTTAACAGCTTATCTATTTTATGCTCTTTGGTACCTTCTGATTCTTTATTTCTATAGCCCAATCTGTCCTGATTTCCTTTTTCACTATTTCTTTGTCTAATTTTGTTTGGAATACTTTTTAGAATGATCTAATTCTAGCTAGCCAATGCATGTTGGAGTGATTCACCATGCCGTCCTGAGTTTGCTTATCTTGAAGTATCATTGGCTCTTGGAAAGTCATTGAAGCCAAGACAAGAATAAGAACTTCAAGAGCCAAGAATTCACAACTGTTTCCCAGCTGTTATGGACTAAATTTTTGTGTCCTCCTCATCGTCCAAATTCTTATGTAGAAATTCTACCCCCCCCCCACCATGTGGCTATATTTGAACATGGAGCTTCTCAGCAAAAATTAAGGTTAACTTAAATCATGAGACATTGATTCTTATAGAAGAGAGAGAAAGGAACTCATTCTCGCACTCCCACATGTATCCACAAAAGAAAGGCCAAGTAAGGACATCATGAGAAGGCAGATATCTGCAAACCAGGAGGAAAGCCTGCAAGAGTCTTAATTGGCTGAAACCTTGTTCTTGGACATTTAGCCTCCAGAACTGTGAGAAAATTAATGTATGTTGTTTAGGCTGCCCAGTCTACGTTATTTATTATGGCAGCCTGAGCAGACTAATATGGCAACCATGGTCTCCCTCTTGAACATTCTCACATCTACACCCTTGTTCTCCCAAATCATTTAAGCTAGACTTCTTCCATATTCCTCGTTCCCTCCATAGGACATAGTGCACACGCACACACACACACACACACACACACACAGTATCCATCTGTCTTACTTCCTTTACTATCCCAGTTGTACATTAGAGTTTTGACACACAGCAATGATTCCTAGGATGTGTTTCTTTACTGTCAAGATATCCTAGCTAAAGTTGGAATATATGTTGATATATTTTCAGTTTTACTTAGAACTAGTGTTTGAGGTCACTGCATAGGGTGAATTTTATGGCATAGTCCCCTAGAGTTTGGGTAGGTCACCAGTATAACCCACCTATAAACGTCATCAAATAGACAATGCACTTACATTATAAAATAAATCCATGCTAAATTCAATCTTCTCTACTAGGGGTGTTATTAATGTGCAAGGGGTGTTATTCATTTCCTCTATGCAAATGATCTTTTATTAAAATGGTAAAACTCTGAAACCTGCATTCCTCATAAGTAAATAAATGTAATATTTTTATTTCATGTATTTAAGTTGAACAGCTTAAGAGTATCTCTAAACACATTCACAATTTATTTACTAAATCTAATTCTAACATCACCTTTGTATATCTAACTCAGGAGCATTTGACTGGAACCCAGTATTATTTGATTCTTTGCTTTAAATTGCAGTTTCATCTTGACGGCCTCTTGTGCCTTTGCAAATTTCCTTTATAAAATGGAAGAACATACCATATTAATGGTAAGATCACTTTTAACATTGGTGTTACCTAATCTGAGAGACTTCGAACTGTATTCTCTGTTCCCCATACCTTTTCTATATCTTTTTTTGGTTTATGTTAGCCTTAATTTCATGTCTCTTGGATTTAATATGCCTCCTGCTGAAAGATGAAGTCTATAGCCCCTTTCTTGGATCTGGGTTGATTTGCAACTGCTTAGAAAAATAAAGCCCAGATATATGACTTTGGAATCATGTCATTAAGACTATGCAGCTTCTTTTTTGATTATTGGGGTGCTTAGTCTTGAAGCACGAAGCTGCCATGTGAGAAGTCTGACTATTTTAAAGCTGTTGTGGTGGAAAGACTAAGTGTTACTGCTTCTGTTAAGAGTCCAAACTGAAGACTTCATCCTAAACTCATTCTTTATACCAAATCAAGGTCCAGGCACATTAAGTATGGAGCCATTTTGAAAATGGGTCTCCTAGATACTGATGCTGCAATCCTCAGGTCTTCAGTTGTTCCAGGCATCCAATTTCAGGTGAGGAATGGGATGTCCTGAAGAAGAGAAAAGCTATTCCCACTGTGCCTGAATCCTCCATTCACAGAATCTGTCAGCACAATAAAATGGTTGCTATAAGCTTCTGTGTTATGGTCAATGAATTCCACAGCAGTACATCAGAATGATACTTCTAAAGGATCAGTGACTATCATCAACAAAAGAGAAGCATTTCCTTTTCTTGAATATATAGGCCAATCCATTAAAAATAAAGTTTTAAATGTGCAAATCTGTAGTTGGTATTAATTCAACCATGCTACAATGCAATAGATCAAGAATGAAAATATTTAAAGCCTCAGGTTTATGATAAATTTGGGGTTTTGATACTAGGAAGTTGGTGACACATGCTCTCAGTTGTTAAATTTATTTATGCTTATATTAACTAATGAATTCAATTATTAATTGCAGTAGCGATCACTTTTATGGTTTTGGAAAATTGCAAGTCCGTCTCTATTTCAGGGAATGATTTTTTATATTTGAGGTAAACATTTGGAAACTAGTGTACTATCATTACTGTAAAACATTGGCAAAAGCGGTGCAATGTCTAGCCAAAAAAAATATTGAAGAAATAAGATTATTAATGTTTGAAATGGTGCTCTGAAAGGAGGTCAAATTATGTAATTTTATATCTTAAAACATATTCTGATGAAATTCAGCATTAAAAATTGCTGAATACATTTCCATTTCACAAATAACTTTAACATTATTCCCTAGAGTTAAAATACTTTTTTTTCAGTTGAGTACCAGATATTAAGTATATAATCCAAAATTATATGGACCATTTAAAAACTTGTACATATTGTTAAATTATTTCTTAGAGAGGGTTGTACCATATTTTACCTGAACAGCCATACAGTTGTTAATTAATTTCTCATAGTAGTCTAATGATTATTGAGAACTACAATTTTTTTAAAATTGCCATGATAAAATCTGACAAAAATCAATTTTTTTCATGTATGAAATGAACAGACTCCAGGCTTTTTCTAGGCACTATTCTAAGATAAGGAATCAGGAAAAGAACTACACAGCTTTTTAATTTAAAACACAAAACAGTGAGCAGGAAAAAAATGGATGAAATAGATGACCATATTCAGGATAGGGTGCAAGATGGAGGGGTCCTCCCGTACCTGGAGTAGAGTACCTGCTCTTAGGTTCTGTCCTGTCCTTTGCTACTTCAGCCTTTCCTGCTGAAAGCATGGTTTTGAAGAACAGCCTTGAGGTTGATCAAAGGTGTTTAGCCAACAGAAGGTGTCTAGAACCTACATATGTTTGTCATATTGAGGCAGAATAGAGACAAGTGCACCTGCCCAATGTATGTAGTTTACCAGAATATTAAGGAGTAGCTATGAATTTTATTTGCATTCCTTAGGTAGAGATTATGTATTGATGTATTGTTATCATGGGATAATCAGTTTATTACTTCATGAATATTGAGTAGCTCTTCTATAGTCATTGTATTGTGAATATTTGGGGTCTTCTGGCTATGACCATTCCATCTCTTTTAAAAATATTTGTTCTGGACTGAGGCTGTAGATCAGAGGTACAGGACTTGCCTAGCATGCTTGAGGCACTGGGTTTGATCCTCAGCACCATATTAAATAAATAAATAAATAAATAAATAAATAAATAATATTTGTTCAGCAAAGATATTATCTACTTAATTTAACTTTGCTCAAAGTATCTCAAATATTACCTAATTGCTTAATTCATGAAATCATGTCTCACAGGTTATTAACTTTCCTGTCTGTGCTGCCCTATTTAAAGATTCTGTCCACATCATTTAATTTACTAGCAGACTTCTTATACACATGCAAAATCTCATGTAAGTTTCATCTATTCCACTAAGTTCCTTGTATTTACAGCAAAACAGAACATTCTTTTACTTCTGCTTTTGCAGTATTGGAAATTGAACCAAGACAAGCCCTCTATCCCTGAGTTATATCCCGAGCACCTAAGAATATTTTAAAATAATATACCCACATATGTCTTACAATCTGTTCCTATAATATCGGAGCTTCTAACACATGTTACAAATGATTTTAAAACTATAAGTCACAAATATTGTAGCAGGCAATAGGAAGCCTGTATCCTAAGACCTAACATCCATATTAGCATGAGTCTATTTAGGCTTCTCTTTCTAAAGATTGGCAATGACTAGATAGATATCTAATTCTCTAAAGTGGGAGAAAATGTAGCTACAGGGATTGTGCATTACAATTCTCTCAGCTCTGCTGATTGACTTCTAAGCTAATTTTCTGATAATAGTCATGTTTGTCAATTCGTCTTTAGTGATTTCTTCTCAGAATCATTATTTCTGATATTTCCATAAATATGCATTTAAATAGATTTTTAATTTACATTGATGTTTAACAACTCAATATAGTATATGAATGAGTTAAATATATGACTAAATATTATTTTCTGAACAAGCTAAAACTTTTCTTCTGTGAAATTTCAGGAAACCAAGACCAGAATTATTATCCAACATACTCAAGCTGTTAGGAATTTTCTTATTTACTATAAAATTTAACTACCATTTAGAATAAGTTTTACAAGTGAGTCTAACTGATACATGTTTTGTAAGGAACATATGCCATAGACATGCCTGGACATGTTGGGACTCACTAAGGTGTTGGCCATAAGGAATAGTAGCCATTGACATGCTTAGTCATGCCTGCCTGCAATCGATAAGGGGCTGTAAGGGCACTAACCAAAGGCATGCTTAGCAATAGCTGGTTACAATTGATAGGGAGCACAGTTCCATGGACATGTGCAAAGAATATGTCCAGTTGCAATTACATAATCTCACAGGACATAACCAATGGACATTGACTTTCATTGGGTGTAACCAATCACCAGCTCATACCACCAACATGGAACTGTATTTGAACTGCTTGTCCTGCCACATTGGGGATTTTTGCTCTAAGGATATCAGTGAGACTGGCCACCTCACTGTCTGTCCCTGGATCAACTCCACCATTTCCTGATGTCCAGCCATCAGCTGAAGAGAACCACCAGACAAAAACAACATCTGTTCTTTGGCTAAGAGAAGTCTAGTGGCACCAGAGGTATTTTGGGGCTCGTGGTTGCCCTAGGATTGTGTAAATTGCTTGTAGTGTTTAATTGCCTTAGGATAGTATGACTTGCTTGTAGTGTTTAATTAGTGTGCATTAAATGCTAGTTGGAGTGCTCCAGCACACCCAACACTTTTTGCAATATTTATATTTGATGATTGGTATGATCAAATATACACTTGCATTTAAAAACAATCCGCCTCTGAGTAATTATTAATAGCGCTGCTCGCGACATATTTATAGAATCATTTTCATTAGGTTTTATGAAAAATGTTCAGCTTTATACATTATGCTTAAATCCTTTGTAGGATTTTTTTTGCTTTCTGAACTTTAAGTGTCAGGTTGAAAATGGATCCCAATCACAGTATGCTAAACTAAGGGCTAGTGCCATATTAGAAAGCCATAATTAACTCATTTAATTTAGTCTTAGGGAATTGATTCTTGCTTTCTAATTACTTTTTTGCTGTGCTTGGGATTGAACTGGGGCCTCATTCATACCAGGCAAGTGGTCTCCTTGAGCTACAGCCTCACGCACTTCTTGTTTTCTGGATTTTTTTTTTTTATTTTTTGTACTGGGGATTGAACTCAGGGGCACTCGACCACTGAGCCACATCCCCAGCCCCATTTTGTGTTTTATGTAGAGACAGGGTCTCCCTGAGTTGCTTAGCACCTCGCCATTGCTGAGGCTGGCTTTGAACTCGCGATTCTCCTGCCTCAGCCTTCCAAAGTGCTATGATTACAGGCTTGAGGCACCGCACCTGGCTTGTTTTCTGGATTTTGAGTTTACTGTAAGTCTGGGATCTCGTTGGCACTGAATCCAGCCTCTTGAAAGAGTCTGTTTGCTGGCTCTTTGCATCAATGAGGTATAGAATTAAGGCAATGACTACTTTGTTGTTTCTTCTAGAAAATTCAATTCTGACCAATACTTTGCAGAAGGGGAGTATTTACTGGTAGGTAAGAACAAATAACTCATTATCATCATAATGGAGTAAAGTTATCAGTTTGTGAAAATTCAGTCAATAATTATAGAGAAGGCACAAACAGTATGATAAGAGAGCTGCAAGCTAAACTCCATGGCCTTTGATCTATCCCATACAGAGATGTAGTAGTCACCGAGATTGACAAGTATATTTATACCTAGCAAAAATTTAGTTTGTGTATAGGTGCATATCAGTTTTTGAACATGAACCTAAATGTGGCCTACCTAACCTGACTCTGTTTATGAAACATTTATTGTGATAGGTGATAGCATTTACCTCTAAATAAATAACCCATGGGGAATCAATGTCTTTTTTGGTTTTTTTTTGGTACCAGGGATTGAATTCAGGGGTATTTGACCACTGAGCCACATCCCTAACCCTATTATTTTGTGTTTTATGTAGAGACAGGGTCTCACTGAGTTGCTTAGCGCCTCACTGTTGCTGAGGCAGGCTTTGAACTAGCAATTCTCCTGTTGCAGCCTCCCAAAGTGCTGGGATTACAGGCGTGCGCCACTGTGCCCAGCTCAGTGTCTTCTTATTGTCAAGAATTTGAATAACAAATCAGAAGAGCAGTTGCATAGAAATTTTAATTTTAATTAAAATAGTCCTCCTTTATCAAGTGAGGAAAAACCATTTTTACGGTGCAAGATTACATGCAAAACCCCAGAAGCTATTTGTGATATAAATACCATATTAACATTTTTATTTTTTTAGGATTTAACTTCTAGATTTGGAAAAAATAATATTAAAAAGAGCTGCTAAACATATTCTTACATCAGTATATAAACAGATGTCCCTGGGTATTTGAAAACAAGCCATATTGAAGTGTTAAGTTATAAAATAATTTTAATTAATTTTCTTTCTTTTAAAAATTAAAATATCTTTAAAAATAATTGAAAATCAGTGTATAACCACAAATATATGTCTTTGAGAAAATGAAATTTGGTATGATAAGGAATCTTCTCCAAAGAAAAGAGAGAACAATTTATTCATTTGTTTCTGACTAAAGCAAAATATATTTAAAGATGAACTAATTTTTGAAAATTAATTTTTCTTCCTTATGACTCAAAAGCTCTATTGTCACATCAAATTTAGCATCTTGACTGAAAGCTTTAAAAAAGTAAATACATTGTAAACAATATTTATTACTTAAAATCTATATTTTTAGAAATCAATCAGGAAAAGATATAACTGAAGCATATCCATTAATTAAGTTAATATTCATTAAAGTGATCATGGGTATTAAATATTTATAGCAAAACATGTCTGTTCTTGACATTAAGAGTCAGAGAGATGGCATTTGAATCTTTTTTTTTCTGATTAAATAAGAAAAATAGCTCAGTTGAAATGATTTTCATTACTGTTTACAATTTCCCAGATTGTTTTTAAAGACAACAGTTACTAATACTTGATATAATTAAACACATATTTAAAATTTCATATACTTAACACATTTTATGGAAAGAAAATTAATTTATCTGCCAAATAAATTCAGTACATTATGTTTAGAAAATTCAAATAATTTTAAATATTTAAATAAAAATGATCAAATTAATTTGTTAAAATATTCATGTCAAATGGGAACATTAACAAACTTTTTCTTAATCCAATTTAAAATCCTATGTAATCCAATTTAAAATCCCATGTAATCCTTTCTAAATTGTGTTGAAAAGTTTAGAATTAATAAATATGTACTTTTTCTCAGAAATTTTTGATTGCTTTTGACTTTGTATGTTATGTTACTAGCCAGTGATTTTACATCTTGTTTCTTTTTGTTCCTCTTTCGTTTGTGTTTTAGTTCACTATTTAAATGAAAATGAAGCTTTTTGAAAATTCAGCACTACATGTAAAATATTACAAGTTCAATTTATTCATTCCTTGTTTTTTTTCTAATTAACCTATTTTAAATTAATGCTTCTTAGTTTCTTTAGACCTATAAGTAAAAATGAATTGAGCATACTTATTATTTTTAGGGAATCCATTTAATCTTTTACTTAGTTTTCCTTAACACATAGGGAGAATGATTTTTTGAGAATCTAAATTCTCAATAAAGTATTATTTCACGAAAGTGCAAGTTGGCCCCAAGAATCAAGACAAACATTGTCCCGGTTTTTATCAGCCTGGAATGTACACCTCAGGCATCACAGTTAATTTGCTATAGCGGATAAATTCACCAAAGCACAACTGTGGAGATTAATTTGGCCCTGGGCCCTTTCATTACAGCCAAAAAATGACTATAAAAAAATTCCAATTAACTTAATATTTTATTTCTTGCTAGAAGAATGTGTTTTTGTCTTATGAACATTCTCAAACATTGTTAGTGCTGTAAGAACTCAAGATTTGTCTATGTTCTATCCAAAATACGGTGTAAACAAGTTTTAAATTTTAGTTGAGTAACTGGGAGAAATTCTGAATTTGCTTTGAACATTCTCAAACATTGTTAGTGCTGTAAGAACTCAAGATTTGTCTATGTTCTATCCAAAATACAGTGTAAACAAGTTTTAAATTTTAGTTGAGTAACTGGGAGAAATTCTGAATTTGCTTTTAATTCCTCAGTTTCTTCTAGCTTTTAAGTAAATTATTTTAATTCCTTTTCAAAAGTCTCACTCTCATAGTAAATAAACATAGAAAGGACCAATACATAAACTTTTTTAAAAATTAAAAAAAAAACCCTTACTTTTGGCCTTCAGTAGTGAAAAACAGAACTGTGGTCACTGAGAGAAGAAAAACCCATGAGTTGAGGTACAATCTACCAGTCTTATTCTGGAGATCCATTTCTAGCAGCATCAGAGAGAAGTGGAGTCAAAACAGAAAGCAGCAATTTTGAAATTGTAAGAAAAAGAGATTGGAAGCCGGGCGCGGTGGCTCAAGCCTGTAATCCCAGCACTTAGGGAGGCTGAGACAGAATCGTGAGTTCAAAGCCAGCCTCAGCAAAGGCGAGGTGCTAAGCAACTCAGTGAGACCCTGTCTCTACATAAAACACAAAATAGGGCTGGGATGTGGCTCAGTGGTCGAGTACCCCTGAGTTCAATCCCCAGTACCAAAAAAAAAAAAAAAGAAAGAAAAAGAGATTGGAGTTCAAGGTTGCTGGGATTCCTAGGAGGAGGGCACTGAGAAAAGTCCTTCTGTCTTGTACAGTTAAGTTTAGGTCTGGGTCCAGTTCTTAAGATGCACCTGCTGAAGGTCAGCACAGAGCAGCTTTTGAGCTCAGACCCTGCTAGAACCCCTGAGTCTCTGGCCTAGCTGAACTGGAAAGACCACAGCAAACACCCAGCATTGATTTAGAATCGCATGAAGCCCATTGCCTAAAGCTATGGGGAACCCTTAGGAAAAGTGCTGAACTTAAGACCAATCAGAGAGCTGAAATAGGTCTATTCTAATAAAGCCTAAAACGGAATCTTTTTTTTTTTTTTTTTTTTGGTACCAGGAATTGAACTCAGTAGTACTTGACCACTGAGCCACATTCCCAACCCTATTTTGTGTTTTTTTGTTTGTTTGTTTGTTTGTTTTTATGTAGAGGCAGGGTCTCACTGAGTTGCTTAGTGCCTCGCCATTGCTGAGGCTGGCTTTGAACTCGCGATTCTCTTGTCTCAGCCTCCCTAAGTGCTGGGATTACAAGCGTGAGCCACCGCGCCCGGCTCTAAAATGGAATCTTGACCAGAATAAGATTATTCTCTTGAAATTGAATTACCTCATTCTGACATTCTGAACTTCAGAGGCCCATTTTGGTAAGGAGCTTAATAGGAACACATTCTTGGCCATGCATGTTTATGTTTTTGGATCTGTTTTCACTCACAACAACAGAGTAAGGAGCTCAAACCTACAATACTCTCTGGTTTGTTTAAAAAAAAAAAAGAAAAAAGAAAAAAATTGCCAATTTCTGCTTGAGAATAAGACAATAAAATTCAGACAGACCTAGTAAGTAGTAAAAAACAATAAAAAACTAACTACCAGGGACAATTAGGAAATTTGGCTGATAATCAATAGATAAGATAATGATAGCCAATATTGAGATGCCTCAAATATCAGAGAGAGCCAAGAAAAATTAATTAATATGTCATTATTAATTGCAATTGAAATAGAAATATAGAATAATAATATTAAGTATAATTAGTAAATTAATGAAAATAGAGAAGAAATAGACAAATGGGAGAAAAAACTAATTCACTGGTTAAAAGTGAGGGAAAAGGAATCAAATGGACATTTCAGAACTGGCAAATAGTACTTCTCACATGTTCTTCAGAATTCGGAGGTTGGACTTCATAGCTGGATGCAGCACAATGTGAAACTAGGAGTTAGGTGATGATCATGAACACATGTATGTGCTATGTAACTAGAGATTTTCCTAAATTATGAAAGGAATTAAAACAGTGTGTACTTCATTGTGTGTTAAGGAACCATGTCCCGTGAAATGGAGATAGCATTTTCTTCCCTGTGTTCCCTATACTGAACTGGTGTGAAACAGCATGTCAGGTGGGAAGCTCAGACCCAGGCAGCAACGTTCAGGGGTCGGCAGGTGGAAGAAGAGGCAAGATGCAGTTAGGATAGTAGACATGCTTTATTCAGAGGTGGCAACAGCCTCCTGCCTGAGCTTCAGCCTGTAGCCAGTTCCCATTTTTGCCCCAGCCAGTTCTATTTAGCTCCAGTGAGTTCCATTTAGTCCTCCTTGCACCCCCTGCCCCAGTCTTTTCTCTAGGCCTTTCTTTTATGCAAGCCAGACAAAGAAGTCACACTGCCAACAGTGGGCATGTGCTCACAAGCAAATGTTTATGACTGTGAGTACATATACAGAATCACAGTGTTCCTGCCCCTGCCTACACACTGACCATCACATAGTCATTTTATGGCCTTTTCACACCAAAAACATAACATAGCCTGCTGGAAACCTTGGTGAGGGAGTGTAGCTATAGCTATTTTGAACCTGCCCCAACAAAACATAATTTCAAGTGTCTGGTCTAATAATAAATTCATTTTTATTTAATAAAATTAATTTTATTTAATGGGTAAAGTTCCCCATTTTTTCAAGTCATCAGAAACAGAAGGATATCTGGAGACAGCATAAGGTCATACACTCTACCTATCATTAATTCTTGTCTCAATTGGGTGGTACATGAATCTGATTTTATTACGATAACTATTTTTTATCCTCATGGCTTATTCACTACTTTATTTTCATATTTCGCAGTTGTTTTCTCTGAATTTTTGAAATACAGTGATAAGTATTTACTGCATTATTGTCTTCTGTACTACTTAGAAGGCATGCTCTGTTAATTTTGGCTAATATTTAAAATGGAAAATGTTTAGCTTACCTCCACATGAAATTTTGAGGGGTATTGAAAGTATATACTTATTTATTACCCCCTTAAGTATACTCATTAATTTCTTCCTCATATTCAGACAGCATAATACAGTCCGTATGACTAGAGGCTGTGCTCCTTCACCGGATCTGTGTGGTTCTTATTCTTTATTTTTTTATTTTTTTTGGTACTGGAGATTGAACTCAGGGGTACTGGACCACTGAGGCACATCCCCAGCCCTATTTTGTGTTTTATGTAGAGACAGGGTCTCACTGAGTTGCTTAGCACCTCGCCATTGCTGAGGCTGGCTTTGAACTCATGATTCTCCTGTCTCAGCCTCCCTAAGTGCTGGGATTACAGGCTTGCGCCACCGCGCCCGGCTCTTATTCTTAAATACACCAATTACTCACCTTCCCTCATGTCAGTTAATCAACTTGCCAAGAAGTCCCAACAGTTTCATCAGCATTAATCAGTTGATAGTGGAGCATTGTTATGTTTTAAGCTGTGAAGTTCCTAAAGAATCATCGAAGCCGGGCACAGTGGCTCAACCCTGTAATCCCAGCACTTAGGAAGGGGCACTGAGACAGGAGAATTGCGAGTTCAAAGCCAGCCTCAGCAATGGTGAGGTGCTAAGCAACTCAGTGAGACCCTGTCTCTACATAAAACACAAAATAGGGCTGGGGATGTGGCTCAGTGGTCGAGTACCCCTGAGTTCAATCCCCAGTACCAAAAAAAAAAAAAAAAAAAGAATCATCGAACAGTAAATCTGAGTACACATGCTGAATCAGAGTGTTTCTGACCTTGACTACACACCATAACATAGCAGATTCATGACTTTGGTTACAAATGAAAAACATAACATAGATTTAGATATTTTGGAAGAAGAAAAATGAAACAAGCTGAAAGATGTAAGGAACATTTATCTCATTTACTCATTTTTTACTACAAGGTTTACAGGATTCTTTCATATGTATCCCTTTAGAAATAAAATAATAATTTAGAGAAACACAAAGTCAACTCTCAAGGACAAAGAAAAGGGAAAGAAACATAGAACATTAGTGACTTTTGGACTCCTTATTAGTATTTATAATAATCAGTTAGTAGATTTATAGCAAAGTGTTTAACTTTAGTGCCCTTTTAGAATTTCAACTGTATACGTGTTAAGCCAATAACCCAACTGTGGATTGTGGAGTCAGAGTCTGTGACCTGTCAGGGAGATGTTCTGACACCTCAGAGAGCTGGGAATGGGAGGGGGACAAGAGAGGAGCAGAAGCAATGCTCATTATCCATAACAAGGCACTGCAGGGAGTGTTTTGAGACTGCAGTTAGAACAAGCTGCTCTTGGAGGAGATAGGACTGCCACAGGGCGACACTGAGGGAACCCTAGAACAAGCCAACAAGCCCTAGCAGATTGTTTGTCTGTATGCAAGAGAGACTTGCATTCTTCTTCAACTCTTTCATTATCCTTTTATGCCTAGAGATTTCTTTAAAAAAAATGGTAATGAAAACAAATATCTTGGGCATAGGAAATGGTTAAGGACACAGACACCAGAAACTAACACATGCAGTAGGTAAAATCTTGATTTTGTTGATTCTTAGCTGTGTATATTTGGGCCAACAGCATCATTATGAAAGTGGTGATATCTACTTCACTGTGATACTGGGAGAGCATAGGAGCCAATAGATTTAGAACATGTAGGATATGGTGACAACATGCAAGTCCTAAAGGACATGTGAGAATGGAGGCAGGGAGTCCTGTTGTAACACAAACATAATGGAATCGCTTTGTTGCTCTTAGAGATGTTTTGGAATGTAAGATGAAACACAAGGCAACCCCAGTGATAGTGTAAAAATAGAAGAATGTTTTAAAATGTTTTAAAGAAAGCATCATCAAGGCTTAGAGGTTCAGAGGAAATGAAATATATGCTTTGAAAAGCTAATTAGAGGGAGGAATTGACCATGCAATTGAAATTCTTACTCTTGCTTTAGGGAAGTTTAGCATCCTTAATTGAATCCATGTTATGAGACTGTAACTCAGGCATGGAAAGACAGATACTGCAAGGTCTCCCTGCTTGTAGGATTTAAAGGAGTTAGTCTTATAGAAATAGGGCACACAACATTTACCAGAAGCAGGGAGTAGTGGGAGGATTGGGTATAGGAGTGTCTTAAGATGTTGCTGGGGGTAAAGTATCGTCTAGGCTGGAGGAGTAAGATTTAGCCATCTACTGCACTGAAGTTAATAACAATGGGCTGTTTATTTCAAAATTGCTGAAAGAACAGAATTGTAAAGCCCTACCACAAAAAACTGTTAGTAATGGATATCTCATCTTGATTGAATCTTTCTATAATGTATACCTAGGTCAAAATAGCACATGGTACCCCATAATTATGTGCATTTTTTATTTGTAACTAAAAATAAATGAATAAAAAGTCATGGTAGGTTTTTTGAAGAAAAATGTGAAGCTATCTTCTTCACTTCAAGCCAAGCAGGATGCCTACCATAATACATATGGTTAAGTAAATCAATTCACCAGGAATGAGACATTCAGTGGGGATTTCATTTAATGGTTTAGTGGAATACTGGGGCCATTTGTGAATATATCTCAGCTGCAAATTACCTTGGATAAGGACACGGAACCAGCAGTATTGGGTGGATTTGGGTTTACAGAGAGATGGAGGTTGAAGAGTGAAATGGCAGTTTGGAAACATTCCCAAAATAAGGAACAATATACCAACCCCCTGAAGTTTAAGATAGTATTGTCAGTAATTTCACTGACTATCCTATCCAAAGAGCAAGCTTCCCTACGCATAGGCACTGAGGACATATCTCTTCCCACCTCTTAATTTTCCTCAGTTCATATAATTAACTGAAGTTAGAACATCCACTTTATAAAATCAGAAATGTTTTACTTTTTTGTCTCTAGTGCATAGCATGTAAAAAAGTTCTTAATAAATATTTTGAATAAATGAATATTTTAATTAATTACAGAGCAGGTAAGATCATAAAAATTTGAGTGAAGAGAACTCCTGGACACATTTGTATAAAATAAATAAATAAAATTAAACTAATACACCTCAGGAGAAGAGGGTTGGCAAACATAGGAAGAGGTAATTAATGTTGAACATTTTTAGGGAGAGAGAAGGTATTAAGCAAAGTTGATCCATCCTTTGTCTACAGTCTGATGAGTACTTTGAGTACAAGCTAATAAAATTCTGCACAAGAAATAAAAGAGTATTAAAAAGGCAAGACTGATTAAATTATTCAAAACTGGAATATAAGAGGAGCCATATTCATGCAATTCTTTCATTTGTGTGTTGAAGGCCAAGTGTAACTTTTAAGAGTGCAGTAAAATGCATATTAAAGTAGTCCTTTTAAAAATGTGAAATTAGAACATAAATGGCTGCAAAGGAATTGGAGAGTGTGAGTAGATAGCTCATTTAAAGATAAATTTCTTGGAAACTTAATAATTATAATAATTCTACAACAAACATTGTTTACAATAAATCATTTTAATTGTTCTCAATCAGGGTTCTTTTTCTAAATGCTAAAATTAATGAAGGGCATTTTGATAATTAATAATTTTGTGGAACTGTGAATTTTATTATCATTTTCACTCACTGAGCTCTGTTATGTATTTCTATCTCAATAGGCAGGCAAATAAAACTGCTGACTTGAATTGCATTTCATGTAATATTAAGATAAAAAATGCATGTCATTCCATTTTGCTCAAGACAGAAAACATTACAGGAAGCTAGATGTAATTGCTTTGTCGATACAAGAAAATTATAAAAGTGCCTACTAGCCTGCTTAAAGTGATTTTTGAAGGGCTGGTTTGTGTACTATGAATGCCTAGAGGCTATAGAAAATTTGCCGACCTTTTGATATCTTCTCAGCTAAGTCTGTTCTTGGTTCTTTATCACTATTGAAATTTATTATGTAAATGAACACCAGAACTAACAAGGTATAATTACAGTTAAAACAAGATGTAAGTGGTTATAATTGTACATTAAATAATCTGATATATTCATTAACAGCTGAAGTCCACACACTGCTGATATAGCTGAATCCACACAAAAAATCAGTTTACCTGCAAAGGTAAACATATGGAACTACAGGAAATATCTATATTATCTAATTTAATTTAGATTTCATTCCACAAGTCTGTCCAGTATTCTGATTCTTGTTTTATAGTTGAGAAGATTGTGGCTTACCCATGTTTGTGCTTAGAATTATGGTTCAATAACAAGTCAATATTACTACAAAATTAGTTTTTATTTCCAATACTTGATTTATTATTGATGCACATAAAAATTATCATCAACTGCAACATAGGTAGACAAAGGTTTAGTTGTTTTATTTAGTTATAATTTATCAAGTTTTTATGCCCTATTTATAATTACTATAAAAATAAATTAATTCCATTTGCTTTGCTTTATATTAATTGTTGAAAAATCTTATAACAATGATGTGTAATTAATTTTTCCCTAAATGCCCACTTTACTTATTTACTCATTGTTGTTTGACCACAACCTCTCCATTCTTTAGTTATTTTCTTTATTTCATCATGTGATGGATGCATTTTGTTAATTTATAGTGTTATTCAAGATGGTATATTTTCACCAGGCGTGGTGGTGCAAACCTGTAATCCTAGCACTTTGGAAGGCTGAGAGAGGAGAATCCCGAGTTCAAAGCCAGCCTCAGCAATGGTGAGGCACTAAGCAACTCAGTGAGACACTGTCTCTAAATAAAACACAAAATAGGGCTGGGGATGTGGCTCAGTGGTTGAGAACCCCTGAGTTCAATCCCTGGTACACACACACACACACACACACACAAGGTATCTTTTCATATATATTTTATTTTATTTTTGATTGATGTGTGTTCACATATACATTAATGGGGTTTATTGTCATATTTCAGTAGGTCTTTTCATCATACACTGGTCAATTTCAGCCCTTTTTTCTCCACAGCTGCTTCCCAATCTCTAGTAATCACTACTATAAATTCAATTCAACTTTTATTTTTTTTAAACTTCCACATAGGAGATAAAACATACAGTACTTGTATTTCTAACTCTGGCTTATTTCACTTAACATGATGCCTTCCAGTTCCATCCATACTTTATGCTTGTGGATGAATAATATCTCACTGTGTGTACACATCACATATTCTCTATCCGTTCATCTGTTTATAGGAACCCAGTTTGATTCCATCTCAGCTCATGCGAATATTGCCACAATAAACATGGGCCTGCAGATATCTTTCTATTATGCTGATTTCATTTTCTTCTGATGCATACTCAGGAGCAGGATAACTGGGTTCTTGACCAGTATATTTTCTAAATAATTGCAAATTTGATAATTAGCCCAATTACAATTACATTTAACATCTTTGCATTACAAAAGATTTTACATCTACTGTGGTTGATATATGTTTTGTTTTTATTTTTGTAGCTGATTTTCTTTTTCTTATGTCTATTTCATCTTCATGCGATCCTCATTAGATATTTTAAGTGGTCATAATATCAGTGAAAATTATTTTATTTTTAAAGAAGAGAGAATAATCTGTTTTAAGTAGTATGCAAATTTAATGAAAAATAATGCATGTATTATTTGTGAGTCGTAGAGTTAAAGAAAGACTGAAAAAAAGGCTCAGGAATTATAGGAATTATCATGCTTTCAGATCTTGTCCAGTTGCTAGCAATGGAATGATTATACAAAAAAAAAAACAAACAAAAAAAAAAACTCAGAAAATTATCAGAAATTCAAACAATTGTCAGTTTTTGTTCACATGATTCTAATTTCAAGGGCGAAACATTTAAATTAATTTTCTATGGAGCACCTGCCCACCTATCCCATCAGATTGTTTCTAGTATCAAGAAACTGATAATATTACAGAGATCAAATGGATTGCTATTTTCAAAATGAACCAGAGTAGATGCTGATATTTAGCAACAGAAAAACAACAGACTGTTACAGGCATGATAGTCTGAACTTAATTGTCTTCAACATTTTCACTCAGATTTTCATCCTATTTTTCATTTTGTACAGTACTTTGAAAAATATTTCCCTCTTTTTCTTCAAGCACTGTTATTTCTTCGAGTTGTTTTATTTCAAGGTCACATGAGAATGTGTGACAGCTCTTTTTGTAACTGTTTAGTCTTTTTTAAATTAAGAATATAATGTCTCTTAAAAAAATAAAGCATAAAAGATAAAACTGAAGATTCACTTGGACTTGATTCAGTCCAGATTCAGCGAAACTTGAGCCCAGCTCCCCATGAAACTAGAGTTTGAGAGGAAGCTCAGTTCTCTGCTTCCGTTGCTCTATGGGGCCTGTGCAAGCTGCTTTGGTTCCAAGAAAGCCTGTTTTAGCGCTAGCAGTTAATCACAGCACAGGATGCCTGCAGATGTCACCTCTGAGGTCACGGGCAAAGCCTTTCCCTTCTCTGCTACATTTGAGGGCACATTGAAGAACTCACTACTGCATTTCTAAATGGGGGCTGTGCCCTCTAGGTTTGCAGTAGACTCCAACAGCTTCCCCGCCAATATCTTTCCACTTTCTTATCTCACAAATCCAAAGAATGAAAGTCACAGGACAATGGAAGGCAAGAATGAAAAGAGTAAAATGTATTCAAGTGTGAAGAATAGAAACAGAACCCTTACAGGAGCACGAGAGAACTCCAATAGAGGTTGCTGCCTAGTGCGCTAGTCTGGCAGTGTTATATACTACTTGGGTCAACTCCACTGGTCCAAATTTATGCTAATCAGGGTTAGGAAAAGTACCAACGCTATTGTTTTCGTCCTGAAATCCCATTCAGGTCTCCCCCACTTCCCTTTTCCTGTGGTTCATTGGTGTTATGGTTTAGTTGTGAGGTGTCCCCCAAAAGCTCATGTGTGAAATAATGGAAGAAGATTCAGAGGAGAAATGATTGGGTTGTGAGAGTCTTAAACCAATCAGCGAATTACTCTCTATCAGGGGATTCACTGAGTGATAACTGAAGGTGGGGAGGATGTGGCTGGAGAAGATGGGTCCCTGGGGTGTGGCTTTGGGGTATACATTTTGTATGTGGCAAGTGGAGTCTCTCTCTGCTCTCTGGTCACCATGTAAGTTGCTTCCCTCTGACACGATGTTCAGCCTCAAGCCTTAAGGAATGGAGCCGGCCTTCTATGGACTAAGACCACTGAAACTGTGAGCCCTTAAATAAATTTTCCTCTCCTACAATTGTTCTGGTTGATTCTTTAAGTCACAGCAGCAAAAGAGTTGACCAAAACAATTGGAAAGCAAGAGGCTTGGGTTGGTGTATCATGCATGTTGAGGGTACAGTGCTGTGTGGACCAGGCCACCTGGGCTACCTCAGGCCTGCACTGGCATGGCGGGCTCTGTATGGCTGCTGCCAATGCTCATGCCTGTGCTCCAGCCTGACTGGTCTGCAGTTCAGCAGCTCTTGGACAAGGGTTTTGCTTCACCAACATCTGTCTACCTCCGTAGCCTCTTCCATCAGCACTTCCAGGTTTTTAGTTTATGTTCCTGTACATCTTCTGTATCCTGAGCCATTCTGGAATGGTAATTGGTGGAAATATCTTTTCATACATAAGTTGAATTTCACTGTGTTCACCAATTAGAAAATTTTTCCTTCCTGTCAAATTATGCTTTAGGTGCTCATATCAGCATATATAAAATTGTCAAATTTTTAATATTTTAAAAATTGATTATATCCTACATACTGCAGAGGGCAAAGATCACATGTGTAAAGTTCAAAAAATTTATAATAACCCCAAGTAAAATCATGTAACATTTTTACCACCCCAAGAGTCTTATATTTTTCTCTTCCTTGTACACACACTTTATACATGGAGATATAGCTACATTCTGACTTCTATGAGTCTTTTGTGTTCTTCTAGTAATTCTTTTAGTGATTCTTTTAGTAATTGGCTTTAATCGGAGATTAATCTTTTAAAAAATCACTTTAAATACTTACCAATGAATATACAGTAATTTATATATCCATTCTATGGCTGTGTATTTGGATTTCATTCAATTTGGCTTATTGGTATTAAATCTACTAGCAATAAATGTATACATTTCTTTTGATGGATATAAATAAGTACTAATTATTTTTGTAATATAACTATAAGTATAATTACTAGGGTATGGGGTGGATGGATGTTTGCCTTTTGTGGGTAATACTAAATACATTTCAAGATGTTTGCACCCATTTATACATGAAATAGCAATGCAATAAATTTCAATTGTTTTACATTATCGACGATGCCTGATATTAATTTTTTTATTTTCACTGTTATGTATTGATGTTCCATTAGGATATAATTTGTATTTCACTGATAAATGCTAAGCATTTTATTTACAAAGGTTTCATGGACATTTGTCTATCCTTGCAGGGCTTATTGAAGTGTTTGGCTTGTTAAATAAAGCCTCTTTAATCTTACTGATTTATAGGATATTCTAAATAAGAATATATATCATGAATATCTTCAGGTTACTGAATCAATCTTGTCTTTTATACTTAATGGTTTTAGAGAACATTTTTATCGACCTCAGTTTCATGAACACAATGCTATATTTGCTTCAGTGGCTTCATTTTTATTTCCATAATAAGATCTATGATACATCTTAAATTTTGTTTGCTTACATAGTATATTACTGGTCCTAGCTCATATTTTCCATATGTTTATATATTTGATATTATAACAGTCCCTGTGTTATAAATCAGGCTATTGAATATATGTGAGTGTTCCACAATCTATTCTGTACTGCTGATATATATCCCTGTTTTAACATGAATGGTAGGTACACTGTTTTAAAGTAATTTTTATATAAATATGATATAGTTTATCATAAATTCATTTTTAAGATTGTTTGGCAAATCTAGACCATCAACTTCTATGCAAATTTTAAAATATGATTGACAATTTCCACAAAACATGACTGTTAGGGATTTAATAGGATTGCACTTAAGCTCTGTCCCATTTTTAGAAAAAAATAAACTTACTGTCAACATTGAGTCTTAAAGGCTGACTCATATTATAACTCGACATTAATTATTTAAGTTATTTTATTGGTATTTTCTAGTTTTAACTGAGGTTATCTCGTATGTACTTCAGTAGATTTATAACCATTTTTAGTAGTTTGCTTGATTAGTTTTTTAATAAAGTTATTATAAAAGTTGCTTCAAAATTTATACCCTATTCAAAATAACTAAGACATGGGAACAAGTTAAGTGTCTGTTGATAGAAGAATGGATGAAGAAAATGTGTTGGGAATAGTGTTGAGCCTCACCAAAAGATTTATTTTTTTTTCATTTATGATGATATGGATGAACCTTGAAGACATTATGTTTAGTGAAATAAATCAGACATCAATAAACACTGAATGATCTCATTTATATGTGGAATCTGAAAAAGTTGAACTCAGAAAAGAGTTAAATGGAGATTACCAGGCACTCTAGGGGTGAGTAGTTGAATGAGGAGATTTTGATTAAAGAGTACATAATCTTAAAATGAATAAATTCTAGAGGTCTGTTGTACAACATGGTGACTACAGTTAATAATAATGTATATTACACTTGAAAATTGCTATGATAGTATAACTTAAATGTTCTTACCTCACACAAAAAAAGATCTTGATATGAAATGATGCATATGTTAATCACTTTGATTGTAATAATCATTTCACAGTGTATGCATCTATCCAAATATCCAATATTGTGTATCTTAAATGTATAGAATTATATCAGTCAATTAAACCTCAGTGAAGGTAACAAAAATTTTTAAAAAATGAAAAAGTAATTATCATATAGAAAAAAATAGTGCTTCTTAACAACAGTGTAGACCAGTTCTACACTGGGATTATATGATTTTGGAATTATATGATATAGGTTATTTTGGAGATAACTAAGAAGACTTAAGTGAAATTAATAGAACTTATAATAGTTATATAATTTCTATTTTATCTGATTCAACATTTTTAAATTAGCATTCTTTCTTGACTTAATTTTTTTGTATGAATCTTAACGATGGCTACATTTTAGATGTTCTTACTGCAACTCAACATAATTATCTTAATTTGAAGATATTACCAGAAGTATTATTTGACTCGATAATGAATACATTATCATGAAGTAAAGAATATATAAGGTAAAGTGCTGCAGCAAATATTTTGCAAAATTGGCCAATTTTCATACTGTTTTAAATATCAGTAGTACCTAGTGATGCAGTTGAATAAAAGGAAGATTTTTTAAATGCCCTCATCAAAGTGGCTATTGATTAATGTATTGTTTCTACTTCATATACTTGCAGAAAGTGATAGTTTAAAATCTCTGTACTTCCTTCATTCAGCAGAATTTGATGCCATTGCATTTTTCAGATGTGCTCACAGAAATTGTTTTAGCCCTTAGTGGTAGTTTTAGCATTCTGTTCTATTGTGTATTCAGAGTCCTTGGAAACAGCGCTTTTGGTGCCAGGCAAGTAAGTTATTATGGGGAATTTTAAAATTTATCATCATCCGGTAATACTTAATAAAGTGGTGCTGTATTTATGTAAAATTAATTTTGAAATATTACATCAGTCACAAAACTCCTGATATTTTCTAATTGTTCTGAATGAAATGCTGTGTTTGCAGATGTATATTATACATCAACACTTGTTTTCTAAATTAATCAATGTTTGTTCATTGTAATTATAACTTTATAGGACTCTTGACTTCTAGACGAAGAAGTCATATAGGGGAAAATAACAAAAAAAAAATTTCAGTAAGATTTATTTCCCAAGAATATAAATAATTGTCATTGATTTGCTTTTTCCTGAACTCTTTCCTATCATAGTAAAGAGTACTTCAGTTTTATAAGTAAATGAATCTATATGTTTAAAAATATTCCAAATAGTATAAGGTAAAGATTTTTATCACAGAAATTAAAACAACAACAACAGCAGAAGCAATAAAATATTAACTCATTGATTTCAAAATTTTTAGAGAGAGGAAACAATCCAGAATTTTTTACAGAAATAAGAAAGCAGATATGCGGATGTGAGAGGGAAATAAAACTGTAAAGAAATAAAAGAAATAGTAACTTATTTCCACACAGGTGAGGAGGGTGATTTAAAAGCCATTATCCTTTCCATATGGATGCTATGTGTTGCAGTAAGAGCTTGATCTTGTGCTTGATTTATAATAGAGCTAATCCCAAACACTTGGCCTAAGATCACAAGAGATTTAATACAAATTTAAAAACAAGAGAAATGACAATGACATGAAATTTTTTTAAATGTCATTAAAAATTTCCCAAATAAGAAACTAGTTTTATTATATACATAATAAAACTTTTGGGATAAATTTTATAAAAATACAAAATCACAGTTTTTACACAAAAGTTCTATAAATAGAATTCATCACACTTTTTACTGCTCTAAAATTCATTGGAAAATTTGTTGAACAATACTCAGGAAAAGCAAAACCTGTAGAAATGTTTTGATTGTGTTTCCTCATTTTAGATCCCTTTAATATGAGCAGACATTATCCAGTGACAATAAAACTGACATGAATTAGGATCAGTGAAAACATTTGTTTCATATGTATTAAAAACAAACTATGAAAGTTAGATGCACAAGGTATGCTCAGAATTAAAATGAATTTTTTAAAAATGATGATATCAAGAGATATTAAGTACATAATAATTTTTAATTATCTAAGTTGAATGGTTGTATGACAGTGATAATTAATTTCAATAGTAAGAAACATGAAATTCAGAGAATATTAAATTATGTATACATAGTTGATGGATTTCATGTAAGGAATTTGTAAAGCTGAGTATGTAACACATTTACCGAAACTGAGTTATGCAAGACAGGATACACTGAATAGATGCGTTTTTACTTTAATATTAAACTATAAGTATAGTAGACACACAATGCTTTTTTTTGGCCTAAATGGGAACCCATGCTTATAGTAAATTGCTCTTTTAGCTCCAGGTCTTGGTCACTGGTTTGGACCATGACCAAGAAGATGGAATTAGAGCAGATTACCATAACTGAAGAATTCTAAGGACAGTAGGCAGGAGACAGGGCCTTTACTTACCTGTCCACAGTCCAGATATTATCCTGACAATTGCTGCCTCAGGTGTTCTCTTTAAAATGGAAAGAACACATCTGCAGTGTCAGAAGATGAACACCTTAAGAACAGAAAGTCAGAGATGGACAGAGAGGAAGGAGAATGGCTGGGGTGGTTGAGTCTCTTGTTTTTACCATTCCGAAACCCAGCTTCACTTTTATTGTTCTCTGCATTTGAGCCAATAATTCTCTTTTGGTTTAGAATATTTTGAAGTGACATTCTGACATTTGTACAAATAGTGACTACAAGGTCATAAACATAAATTTCATTTTATGCCAAGTAGTACTGCTACGTTGTTAGTTGACCTTTTGCTCTGTAGAATTCTCTGGCACTATTAACTTACTCTAGGTTTTATGAACAAGAGAAATAGCATGATGTCCACACTTTCTGTGAAGATGAGCCAGATGTTCAACAATTAAAAGATGACTCCTACAAGTGGTCTACACCAGGAGTTACATTGTGAGGATCCACTCAGCCTCAATGCCAGTGACCTTGAAGTCTTAAGAGAGACAATGCTCAGAGATCAAATGAGATTTCCAAGAGAAGACCTAGTGAATGCTGTCCCATTCTCTGACTTTGAGATGCTTCAGTACAAGTGGTAGTATTCATTGGCAAATGTCATAATCAATAATTGTTTTTGACCTGACTGGTTTTTTTAGAGATCTGACTTCATGGAAAAAAAATCATATGTTGGGTCTAAGAAATTTTCTATTATTTATTCAAACAAACTGCAGGCAGTCCTTAGGAACCTGCTGTGTTTCATTCTAAGCCCCAAAGATAGATCAATAAGATAAAGATATAGTCTTTGATGAGCTCTCAGTCCAGGGGAGGAGAGAGTAAGATACAGATATAGTTAATATGTAATGCTATAATTTTCCCAATAGAAAAAATAAATTGACTTCTCTGAGAGTAAAGGGACCACTTCTATGAAGTTTTATATCTCTCAAGCTATTTGGGTCCATGATTAGAGGGAATGAAAATAGGGAACTGTGTCCTTTGATCTACCCAGTTTGATGCATATTCCCCACTTTTTTAGATCAAAATTCCAATAATCCATACTTTGAATTAAAAAGTCAGGATCTATATATTCAGAAGTAGAAGAGCTTGAATGTCAGCTTTCCCAATTATCATTAGGAAAGTTACTTTTCCAGAGACTAGGTTTTTTTCCAGGTAGAGACAGATTTACCACAAAGGTACAAAGGACTGTTTTGATTTTCATATGAAATGTCTCCCAGAGCATTAGAGTCAGCTAAATATAGACTGAGACTTCTCAAATCATGATCCAAGATAAATTTTCTTCTGCTAAGTTGTTATTGTCAGGTATTTTGGTCACAGCAATGAAAAGCTGACTAACACAAAGGGTAAGCTTCAATGTTTTACCATTGTATGGGATCCTTTCTGTATATAAAAGAAAATAAAAATGCCAACTTCATGGCCAAAAAACTTCTATAAAAACCTGGAACTTCAGGTATATAATATAATCATTAAATATAATAATTGTGTTTTATCTGAGAATTACATGAAAAATACAACAGGGCTCTAACACGGGACAGGAGGAGCAATAAGTAGTTAATATCAAGACATTCTGATCTCTAAAGTTCACCCATTAATCATTGGTTATAATATCTGTCATTGGGACAACTATAAATGAGATAAACAAGTTCTCTGAAACTATCTTAAAAATAAGTTAAAATAACTTAATTTTAGGATCCTCAAAAAGATAATTTAACTAAACCCTCTCCAAAGAAGACCTCATTAAAAACGTGCTCCATAACAAACATTTATTTTGTTACTCAGAATCTCTGCAAACAATTTTATTGCCACCTCTCTACTCTCTATTATCCTCAAGTCAGTTGTAAATTGTCTTACAAATACACTGTTCCTTATGTTTATGAAGTGTTCTACAGGTCTTAAAATATGCTACACTTTAATGGTGGTGTGACATAACAAATATTGTTCATAAAATTTCAGGTGCTTTACAGTTTTATGCACCTGATACGCATACTACAAAAACACAAAAGAACCTGTTCAGCAAATCTAATGCTTCATAACTAGAATAATGATAACATTTCTTATATGCGCTGCTGAACAGGAAAAGTAAATTATGTCATTTTTGTAAAGTATTTTTAATATTAATATAAACACTGCATGTTTCTATCAAATTATGTATTTACATATTTCAGATCTCTACAACATTCATGTGTCAAACTGGGACAATGTTTTTGCCTTCTTAATCTGCGCCTTTGGGAAAGAACAGTGATATACAACTGAATTTCAAATGCTGATGTTTGCATTCTTCGTCATGAAGGCTCATTTACTTTTGCAAAGCTTCTTCTTTATTTCTTATATTTTCCCCCAAATTCCACCAACCGACTACAATGGGGAATCTAAACTGGAGAAGAATTAGACACTATTATAATGAATGCACTGGAGATTTTTCTATAGCAACTGTTAACAAAGACCACAGGTGCTCACTCAGGAGGAGGGATACTTGCATGTATCAAATATGAGGCCTTATTAGCAATAGTTTGCTAATATTGATTTGGGTCATTATTATTTCACAGATTTATGATCAGAAAGATATTCCTTAGAAGATAAAGTACAAATCTACTTGATGTAGTGATTGAAAAGAAATAAGATTGCTTCTTAAAAGAGAAAGTGGGAAATGGATGTTTTTCCCTATCAACTTGTAGAAATCATCTAGATCTTCATCAAAGCAGTTTTTGCCCCATATTCCTGTAATACAAATATGTTTTCCATTCTTCTTTGCAGATAGTAATTTTATAGAGTTCTTGCCTATGGAAATGATGCGCACCACTTAGACATCTTGTGTGTAAACAGCTTTTATATGTGATTCTCTAACTTCTTCCTTTTTTTCTTCTTGAACCCAGGAAGAAACAATGTGAAATGTTACAGATGGCTCAGACTCTAGTAGTTCGAAATTCTGAAGGAACCTAATGAGCATAACCCTCTGCTTGCTACCAAAATATCAGCTTGGAATCTCTGTGTGCTTTTTACGTCAGTGAGGAATCAAACCTCTAATTGATCGCCATTGAGTTTGGTGGCTACTGCGATTATAGTCAACACAGGACTCAAGTACGCACTGCTTTGTTTGTTTCAAAACATATTCATACACTTTTCATGTGAGGAATGCAGACTGCACAATTTCAACTCAACTCCCAGCACCATTGTTCACGTACTGCTATGTATTTAAAACTTGGAAGCTCCTATATTTTCATTGAGGAATATAGCCACAAGCTACATAGGCGAAAAATCAACTTGGGAATAAGACAAGCTTGTATTTAAATCCTATCTTGAGTCATTAATGAACAGCTACTTCAATGGTCCTTAATGTGAATTAAATTTCCTAAACTTCTGAATGTGTTATAAGGATTAGAATATCTACAGTATAAGTCAAATGAAAATGCTATATTAAGCATCACAACCTTTATTTTTAAAATTTATTATTATTATTATTATTAGCTTAGCAGTTATTTTGCTAGGGAGATCAGGGATATATTTAAAGAGAAAGATCCAGATGCTCATTAAAATTTATTAAGGTACATGTTGTAAGGAGGTTTAAGCAATGTACGTAGAAATTCTGAAAATAGTATAATTAAGTATCCCACTTAAAAAGCCAAAGTGATATTTCACAGAAAGTATAGTGGCAATGATTTGAATGATGATTAAGTCTGTAGCAGGTGAAAAATTAGAAAATAATGTTTCCTACCAAGTGTTTAATAAATATTTTCATAAATGTTATCTCATTTGTTTTTATAATATCCCTCTACTTTTTTTTAAGACATGAAAACCCAAGACAAATCAATACAATAATTCAGCATATCCATGCACATTAAAAATTTCTATATAAAGACAAAAGTATTCTTGTTATACCAAAGTATTCCTATTACATGCAGTTCTTAGGTTTGCAATCTGCTAAAGGAAGTATCCCACGGGCAAATTGCCCTCCCAATGATTAGAAAATTAAATGAAACTTTTAATCTTTAATCTTCACACATCGCTGCTTCTGTTAATGTTCTGTTTAGGCATTCCTGCTGAGCCATATCGGTGCACAAACACCCAGAAAAATCCCAGAGTTACAGCTAGACATTGAAAAGAGCCATCCTAAAGAGAGAGGAAGGGGCAACTTTAATGGTAGGAGATTTAAGAGTGCCATAATCAACCAGATATTTCTTCATTGATTTCTTAATGTAGCATGACCTGGCTTAGCATTAAAAATGATCAAACAACCACTTATGCAGATTTGTCCATAGAATTTTGATGTTTCAATGTTTAGTTATAAAAAGAAATCCAGGGAAGGCATTTAAAAAGTAATTGCACTAACTGGTGATCTGATCAACTTAAGAAAAACATCTAGTTTTTTGTGAAGTATTTGATTTATTTTTGAAGTCTCATAGAGCTGTTGTCATATTTCATCATGACTTTTTAAAGAAAAATTATCTACAAGTTTGAAAACATGGTGAAAGTAAACAAGGTTTTGGAGTCATATTTGTTGGCTTAATCAAAAATGAAAATCAAAGCAAAATACCATTAAACAGTAAAAAAGAACAACAAAAAGAAGTTTTCAAGCAACAAAAAGACATGGAGAAACCAAAAAGATAACATGATGTGACTCCAACCACATGATATTTTGAAAAAGGCAAAACTCTACAAAGAACAAAAGAGGGCTGAGGATGTGGCTCAGTGGTCGAGTGCCGCTGAGTTCAATCCCCAGTACCAAAAAAAAAAAAAAGATGGTGGTTGTTAGAACCTTGAGGAAAGGGTGTGGGGATACATTGGTGAAGCAACATGGATCTTAGGATGTCAAAAATATTCTACAGGATAAGATGATGTTCTCTATGCCATTATGCATCTTTAAAAACACATGTAACTTGGAGAAGGGGAGGCCTGGGGAGTTACTGGGGAATGAATTTGATCAAATTATATATACTATGTTCTTGTATGAATATGTCACAATGAACCCCATTATGGTGTATACGATTACTACTCACCATACACACACACACAACTGTACAACACAAAAGAAGGCTTAATGTAAACTATAAACTCTATACTAATGTACAAATATTCTACTTAAACAGCAACAAAATACAAATTGAAAATTTGAAGAGCTGAAAGATAGCTTATATCACATTTGAGTGTGTGAGATGTATCTTTTCCCATTGACTTTTTCTTGTTTCTCTTGACATTTTGAATTTCTGATATCCCACTTTTAGTTGTCAGTCTTTTTTATTCTGCACACTAAAAATATGAAAAATTTATGAATTTTTGTAATTGTTTTAGTCAGTTTTGTAACTTCCTGTGTTTTCTTCTTGCTCATTAATGTCTATTACTTTTGGTTTAAAGAACTTCTCTTTGCATTTCTTATAAAGCGGGTCTGATGGAGATGTGTTCTCCCAGCTTTTGTGGATCTTGGTCTCCTTATCCCTCCTCATTTCTGCAGGAGAGCTTTTCTAGGTCCAGTATTCTTGGTCAAACTGTTTTTCTTCAGTGTGTGAAAATACCATTCCACTCACTCATGGCCTATAAGGTTTCTACTGAGAAGCTGACTGTTAGGAAAATTGAGATGACCCTATGTGCCATTTAATTAATTTCTCTGGCTGACTTGAGAATCTTCTCTTTATCTTTCACCTATGAAAACTTGATTATAACATGTCTTGTGCTGGCTGAATTAAATTTGACTGAAAACCTTTCATTCTCCTGTATCTGATTATTTGTATCCTTTTCTGGGTTGGGCAAGTTTTCATTATTATGCCATTGAATGTATTTTCTACCCCTTTGGCATCCTCAAGTCTTTCCTGAACTACAATAACTCTAATATTTGCTCTTTTAATATTGTCCAAAAAATTCCAAAAACCTCTTTCATTTCTCTATTTTTTTCTTTCCTCCAAAGGTAGACTTTGAAAAAGCCTGTCTTTGAGCTCACTAGTTCTTTTACATGTTTAATCTACCCTGCCATTGATGCCTTTATCATGAGTTTAATTTTGTTGAGTATATTTTTCAGCTCGGGAATTTGTTTGAATTTTTAATTGCTTTTATCTCTTTGTAAGTTTCTTTGTTAGAGTATTGAAATGCTCCTCTGTGCTTTCTTCCAGGTCACTGAGTTTCCTTGACACTGCTGTTTAAAATTCTCTGAATGTTCTCCCAAGGCTGGTTACTGCCTAGTCAGTTTCTTGCACCTTATTTTGAGTACTAGGTGAGATCATCATTTCTTGAAGGTTTTTGGTGCTTTTAGTTGTGTGACATCACCTGAGCATTGAAGAATCAGGTATTTATTCCAGGTTTGTTAATCTGGCTCTTCACAAGCCTCTCGCTGGGGGCAAGGTAGGCCTATACACATGCCTTTTCCACAGTCATGGATCCCCGGACAAACCCTGGGGATTCTGCTCAGCTCTGAGCAGACTCACCATGGATGGAACAACCTCAGGATCCTTTGTCACATCTGTGGTCAATAAAGCTGCTGAGCCCCATATAATGTCAGAGCCAGTCAAGAGTCTGTCTATGAGCAGAAGTTTGCAGGCAAGAGTCATCAGCCTCTATTGGAGAAGTGGACTCAGCAAGGCAGCGCTGGCCCTGGGCTTTGAGACAGAGCACTGTGCTAACTTCCATGCCTTAATTCCCAGGGAGAGGAGTCCAGCTGCCTTCTGTGCATTCCAGTGTTGGGGGATGGGAGGTGCAGTCTCTGCCATCACTAAGTAGTTCCAGAGGCTCAATCTCCAGGTATTATCCTGCCCTCTGGGGCTCTGGACTTTTGCCCAGCAAGCCTTTCACCGTGGCAGGTTTGGGACTGGGTTTAAAGTCCAAGGCCTGGTCTTAATTTTCTCCTTCTCCCCAGTTGGGAAATGCCTGTATCTCTGCTGGGCTGCCTGGAGCAGTGGGAAGGGAATGACCCTTCCTGCCTGCATTTTTTAATGTTGTTATAGTCAATGCAGTCAGATGGTCTCTCATCTGATTACCTTGCCTCTTAAGCTGGTAGTTTGGTGTGTGTACACATGTTGAACTTGTGTCTGTGGGAGAACTTGCTGGAGGATCTTAGCTACCATCTTGCTCTGCCCCCACAAAACACCAAATTTGGAAATAAAAAAATGTAAACTTTATCAAAATGAGAAAAGAAGAGAGAGGAATCCCATGAAAATAGAAAGGGAATCAGTGAAGCAGAGAAAGGAGAATGAAGGAAAGTGAAGGAGGAACAGGAAAAGAGAGGAAAGATGGAATGAAATTGACCAAATTTTGCTATGTGCATGTATCATACACCACAATGAATTTCACCTTGCAGTATATCTACAAAATAGTAGTTAAAAAAACTATTAATACATAGAAGGAAGACCAGTAGAGTAGAGGATGCAGACCAGGGGGAGAAAGGAGGGTAGGGAAGGAGGAAGTGCTGGGGATTGAAGTGGAGCAAATTATAACCCACGTGTCTGCGATTATGCATGACTGTACACAGAGGGCAGTGGAAAGCGGGGAGGGGATATGAGGGTAGAAAGGATAGTGGAATGAATCGTAGATTATTACTCTACGTGCATATCTGATTCCGCGACCAGTATAACTCTACATCATGTACAACCAGAAGAATGAGAAGTTATACTCCAATTATGTATAATGTGTCAAAATCCGTTCTATTGTCATGTACAACTAATTAAAACAACAAAACAAACACAATTGTAAAACACTGAATAATGACTTCAGTCTCCAAAAAATGTTTTATCCAATGTAAAGCATTTACATTTTCAGAGCTTGAAATTATATATATGAGGGAGACATCATGAACATCATTTGAAATGTTCTCTGTGAGGAATTTTTTGAAAAGATATTTCTATTAAAAACAAATACAGTTTACATAGTTAAACTCATTTTTATCTTGTTACCGGAAACAAATTCATGAAATACATAAAAACCTGAGAATAAAATGACATGTGTATGGGGGCTTAAAAATAACAAGATTATGGTTTCATTATAAATAAGATAAAGTAAAAAGATGCATGTTACACAATCAACTGTGATGTAAACCATTTTTTTTAAAAAGTAATCTTCAAATTATGTTTTGTTGCTGCTTAATTTGTTAGGTAGAACACATAAGATGCTGAAACCTTTATTAAAATGAGCAGAAGCAAGGAGATTCAGAGTCAGACTGTGTCTCTAGCCTGAGAAAATTGGTATAGATCAGTAATTTGTGCTTCTGTGCATCAAAGGCTCACTCTCTCAGTGAGCTGATGAGTAGGAGTGCTGATGAATCCCTCCTTCATTCTACAATTTATTCTGATGATCAAAAATGAGAAAAAAGATTATGTAAACTACAATCTGATGAAGTACACATTGATTTCTGAGCAACATTCTTAAAACAAAAACGAAGTCATTATTTGTTGGTACATAGTTAAAGGAAAAACAAGCACTTAAACCCAAGAGAGGAACTGAAATTTAGGTCTTTAGAAGAGAAGGGGAGTCTAGATACATACTAACCTGAAGGGAATTTTTTTATTGTACACAGTAGTACAATGTTCCAAAAATGTCTGTCAGCTAACAGGTGAAGCTCTATATGAAAATCACATAATAAGCTACCTACACATTTGAAATACCCAGAATGCACAACCCCACAGATGCAAAAACGGATTTAAATTTCAAGAGGCTTTGAGGAGGAGAGGAAATGAGTGTTTAATGGGTTGGAGATTTTCCTTTAAGGATGATGGAAATTTCTGGAACTAGATAGCAATAGTAGTTGTGAAACACTGTGAATGTACTTAATATCACTAAATTTCACACTTCATAATGGTTAAAATGATCACTACTTCGTTATGTATAGTTTATCAAAAAAATAAATAAATAAAATTAAACTTAAAAAATTTCTGTCCCCTGTCCACATCTGAAATGTGGGTAAAGGTAAATGCCAAGAATCTGCATTTTGGATTCGCACAATGCAACAATTAGTTTTGTAATTCACTACTTATATATCTCATTCGTAAATTTATCAACAGTTTGGGTGGAAGATGGAAACATAGAATTAAAATTTCTTTGTCAAATCATAAATGCAATTTTTACCTCCTTCCTACTCTTTTTTTTCTATATATAATAATTTTATGTTTTCCTGTAACTACATCCCTGGTCCATTTTATTCACCTGCCGTGGAGAAGCATTTTAATCATAATTTGTATTTACATATACATATACAATCATTATCAGACCCTTAAACCCACCCTAGCTAAAAGATTTTGTTATGCATTATAGCCATTATGATGGCAGATGAGGAAACCGGACCTAGGGACACTCAGACATTTGGCTGAACTTACCTAAACCACAGAGCCCATATTCAAAATATTCTGGCTTCAGAATTGAAAACTGTCCTAGCACACTGTGCAGAAGGGTACGCAAATGATGGAATCACATCTGAGAACAGTTACATGTAATGACAAAGTCACAGAGTCCCTAAGTGTGTAGCCACTTGTTTTATGTGCCCGGTTTTGAATGCGTTTTCCATAGCATCAAAACAGGAACATACACTTACCTCTGACTGGAGGAAGAAAACTCAAGATAACTATAGGTTACAGAGGAAACTGAACTGCTTCTATTTTGTAAACTAATTCCCTGAGGAATTATTTTTATAAAACAAACATCCAGAATTCATAAAACTTAAAGGTCAGGTCACAACAAATAAAATGCTGCTTCCTCCCAAAATCTTCCATTTAGAGAGCTTGGAGTTTAGCATAAGTTCTATAAGCAACTTACAAATCCTCACAAATCTGATTTTAATAATATTATTTTTAACTGATAAAAACATTCTGAAAATTACCCCTAAATCTTTTCACAACCAAAGGAGTTTATCATTTTAAGCATACTTTCCATATAAATTGTGAGTTAGTCTGTCCTATCACATTCTTTAAATTGCTGAAGAGCTTGAGTTGCATGTTTTTCTTTAAATTTTTTAAATATTTTTTAAGTTGTTGTTGGACCTTTATTTCATTCATTTATTTATATGTGGTGCTGAGAATTGAACCCAGTGCCTCACACATGCTAGGCAAGCGCTCTACCACTGAGCCACAACCCAGCCCAAGTTGCATGTTTTTTATTGTGCTGGTTTTAATTTTTTTCTTTGTTTAGACTAAAAATTAGGGGATATATAGATGATAGATAGATAGATAAATCTTTGTGTTCTCTTTGGAATATAGCATGTATTGTTTACAATTTCCCAGCACACTAGATAGCACACATTTTCAGAAACCAGTCTCCGGAAATACTCTATGTGAACTTTCAAAAAATTCAATAGTCTTATATGCTGAAATCTGACTTAACAGCTTAAAGTTTGTTTAAAATGTGAATATAACATGACATTCTGAAAACGTAGTAGAATTTAAGGAAAGAATGTCATACAATTATAGTGGTTGTACTATTGCAATTTAAAAACTTCCATTTTTAAAACATTGAGTTATGTACCCCAGCGAAAGTCAACACATCAGGGGGTAACTTGAAGAATGAGAAGAATGCCATTGGGCAGGAAGCTGGGGACCCTTTGCCACGCTGGAGTGGAATACGTTGTGGCATTTTCTTGACATTTCAATTATTTCTTTCATCATTTCTTTCTTTACATGGCATTATACTGGGAAGAGAAACAACTGATCCCAGGATCATCTGAGTTAAGACAGGCTGGACTGATGTCTTCAATTAGTCCAATGTTATAGGTGCCAGGCCTCAGAATAACATTTGCAACTTTCTCTGGCCAGAGCGATTTTTTTTCTAGAAATGAAAAGAACTGCAGTTGAGCTACTTTCATCAACATTGCCATATGAATCCCTGGAGTGAAATTATAGGTCCTTCTATTGTTACTCAGGAAAAGAGAAGTCCTGTAGAAATAAGGAAAAAATTTTCAAGTTCAAATCTAGTAGGTATCAACTGATATTGTATCTTTCTAACAATAGCACAATCAAAAAACAGCACTGAAATAGAACAAAATGAGAAAAATATTTGAAACTCAGGAAAATTTTGTCAAAATCTAATATCTGGTCTTGGGCTAGTTATTTAATTTCTGGAGCCTCAGTTCTGTTTGTAAAATGGGTTATAATACTCAGGGCTACAAGAAGCATCTTCTGTAGTACTTTTCTAATATTCTCTTGAAAATAAATTTTTCATCTTTTTTTTCTTCTGTTATGAATTAAGTACCTCAAGTTCACTGGCAACATCCTGACACAGTGCAACTTCAAACATTTAAATTCAATTTATAATTTACTCTCAAAATCATGAAAATCTAATCTCTATTACAACAGCTTCTCATGATCATCACGCTGCAGTATCCCTTCCCATCAAATGAGGAACTGTTTTGGTCTGTACCTTGTCCAAGCAAATGTCCACCTGTTTTGGAAAACCCAGTTCTGGTGCACAAGAATCAATGGCCATATGCAGGATGTGACTTGAAACTGAAGAAAGAGGTGACCATATCCATGTTGGCACTAAGGTAGTTTGTTAGAGAGTTTTGACCACAGTCACGTTGGATGATGGCAAGACTGGGGGATTCCCACACCCCAAGGAGGAGTAAGCTAACAAAGGTGGGCCATGCCCAGCTGAAACAGACCCGGCCTTTTTCAAAACGATTAAGAGCTCTAACCTTAATCAAGAAATAGTCCAGGTGTCAGTGCCTGTGCAACATACTTGAATATCATCTTAAGGATGTCACTGTTCCTAAGGATTTGAGATGTAAGACAAGGTCACCTTGAAGGCAATGTGACTATTACATCAAGATGGTATCAGCTTGTCAAGTTGGACCTACTGGACCTCAAGAAAAGTATTTAGAGCCAGGTGCGGTGGCGCACACCTGTAATCCCAGCACTTTGGGAGGCTTAGACAGGAGAATCACGAGTTCAAAGCCAGCCTCAGCAACGGCGAGGCACTAAGCAATTCAGTGAGACCCTGTCTCTACATAAAACACAAAATAGGGCTAGTGATGTGGCTCAGTGATCGAGTACCCCTGAGTTCAATCTTTGGTACCAAAAAAAAAAAAAAATGTAGTTACCTTATAGGAAGCACAAGTCCAATTATCTTCTTTTAGAATTTAGAAAAGGTCAAGCTTAAGTATCCAGTATATAAGGAAAAAAGGAGCTCCTAAACAAATGAATATATTTGCAAAGTCTTAAGACAGCTTAAACAGCATTCTTGTGTATGTGTGTGTATGTCCCAGAGATTCCCAGCCTAAATCAATAAATAAATGGATAAATAAATAAGTAGGATTTTTTTCTAGCAGTTTCTAATAATGTTGCTCTTCTTTGTAACACATACACACATATGTATATATACACCTGTATATATATATATATATAAATACATCTTATAGGTAGCATTAAATAAATAAATGGTGTAAGCAAAGGGCATTTATCACTCCATTGATTTTCCCAGTCAAGAACATTAGCCAAGTTCTATGACAGCTTTAAAAAATTATGAATGAATATGTATATGGACACACACACTCAGCCTGATTTTAGCAGAATTTAACACTCCTTTATTTATATTTTCCACTAATTTATGTGACATTACTTTCATAGTTTTATTGGCCTTGCTTGCTAAACATTTTGCTTTGGTTTTCAATGCTGGCTTCTCTGGCTCCCTTTGAACTCCATATGTTCAAGTGCGCATTCTCCCTGTGGAAGTGTTAACACTCTGACCCTTAGTCTCTGCTTGCCATCCTCTAGAACAATCTCTGAATGCCAAGCATTTTAATCAAGGTCATCACTCCACAAACTCTTGACCAAATTGAGGAATAAACATGACATTTCTAGCAAGAAAAACCCTCCCAGCCTTACTGGAAATATTTCCTTTAGACTCTTCATCCCTGTCTATTATGTACCCACAAAAATTGCCAAGGACACCCGGATCATCTGTGCTGCCATTCACTCTGAACCTGATGGGACTTTGTATGCCTCATTTCACTACACATTGACGGCACGCTGTGTCTGTGAGAATTCACACTCATGAATAACACGACCTTGCCGTGTATCCTATACCTTTTCTCTGAGCTGTCCCTTCATGAGTTGATTTTAGTGGAAACTGACTTTTTTGAGCTCTGCTCTTCCCACAGCCTTCTCAAGAGCAGATATTTTGTTCTCCCAGAGATTCTCTACCAGTGGCTTGGACAAAGGACTAATTTTTTTTGTTTTTGCATTATTGTATCTTCTGATTATTCATTCTCCATTTCTATGTTTGAAATTTGTGCTACCGGATAACACAACACATCATCTTTCCTTACTGAAGTCATATTATGAAACTGAAAACCCTACTCCCTATTCTTTGAGAAATTTGGCTCAAAAGAAAGATAAGACAGTCAAATGGAAGTGTTAATAATATTCCTTAGAAGTTTCAGAGAAGGTCTCCATTATATCTGGAAGGATTCATATATATTTTGTAATGAGTTTGCCATGATTACTGGCATGTGTCCTAAATATTCAAGGAAACTTTTTGAAATGTTCATATATTGTACTTGTATATAAGACAAAGTCATAATTTTGATGTTAAATAGCAAATATTGGAATCTAGACATTTAATATTCATTGCTTCTCCCTGGGCTCTTCTATGTATATCCCTCAAAGCTAAACAGAACATGTGACAGGTGTAGCCTATGGATTATAGGCAGAAGTTTCATGTCACTTAAAGAGCAAAGTTTTTAAGAGCTAGTATGTAATTTTTCAGAGTATCCTTCCTTTTCGGTAATGACCTAAGGATACATGCATACTTCTGTACATATGCAAATATAATAGCTATTATGATTTGGATAATTAACTCTTCTCCCAAAAGGCTCATGGGTTAATTCAGGAATGTTCAGAGGTAAAATAATTAGACTGCAGGAGCTGTAACCAAATCATTGGATTTGATGGATTAATAATTCAAAAGGACTACTGGGTGTCATTGTCCTGCTTTCTTGCAGACAGATTAGGAAGGGATGGGGAAGAAAGAAACCAAAGTCAAAGATTACAGAATAAGAAGAAACTTTTTGGAAGTGATAGATATATTCATAATCTTGATTATTGTGATTGTTCCATAGGTGGACACATATGCTAAAACACATGAGAGTATACACCTCAAATATTATAGTTCATTTTGTGCCAATTTTGCTTTAGTAAAGCTGTTCAAATATCAGTAGTCACACAGTAAGTTAAAATCTAATTTCATGGCTACATGGGAAATATTTTCTGGAAAAAAGAGTTATCTGTGGAGATTGACTAAAGAAGAAACACAGAATGCTGTTTGAAAGAGTAGAATGAACTAAAATTCTTCATGAAGATTATTTTTCTTCTAAGAGTAACAGCAGAAATAAAGTTAATGGAATGTCAGAATAACAAAGCATAAAATATATGTATGTTAACAAAAAAATACTGAACTTCAAATAGGTCTCCCATCCTTTTAATAAATATGAATTTGAAACACTTTCTTATAAAACTGCATTATAATAATATTACTTGATGAACTAGTGTATGCTTCTGTAGCCTGGTACATTTTTCCAATCATACCACTACGATTGTGATTTGTGTAGTATTGTTATTGACCAAATATTTTTGACGTAGGATTTTACTAGGAAGGCATAATGCACCTCAACTATAAATCATGACAATAGACCTGCCAGTATAAGCACTTCAGAATCTATTTATTCTGCATTTTTATTTATTGCTTTGAGGAAGTCACAGGGAAAAACAAAACAGTCACCTCCTGAGTTCATTTGTGTTGACAGTAAGCCCTGTGATCCAGACAGGAACCCGGATACCTCTCTCTCCATGCTAAAAGAGCAGATAAGAAGGAAGACTGATGATAAAACCTTTATGAACAGAGGGTCTTAAAAACAAATATTGTGTGTGTTGTAGTATTTAAAATGTAAAGAACATTTGTTGTGAGGCTTGTATGAAATCAAGTTAATAAAAGCACTGTACAGTACTTTATGTGATAAGTGCTGTATTTGTATGGCACCAAAAGAGGGAAGAATTTGCACAGAATCAGAACTTTTTTTAAATAAAATCCAACATAATTTTGATTGTGTTGCATTAATGTCTATTTAATTATTAGTAAGGAAAATGTATCAGAAAAGCCAAACATGTCTGAATGATACAACAAAATGGAATTAAACATTAGATAATTGATGAAAATTAAAGTTGAAAGTTTTTTGTGATGATACGGATTTTATTTGTTGAGTTAGTGAATCAGTTAATAATCAATTAATCTACTTTTTCCATAGGAAACTAAGAATTAAACATATCATTTCCCCTTTCATTTTAATAACTAAGTACTGTGAGAGGTGTGGGAAGAATGGCAGGTATACTTCTACTGACTTCAAGGAGTATTCCATATAGATTCCCACTTTACCCAGGAGCAATGAGAAATTGACATTCATAGAACGAACCCAACATTTCCAATACACAAGCACTTTTTATATTTCCAAATTTTATATTTCCAGTTGACATCTTACCTAAATTTCTTAGAATGTTTCTGTGATAATTCAAATAGTAATATATTATTCTTATAACGAGTGATTCTTGGTATTTATATGGTAAGCTGACTCCAAAAGTTGAATTGTTAGACTGAGTTCTCAGAGAAGCAGATATCACAACAGAATCAGAAGCAGAGGGAATTTATTGGTGGGGATGCTGTTATGAGAGAAAACAGGGAGAATGTCATGCAAAGCTCTCATAGTGTCACAATGGAAGTTAGATCCTGAGGGAGGGGGAAGGGAGGAAGAATTGGATGGAAGAATTTAAAGAAGGTTCTCAGAAAGTCAATGGTCAAATATTTTCTCTCATAATTGGAAATTAGAGAAGAAAAAGAAAAGAAAGGTGGGGGTGATCTCATGAAAATGAAAGGAAGACCAGCAGAGTAGAGGAGAAGGACCAGAGGGGAGAGAGGAGGGGAAGGACTGGAGAAAGATATTGGCCAAATTATATTGCTGTTGAATGGGCCATCCTTTTCCTGTTTATTTGTGTGATCTAGAATGTGTTGTTGCTTTTGAGAATAAGACATTAAAATCTAAAAATGAGGGAACTGTGAAAACCACTTTCTCCCCTTTAATCATGATTTTGGGAGTTTTAAATACACACACACATTCACGCACAGGCATATACACACACACATATATATATGTAGTTTTTTTTAATTGTAGGGCCTTTCTGACCAGCCTGATATATGACATTAAAGTTCTCTCAGGTCTTTTCTGTGCCTGTACCTGTGACTGTGCCTTTATCTGGGCATGCATAGTCAATCTTTAATTTTTTAAATGCTCATGTGTTTGTTTGTTTGTTGTTTTGTTTTGTTGTTGTTTTTTTTTTTTTTTTGGTGTGTGTGTGTGCGTGTGAATTATTATTTAACATCCGGTTTTTAAAAATAAAACAAAAAGTGGTAAATGAGTGACACATGGTGGAAGTTAAGTTTCTCATTGTTATAGTAGGAGGAACAATCTGTGTGGATTGTAATATAGAAGGAACAATCTACATGGTAGTGGATTGCAGTTGCAGACATCAGCATAAACTAATAGACATACAGATGGCTCCATACCAACGCACACACACACACACACACACACACACACACACGCTCATGGATTAGTATACACACATATACTTCTGGTCATCTGAGACTGCCAAGAAGCAAGAGCACCCAATCTTGGTGCTATTTTCAGAAACTGATTTTCTGGAAGCTTCTGAACCAACTTGCTGAATATAGTCATTACAGAATGCCAACAGATGTTAAGAGAAAAAACATAAATATGGATAACTTCTTCATAAAATGGTCTACCGTTATGGTAGGACCCTAGAGTGGCTTTAAACTGTTGCTTTACAAAGTTTAAAATGGTTTAAAATTCTGATTGATGAAGAACAAAAAGAGAAAGCACACACTGCTAAGGTGAACTCTTTCTATATCAAATATTAGATTTTTAGCAGAGCTTGTAATTTAATTTTATTTATATAAAATTATTTTATACTTTGAAAGCCATATATTCTATTCTGGTTGGCAGAACAATTCAGGGTTTTTGGATTCAATTATATATTATGTGAGCAGCACGGGCATTGGAAAGTACACTTCTCTACATTGTATGTAATTTAGTAAGATGCTCTGCTCATGTAATCTGAAATCATAATGTTTATGTTCCTTCAAAAACATTTCAACTGAATGTTCAGTAGTATTAACAATGTCAAGTATTTCCACTTCCACAAACTTTGCATTGACATGAAAATCAAACATTGTTTGAACTATGATAACCAATTTTTAATTTAAAACCTGTGACATTGACAGCGTGGGAGTTATTATGTGTGAAGGTTATTTTCTGTGAATGCAGCTAATGTTACACGATATATTTTCACATTTTTAAAATGTACTCGAAAAAGCTACGGGTAAAAACAGAGTGAGATCAGTTTAGAATAGTGTTCTAATAGAAATGAAAAACCAACTCTGGTAATGCTTAGTTACCTTGATTAGGGTGGGATTTGGGACACAGTGAGTGGTTGGGCAGTCTCTATGTCTCAGTTCCTGATGACAAAAGTTGGTCCTAAAACTAGGGCCTCAGTGTCTGTGTAAAATCTGTGGCTCCAGGCAGAAGTCTTCTTTCAAGTCTGGGAATCACCAATGTTACTCAGGTGCTTCAGACCTAGAGACTCAGAGCCCAGCTGGACTATGACTCAAGGCACACTTGCACTTTGTTTTCTGACTCATGGAAATTTTGTGTTTGTGTGAAATTCGTGTTTATTTTTCTTCCTTCCAGTCATCCATCCATCCCTCCATTCTCTCTCTCTGTCCCTCTGTCTGTCTTCCAGTATTATAGTTCAAGCAGAGATAAAAGACATAAAATATAAACTTTTCCTATCTTACCAACTTTTCATATCTTAAATTGCTTAGAAAAATGTGTTTAAAATTATATACCCATGTATTGCCTATTATGAAATAGTAACTATGCAATGAAGTAAGTTATATATGATTATATGTATAATTATAAATACGTGTGTGTGTGTTTAGCCACAATAGGTTTAGTACAGAATGAAGGTATTAGTTTACTAAGAAACGTGTGCATTATTTTTCTGAAATACTCATGTGTTCATATAAACATAGCATAGTAACTCATATTCGTATGTGCTGGTAAATGTTTAGATACTAACTCTCCATTAGAGAAAAAGAAACCTTGATTTGTAATGATGGATTATTTTTGTAGTGGAAATATTCTCACCAAGACTTATTTGAAGCGACCAAGAGAACATTACTAAATGCAGACTTAGGAAGAGATGATCAATAGCATGTTATTATATAGTATTTCCTTCTATGGATATACAAGGCAAAAAATTAAGATCATAAAAAGTAATAGTATATTACAATTAGGATGTGATGGGTTCTGTGGATTTACTACTTTTGATTTTAAAATAAATTAATTGAAGAAGAAAACATTGTTTTATTATTTAATGATGACTGGATTTAATAGCAATTTGCAAAATGCCTAAAATGTTAACAACTGGCTCTAATGAGCTGGTGTGATGTGGCTTTAGCCACTACTATTTATGTATCAGATGGCTATATGACTTCATAAAAGAAAAGAAACAACTATTCTTTGTGTCCATTGTCATTCTAAGGGAAACACATCAAAACATAGAGGCCTTTCTCCTTTAGTGAAACATCATAAATATTACTATTTGGAATCGATTTTTGAAATTAAGATATGATGACTTCAGAGATTATGATTTATTTTTAAGTCATTTCTGAAAAATAGAATGCTTTTCATTTGAATTTCCACTTTAAAATTTGATCACTTTAAAATTTGATCACTTTAAAGTTTGTTCCATGATAAATCTAAGGAATCCTAAAATTCCACTCTAAAACACCAACATGGAAAAAAAGAAAATTTCAGTGTAAAATAAAAAATCAACAAATATTTGAATAAAACTCTCAATAAAAGAGAAAAAAGGAAAGAAAAAAACCTATGACTTACAGTAAAAATAACTACCTTAATGTCATATATTAAGAATGTATTTTTCTCAATCTGAAATAAGCATGTATTTTATCAGTGCCTCATAGTTATACATAATAGTAAGATTCATTTTGTTTTTGTTTTTGTTTTAGTTGTAGATGGACACAATAACTTTATTTATTTATTTTTATGTGGTGCTGAGGATCAAACCCAGTGCCTCATGCATGCAAGGCAAATGCTCTACCACTGAGGTACAATCCCAGGCCAGTAGTATTCATTTTGACCTACTCATATAAGCATGGAATATAATTTGCTCCATTTCAATCCCCAGTATTGCCACTTCCCTCCTCTCCTCCCTCTCCTGTTCTCCTTCCTCTAACATGTCTCTATGTTGACATATCCTAAAAATTATTTCATACTATGGCGCTCAAAGTACAGTGTAGAGTTTATAGTGGACAAATTGAACTCAAATTTACCTAGAGGAGAATAGAGAAAATATCATTTTGGCTTTTGTGCATTTTGTGAAATTATAAAGGCAAAATTATTTAGTCATAAAATATTTGCTATTTCATCTGACTTTGCATTGAATATTAAAATATTATATTCAATAAACTATATTTCCAATTATTCAGTGATATTAAACACTACATTGTCCTAAGTTGTTATGCTACTCTTAAAACATTTTTTTTATTTTAAGCAACTATTTCTTAGTTTATTTCCCATTAAATTTTGGAATACTTGCTGATTTTATCGTTTTCAAATCAATTTGATTTTTAACCATTCTATCATATGTAATTGTTCTTGTTGTCATAGATATATTTTCATTTATTACATATTAAAGCATAAAGCATGAATATACATGGTTGTTAAAGTAAGCAAAAATAACCAACACAGTTTCGGCACCATAATGAAAATACAAATAACTGGGACAGAAGCAGACCTCAAGCAGATCAGCAAGCTTTTCTTTATTCTGTGGCAGAGTTAATCAATCAGGCATGGGAGGGCTCCTTTCCTGTGTACAGAAATGGACCCTGGGTTAGAAAAGGAGTCTGTTTTATAGTTTACAATGAAGGTGAATTAATCATTGGAGACTGTGGACCTGCAGTTGGGACAGTCAGGGACCTAGTTGTTCCAGTTAAAATTTTAACTCAGGAAGGCAGTTGTAAAAAGTTTGAAACTCATTGTCACTGGGAAAAGCTTAAAACTTGATGTTCACTGCTTATCTTCCTACCTCTGGGACCCATTGATACCTAGAGTTTCACTATTTGCTTTTCTCCTTCCAGGACTCATTGGCAATGGGAAAGGGTAAAAGTCCAGGCCCCAGTGGTCCAATATTTGCCTCCTCCCTTCAGGACCCATTGTGGTTGGGAAGGGGTGAATATTTCTTTTGGTGGAGATGCTGAGGATGAGCCTGGGAAGGGACAAAAGTATGCTTTTTCTCTTGGGGCCCATTGTTACTGGGAAAGGATATACTGGGAGAGGTATAATGTTTGGTTAATTTTCTCTCACTCCTCCCAAGCCACACTGTCCCTCCATTTTTCCTGGGGAACAGGAGCACCCTCCATATAGCGCTCAGCCCGCTCTACTTCCTAACTCCTCTGGCTACAGCATTATGTTTGCATTGCCTAGGAACTGACATATTTAGCAGAGAATGACCATAGAATTTTTGGTGATTTGCCTTTGGTGATTTGATCGTATTTGATAAATGTGTTCTGGTAAATCACATTCTGACAATTTTCCATGACCTTTCATTTAATACAATATTTATTTATTACTTTCTGCTAAAAAGGTAATAAATAAGGTGTTTATGTCACTAAGATAATTTCTTAAAATTAGAGTGAATTGCAAAGAGATGCAACATACTTAAATGGATGTTTGAATATTTTTAGCTATTGGATTATTACATATAAAGCTGCCATAAACTTTCCTGCATGAACAAGTCTTTGTATCAATATGTTCTCTCATTTCTCTTGATGCAATAACTAAAAGAGAAATGACCAGGTCATTAGGTGCATGCTTAACATTTTAAGTAAAACATCAGCTTTAGAGTTCGAGTTTCTTCCCATCATTACCAATGCTTGACACAGACAGGATTTTTAATTTTAGCCATTCTAATGAGTATTTAATGACACATCATTGTGGCTTCAGTTATAATTTCCCTGATGATACTGTACATCATTCATATGCTTATTTACTGCTGTTGTATCTTGGAAAAGAATGTTCATGTATTTTGTACATTTTAATGACTGATTTCTAACTATGGAGAGTTTTTGTTATAGGAAGCTCCATGGATTTTATCTTTTTGTTTTGAAATAGTTTCAGTTCTACAGAGGAGTTGTACAGCTGTATGGAGGGTTCCTACATACCCTTCACCCAGCTACTCCTAAAGTTAACATCATAGGCAATCATGATACATTTGTTAAAGCTAAGAAATGAATGTTTGTACACCATTATACATACTGTATTCTGATTAACCTCTTTTCCACTAATGCACTTCTGTGGAGTATTAGACAGAGCCGTTGCAGTTTGGGATTCCCTGATCATTTCTGACATGGAATGAGGATGTGTACTTTACAGAACAACACTACAGAAGTAAAGCACACTTTTATTGCATCCCATCAAGGAGGAAATCATGACTTGTAACTGCAGGGGTCCACTTTGACCTCTTGGCTATGGTGGTGGCCATTAGATTTCCCCACCTTATTTTTCCCCGCCCAGATTACTGGTTGGATATGCATGATTATGTGAGGTTTACATTTAAGTGAAGGGAAATTGTGTAACACGTGCTAGAGGGAGGAATATCAAAGGGTTTCTGACATACATTAAAATCACACTGTAATGACCACATATTTAGATGACATAAATTAAGGCTAGGCAAATATCCTATTTCTTCTTAAAGTTCCATGCATGGACTTTAAGATTCATTTGTGGATCTTGCCTAGAATCTCCATTGTGCAAATCTGATGGTTATATTTTTCTTCCTAATGATTTCTGCATATTTGAGTTTATTCTGTAAGAAAGATGCATACATTCTCATTTATTTGACTTTTTATTTTTAATCACTATATACTCATAGATATTCTATATTGTTATAATCTAATACTATCATTTATTTTGTTGCTCAGTTTCAACTTTGTTGGAGGACGTTTCAAATTGGCTTCCTGTCATATCAACATGCCCCCGATTTATTTTTAAGCCATTCTTACCTTCTAGCACCGTAAGAATCTCCAGGCTCTTTATAGTATTGTGCTTTATCTTTCTCAGCCTTAAAGTAGACTCTTACACAGACAGTTCTGGTTCCTTCTATTGAGTGGTAGTATTTAGAACCTAAGGTCAAGACACAGATATACCTATTGCTCCTGGGGCAATTACTGCTTCTAGCTCAAGTCAGGAGACAGAGTTAGGAAATGTGAGTATACTAAGTCTTTCATAATAACCAACTATATTTAATTCTGTGATCTATCATGTGTGCATGTATATAAGAAAAACATTAGTTTGTACTGAAATCTCCTACTCTGATTCATCATCAGAAGGATATTCTAACTTCCATTTTTTTCTTTCTACCAGCTATTTCTTATTTTTTTCTCAGACAATGGGTATCCATACCCATAACTGGTTTTACTTATGTGTTCAACTCCAAAGTATTTATAATATTTTTTCTGGATTTCTAATCAGTACTTATTTATCTGAAAGAAAAAAACCAAATAGAATGTAATATTTATGTACTCTGTTTTAGTCAGCTTTTTCACTGCTGTGACTAAAAGATCTGACTAGAAAAACTATAGAGGAAGAAAGTTTATTTGAAGGCTCATGGTTTCAGAGGTCTCAGTCCATAGAAAGCTGGCTCCATTTCTCAAGGCTGGACATGAGGCTGAACATCATGGCAGAAAAGTGTGAGAGAGGGGAGCAGTTCACATAGTAATCAGGTGCAGTGAGAGAGTCCATTCACCAGACACAAATATATACCCAAAGGCACACCCTCAATTCCCACCTCCTCCAGCCACACCTACCACTTCAGGTACCATTCTGTTAATCCCTATAAGGGAATTAAATCACTAATTGGGTTAGGACACTTACAACCCAATCATTTCTCCTCTGAATTTTCTTGCACTGTCTCACACATGAGCCTTTGGG
>CM053409.1:9998880-10038897 GCA_028644305.1 Xerus rutilus
AAATTCCTCTCTTGATTATAATTATAGTAATTCTTCAAATCAGAGTATGAAAATTTGAAATTCAATAATCTTTTAAAATTTGATTTATTTTTGTCAATTGATATATAAATTTTACAATTATTTGAATATTTCTAATTTAAAAGTCTTATTAGTATTATATTTTGTTTGCATGCCTGCAAATGAAATTGGGAAGAACTGACCTCTAAATATATTGAGGTTTCCCAACCATAGATGTGGTATATCTCCATTTATTCAAATCCTATTTAATTTCTCTCAGTAATATTTTGTAGTATTTAAGATATCATTGTTTTATATGTTTTAATATGTATCCTTAAGGTTTTCCTGTTTTTATGGTATTTTAAATCATAATTTGTTAAATTTGAAGTTCCCATTTTAACATATAGAAATATAATAAGTTTTCATATGGTCACTTTATATTATATAATCCTGATAGACCTGCCCAATTGATTTAGTAGTTAGTAGATAATCTTGTAATCTCCACATAGGAAAAGTTTTACTTTTTAATTTCAATATGTACACTATATATTTTATTTTTATTGACAGACATAAAACACTGGATAGTCTAGAGGTTTCTTTTTTCTTTTTTTACTAAGAACTGGAGTATGTCATACATTTTTTATACAGATTCTAATTCATTTATATATTTTCCAAATATAATATCTAAGTACATGTTATTTCTCTCCAATGTAATAATTATTATTGTTAGGTAGACAGACAGCTATGAGCAGGTGGGTAGAACAAAAAGGTGGTCACTTACTTTGAGGACATCAAACATTTGCATCAAAGAGAATCCATGAGTCACAGGACTAGGAATCACAGGAACCCTTACAAAATCAGGCAAGGAACTGGAAAACAATAACTGTTAGGCCTCTCCACCCCCCACCCCCATACATATTTATTCATAATCTCTTAAGGGAATTGTCATTTCATGACCAAGCTGCACTTGACACTTGTGACCAGATTATCATTGACCCTCACAAAGAAACTCTGCTAAAGGCTTAATATAGGTAATAAACCACTTAAAGACAAATGAGAAACTAAAGCAAGAACAAAGGAACCCAAATCCCAGCAAACCCCAAACTCTGTAAGAGGTATGCCACAATAAATAGCTTATACTGCTCACTATGCTCTCAACATTTCTAATAAACTCCTGTCTATAGTCCGGTGCAACTCATTTGAAATCCTTCCTGCTGGATTGCAAGAACCTGTCCTTGCTGGACCTCTGTGGTTCATTTGGCTTCTGCAAGTGGTTCTCCTCTACAACTGTGAAGTTTATGAAATTAATTGTTCATCTAGTTTGGCATTAAAAATTATAGTTCTATGTTACCTTTTAAAAACAATCAATCAAAATAGTAAACTCTTCCAAGTATTCATTCCATTATATCAAAGTTGCTATGTTTTCTTGAATGTGTGCTTGGAGGGCCAGTAATGAAGCAAATGAAAAAGAACATTAGATACTTGTATATATGACTGATACAGGTATGAACTGATTCCTTTTCCTCCTTTACATAGTTTATCTAAGATTACCACAATTTAATTATGAAGTCATTTTTGAATACTATGTGTTAGGTTAGAGGCAGACACGAAAACAACCACCAGCCATGTCCCTTGGCCACCACCGCTGGAGCCGCGCCATGCTGGAGCTGGAGGATTGCCCGGCCGCCTGCCGCCCTCACCGCTCCCGTCACCCGCCTCGCTCCCACCGGACTTAGACGCCAGCCCCCTTGTTCTCCGCTGCCACAGCTGGGAGCAGCAAGCAGTGCGTGTGTGCAGAACGTACCAACATGGCTCCCGTGGGTCGTGTGCGTCAAACGCAGTACGCATGCACCGAACATGCCAACATGGCTGCCCCCAGTAGCTGATATAGAGAAACACTGAACCTCCGACATGAAAATCCCCATGACTCCCGGCTCATCCCAGAAGGACTCTGAACTCACCATCCTCCCCTAACCAATCTCAGAGGACACTGGACTCTGGACCAACACCTCTTCCTGCCCCAGGCCCTTCCTTTCCTGCCTTAAGTCTTCCTTTTCCGGATGGGAGGACCCTTTAAATTCTGTATGCCACGAGGCCTCAGCACCATTTCTGCCCGCTGAAGCCTGTGACCGGGTGTGTGGCCTGGGAGCGTTCTTCCCCAAATAAAGCCTGTTCCGGTCCTGTTTTACTTCCTTCTGGTCATTTGGCTTTACAAATTGGTGCTGAAACCCGGGAGAATTCTTGAACTCCCCTGTACTGGGGTAGAGGCAGACTGTCCGAACCAGACCGGGAGCCGCTCTCTGTCTCCGCCCTCCAGATCGACAAAAGTGAGGTAGACTTCCCTCAACCCATCTCCCCTGACTCCTCAGCTTCATTCCTGTCCACACCAGGGGCCTACCTATAAGTCACACGTGTGCATAGGCCCCTGCCAGAGGCCACTGGGATTGGAGAGACGTCTCCAGTCCTTGTGAGCCACCCGATTCCGTTTGGGCCCCGAGGAGTTTACAAAGAAGCTTGAACCCCTCACTTGGCCCCCCGTTTTCCAGTGGACTTGAATGGATTTAGTGATGCCTTTTTCCATTCCCGCCCACTTCTGTGAATGTTGAGGAGTCATGGGAAATGCCAAATCTTCTCCAGATCCGAAAACTCCTTTGGGCTGTTTGTATTGCAATTTTGAGGAGATAGGATTTGCTGAGGACCTATACCGTGAGTGTCTGATCCTCCTTTCCACTGCAGTCTGGGCTCAGTATGGCTTAGACAACGGATCAAATGGCCTCCAGAGGGAACTTTTGATTTTCAAATCCTCACTGATTTGGCTAATTTTTGTCACCAGACAAGGAGATGGACAAAGGCTCCTTATGTTCAGGCTTTTTGGGAGGTATGCTCTCACCCCAACCTTTATTCCACCTGTTCTGTCCTTCAAATTATCCTTGCTAGAGAAAATCCCACACTCACTTCCCAATGTTTTTACCTATCTTCTTCCTCTTTCATTGATCCACTTGAGCTGCTCTGAGCCCCACCTGTCCACCATCCCCTTCCTCTTGTAGTTATGGCTCCTGACCCTCCTCCTGGGAATCCAACCTCTCCAATGGATCCCTTCACTCACCCACTCCTCTCTTCCCCTGTTAGCGCTGACACCCATTCCCACCAGGCTCCCTTGCCAGCTGACCCTAAGCTTCTCCCTCCCCTCACTATGATTTCAAAATTTCAAATTCTCTCATTGAAATCCTTCCATTTAAAATGCACTTCAGTACTTGCTTTTAAGCTCTTTCTTAACAATTATTCTCCAGAATGTTCTCAAGGTCAGCAGTATTTAATTTGTATAAAATCTTTTCTTATTAATTCTTTGCTTTTTTCTACTTGTATATAAATGTTCAAAATAGATGTCATTGTCATAGTAAAGTTTGCACATTTTTCACATGTTTTGAAAGGAATATATGTCTACATTTATATTTATATATGTCTATCTACATCTGTCTACATAAATTTATTCTGAGGGCTGCCTTTGCCTTTAGAAGCAAACAACAATCTCTTTTATTACTTTGATCCATTCAATCAGTCTTAGTAAAATGAATACAATTAAATCTTAGGGCCTAAATATATGTATGTATGTATGCATGCTTACAAAAATTTAGTTCCCCTAAAGTTTTCTGATTGCTAACAAGTAGTCATGACAAAGAAAAGTTAGCAATATCATGATTTCTCATAGAGGTCACACTTTTAGAAAATCTATACATTGATAGAAGGATTTCCATATATGAGCTCTTACTAGACTTAATTTCCTTGTGTGAATGGGCTAACAAACAAAAAATCTACTCTTTTTAAGGACTGCTCATAAGACACTTTCTGCAAACTTTAATGAATGTATACATGTTTGCATATAATTTTATGTTTTCTGCTGTAGTTATTTTTCCTTTGTGTTTTCTCAATTGTATTTGAAGTGAGGTTGGGGCAAAAGGGCAGTCAGTGTAGACAATGAATGATTGGGTCATGAAGACAGGGCTGATTCAAAAGAAAATAAAAAGGAAATAAAAGGATAATACCCTAGAGCACTTCCCCTTCTTCAACATGTTGCCAAGGTCACTTGCCTTCAGGAAATTGTTACTCCCAGCTAGGAGTTGCTAATGAATGCCCCCTGGGTGGCTCCCTTCCTGCCTGTACTCCTGGACAGTTTTTTTTTCCCAGCCTCGATTACTCCACCATTTGGTCTTGTAGGCAAGATAAGAAGAGAAAAGGGCATGAGAAGAAAGGAAATCTGAAATCTATAAAATGGGAAGGACACTCCCACTCCTTTGGGCACCAGCTTTGGACTCCCTCTTCCACGAGGAGGAGTTTCTCTCTTTCCGTCTCTCTCTCTCTGTTTTCTATCCTTTAAATTAAACCTTTGGCACTTGCTTGGGTATTTCTTGGGTATTCAATCTTCAACACCAGGGGGACAGGACCAGATCCTGATTTCCAAGAATGGTATCTGAAGTTGTTTAAGAAGAGTGTTGTATTTTCACATTTCTGTATTCTCAGCTCCTAGTCTGTTTCTGACAATTACCAGGATTTCATTCGATGTTTATTAAATTAATTATAAATTTTTATGACAAAATTATATTTGAAAATACAATTATGAAGATGAAACTAATAAATGGTTATGCTAATTTATTTCAACTGTGGAAATTGGACTGATAACAACTGAAGAAATAAGTTATTTTATTGATTGCTTGATTTATTATTAGCATAGGGATAAGGTCATGGTTTATATTTACAGTTAAATAAGATTATTTTTAAATGATATAACTTTGCCATTAAATTGCCAAAAATTGACTTGGGCGTATCAAACTATAACTGCAGAACTTGCAACAAAGGGGAAAAAAGGATTTAGATAAATGGATATTTGGAAAGACAGATGAGTTAAAGATAGGAAGATATTTTGGAAATATTTTTTAGACTACTGAAAGTATGAGCAACTGTAGACTTTAATTCCCAAGTAGCTATACGGGTTAACAACAAACTCAAAATTATCAAAACGGAAAAAGGCATTTATCTATGAAGAACTTAACGGAAATGTGTTTCTTTTCTCTAATGAATATTTAAAGAGTTAAAATTTGTCAGCAAGCGAAATAAACTTTCAATATACTCTCATAAATGAGATGATTTATTATAAAGTATGTTTCACCAAAAGTAATCAAATCTCTATATTTGCAGGAATCATGTTGTCCATAATTGATTTTAGCCTTCCAAGTAATCCAACAGAAATTTAAAGTAATCATATTAATAGTTTTTCTACCTATTGTTACCCTTTTTAAAAAAACTCCATAGTCTCATTTATATGTGAAAAAGCTTATTTCATGGCAGATTGTCTTCAGTGAGAGTAAGAAAATTATACTCTATCAAGTGGAATTTTAGTTTATAATAAGTACAAGTTTTTAAAATAATACATTATTCGAGAGATAAGATTAAAAATATTAGTGCTCAGCAGGGTTATTCTTGGAATATTCATAGTAGAAAAAAATTGCCAAGTCTTTATCAAGGAAAATGATAAGACAAGCATTCTTGCTCATTTTGTCGTTATACAGTCACTGCTATTACCAACATAGACTTTTATTGACAAAGTAAAGAAGATAGTTAAGCTATTAGAATTTAAAGTTCAATGATGTTTGTGTATGATATCCAAAACTGTGATGCAATATTAAACATTAAAAACAATAATAGTATTAACAATACAAACCTATATTAAATCACATAACTTTGATTAAGATTGAATCTACGTCTTTGTGGAGCTCATAGTCTAATAAAGTAAAACAAAGAAAACTAAACATTGAAGAAAAAATTCATTATTTTCAACCTAACGTGATAAATGCTCCACTTACCCTATGGAAGTGCCATGAAAGTATAAGTTAATCTCTTCAATCCAAATACTTCTCTGCTCTTAGTCCATGTTGTTGTTTTTTTTCCCCTTTCTTTCTCTTTATTTAAAATTATTGAAGTCACAGAGCCTTTCAGATAAGACATGCAAAAAATTATGTTTTAAATAAGTTGATCTTTTTTGGAGCTGTTTAAATTTGCAGAAATAACATTTATTTTTCAGGGGAATCATATATGAACACAGTTAGACCATAGATATTGTTAAAAAGGTGGGACATGCCTGTAATCCCAGTGGCTTGAGAGGCTGAAGCAAGAGGATGGTGAGTTCAAAGCCAGCCTCAGCAACTTAAAAAGGCCCTAAGCAACTCAGTGAGATCTTGTCTTTAAATAAAATACAAAAATGGCTGGAGATGTGACTCTGTAGTTAAGGTCCCCTGGGTTCAAATTCTAGTACCAAAAACAATAACAAAAAAAAGAAAGAAAGAAAAAAAGTGAGAGGAATATAATGCCAAGATCACACTTACAAAACTACAAGGTAGAAATTATGGGCATAAAATACTTTAAAATGTTTTAAAAATTATTTTTAACTAAAGCATAAAAACATTAAAAAGTGTACCTATTAATGGGTACCAAGTATTTCCATACATGGATACACCTTATAATGTTTAAATCATGTTAAATATATCCATCTCCTCAAAATATTTAATAATTATCTACAATATTTTTTTTTAGTTGTAGAGTTTCCACACTTTATTTGATTATGGAAATACGTACAAATAAGCTCAAAACTCATTCTTTGTTTTTATAAATATATTCTACAGTTGTTCTAATTTATTTTTATTCCTCCTCTTTAAAAATCATTGTACATATAAAATTTGCATTATAATTTAGTAGAAATTTTTCTATAGTAACAAAATAGATTTAATTTCTAAAGGACATCTCCATAGCCCTTGGGGCCTTAAATGGAGAGGTACATGGCATGCACGTGACTTAACAGATAGACCTCCAGAACAGAAAGGAGGCCGTAAGTTCAGGGGAAACAGAAGAACTTACTTCACTTTTTTAGGTCTGGATGAGGGGAAATGGGGAGATTGGCTTAAGAGTTCTTCTAGTTTGGAGAGAGGGTGGATCTCAACCCCTGTGGGGGAGATCCAAAAAATACTCCCGGGTTTCAGGCACCAAAAGTAAAGCCAGATGACCAAAAGTAAACAAATTAAACCACTGGGTAAAGCTTTATTGGGATGTATGCTCCTGGGGGAACTCCCCCTCCAGCAGATTGGGTCAGGAGAATTACACATGTGTTCCGTGGTACAGAAAATTTAAAGGTACTGGTCAGGAAGGGGAAGGCTTAAGGCAGAAAGAGGAGGACTTGAGGTAGGAAGAGGAGGTATCTGGAGTCCTGTGTTCTCTGGAGTTGGTCAGGGGATCCTGATGAGGTCAGAGTCCTTCCAGGATGAGTCAGGAAAAGTCCGCTGGTTGGTAGGAGGTGCCATTACAGCTTATGTATCAGCGTCTGGTTGGCTGTTCCTTTGTGCAATGTGGGCTGCTTGATGCTTCATTCCCGGGGCTGTACCAGCCACCCTAAACCACCCTAACAATGTGAACATGCTTTATTTCTGTAGTTGTCTTCTTTCTTCAATAACCCATTTATGAGCCTAATGTTATCTATTATAGGATCTTTACCTCTCTCTCTGACAAATGCAAAGTATATTGTTGGAAAGCTAATTGAACTTTTAATTAAAAAAACTTAGTTTAATATCTAAGCTCCAATAATTAATATCAATATGAGGATGATCAAAGAAAATTAAATTCACTGGGATTGAGTTTCCTCATTTGTGAAACATAACATATTGTTGTTCAAAATCTATAATCTCAAAAGGCAAGTAGCACCCTGTACTTCCAAAGTCATTATCCAGGCTTTGCAGAGCTCTGACCTTCACAGACACCATTTACCCTGAGGCCAAGTCTTGTGGATGGTGCAGAATCAGAGTTTTCAGTGAGGGAACCTGGATATGGTAGGGTGTTAAGGAATGCTTCTCATGCTATACTCCTCAAATTATCTATGTGGGCTAAACTATCCATATTAAGTAAGTTCAAATAAAAAGAACTAGCATGACAACATACTAAAGCAATACAGGGCCTGCAGGAACATGAAAGGAAACAGATAAAATGAAGGAGAAAAAGAAAACAGATTAAGAACTATGTCCAGGGGGTCAAAGAAAAGGAATTAAATCCTCATAACTTTTGTTCATTGATTCTGCTACAGAAGATCTTAATAAAAACATACATTAAATGAAACAAGTGCATAGCATTCAGAAGATGTAAAAAGAGGATATTTTTCTTAATAAGGATATGAATATATATGCATAGTATGCTGTTTTAATTCTGCATGCATAATTGATTGAAGAACTAGATTGCTTTATAATGAACCAGATTAACTAGATTGATATATCATTATTTGATTGACAAGAAACAGCAAGTCACAAAACTTAATTTTTAACATAGCTGTCAATAGAAGTGATATCATAGGCAGGTTCAGGAGACTGATTGCCTGTGTGTAAACCAGTTACCATCATATGAGCTTTATTATTTTGTTATATGACTTATCTATGAAGGCCTATCTATATGGTTGCTATAATTATAATTATATATGTTGGGATTGCTTAGGAAATTAAATAATAATTTACTTGCTAACTTTTTAAATTCATGTTTTATTCAAAATTATGAGAAATTGATTCAAATATTAACAAATCATTCATAAAGATTCTGAGGTTCTTAAGTAAAATTTGTATTCTAGCCATCTATGATCTTAAAATCTATGATCCTAAAAGCATTAGTTACACTTCACATGTGTCAATGAATCATGGGAATCCATTCCTTAGGAAGAAAGCAAATTGCAGGAAAGTAATATGTTATATGAAAAGTGGATGGATTGATCTTACAGTGCACAATTTTCAAATTCTGGAAGCCAAGATTTGTATGGTTGACAGTATTTGATTAATATAATGAAACATCTGTTGGTGTAAATCTTTCAAGAGCTGCTTTTCTATATATTACTAATTATAAGTCACATAAAACCATTTAAAATAGGATAATATTCAATACATTTTTGCATTAAAATGAATAATGAAATGTGTTACAAAATGAAAAGAAGAAAAGGCTGACAGAGACTTTGGTGGGAAAGGAAAATAGAAGGAGATGGAAAAACAATTGCTAAAATTTTAATAATCATAAAGTATTAAACTTGCATTATTCTTACCTCCAAATTGAAAGTTGATAATAATAATGGGTTTTTTGTTGTTTTGTTTGTGATAATATGAAGGACATGGGATGTGGACATTTTGCACTTTTTGGTATTTACAATCAACGCTAGATTTCAGCTAATTTGAAAAGGGTCTTTATTTCCATTATTTAGCAATAGAGAGCCAAACAATTAATTGGAATGTCAATTGTATGATATTCTCTATCCATTAAGTGTTCTTAAGAGAAATGGAGGAATTGACGAACAGAAATAAATGGGTGAAAAATAATTACAATGCAGATTTCTATTTTAAAATCCATTTCAAGTTAAGATAAATTTAATTTCAAAGTGTTCAAAATTCCACACCATGCTGTATCTGTCCATAAGAACCTATATTCTATACACTAAAATTTTCAACCATCATGTCACACAAACCCTTCTTCATTGTGCTACCAAATACCCATCAGCACATAAAATGATCTATTTTTACTCTAACAAAGCAGCCCCTGATATCTGTCAGGTACTGCACTGAGCAGATTCTAAGTTTGTAAAGAGTGGGTTACAAATTGGTAGAAGTAAGAGATCTGAGAACTTGGGCAATTTCAATAGCATGACAAAGAATACCTCAAGTATGCCATGGAACATAAAAGAATGCTACCTAATTATCTCTAAGGGTGTCTCTCAAGGGAAAATGTGAATATATAGAAGGGGCACCAGGCATGAGGGCAGAAAGGGATACTGGGACATCGTAGGGGCTTTCCTATGCTGTTACTTTGATATACTAAGCTAGGGGCTGAATTGCAAGCCATGATGATGTGCATTTTGCTTCACATCTTTTTTTAGTAAATGTATTTTTCATTGATACAGAAATATAAATCTGCATATGGATGGGGTAGGTATCATGAGATGTTTCAGTGCCTAGATGTAATGCCAAAGTGTTACATGTGTTTGCAGTTTTTGAATTTCTCAGGTTATATCCTACAGACAATGAAGCCATTCTCTTTATGTGAGGTAGAATTTATTTTAGTAACAATGAGAAAGCAAAAAGGAAAGGGAAAGATGAAAGAGAAACAAGAAAATACATCATCATATTGGGGAAACACCAACACCTGAAGTCATGTAGCCGGGGAGTCCTGGGTAGAGTGACCCCTCCATGGGTGTCCAAAATCCCAGTGGGGCTTTTTAACTACAATTCACAACACAAGAATCTCTATTTTAACAACCTGTGTGACCTATTGATCCCTTCAAGCAAACTTCATCCCCCAAAGATTGGCCAAATCTCTGAAGGGCAGAAGTATAACTTCAAGATAGTGAATGACTCTAAGTTTCACTGAACGAGCCAAACCCAAGGGGCTGGCAGCACTTTTTAGATGTTCCATCAAGGGTATGTGAAGGTCATGGCAAGCACACGAACAGGGAAGATCTTTAATATTTTCCTTAGCTTTTTAATTGTGTATTATTTAAATATGAGTACACACATCTATCTCTTCAATCATTTCTCTAGCTTTTTCATTACTGTCCTTTATAGACACTACTTGGGCAATAGCATGTCAGAACTTTTTAATTCTATCTAAATTCTTTGTTTATTTAATTCTCTTCAAATATGAAATTCTGGTATATAGTTATTAGCTATTAAAATAATTTTCAAGTAATGTTAAATTTGAGACTCCCATAGCAATATAAAAATAAACGTGTCACCTATTTTGTTTATGCTACAAAGGAGGGAACTGGTAAGATGTCAAAACAAATTTAATGGAGTATCCAAAGAATTATCAAAGAAGTAGAAATGTACACAAAGTATAAGAATTTTGAATGTGTAAATGGACTGAAAACTTGTTTCCCATGAGATGGGGAAGAAGTTAATTGAAACTACAGTCGAAATAAATTACATTTATTTTCAGGCATATAGATATTAATTATTTGGTGCTACTATCAGTTATCTATAATTTACATAGGTACAATCCAGTTTTCACAGAATCTAAATGAGATAACGTAGAAGTATATGCTAAATATTGTAGAATTTTCTACTACAGCACAAGTGTTATCCATACTGTCATAACACGAAATGGGATTCATACTATGAGTGTTTTCTCAAGCAAAAAAGATAGTATTAATTATTTTATAACTTGATACAAAGATATACTATCCCACACCATAAGAAAATATACTCTATCTCTTTCAAAAACAATCTTTTATGCTCACAAACACACATACACATACTCTCAGTGGAAAAGTATGTTTTCTTGTTAACCTTTGTTGCGTGTATAATTGTATTGCATAATGTTTACATCAGAGTAAGTATATCTGTCTACTCAGGTACCATTTCTTTTTTTTTTTTTTTTTTTTTAAATAATATCTTTATTTTATTTGTTTATTTTTTTATGTGGTGCTGAGGATCGAACCCAGTGCCTCACACATGCAAGGCAAGCGCTCTACCGCTGAGCCACAATCCCAGCCCCAGGTACCATTTCTTTATAGTGAAAACTTTCACAATGAATTCTTCTAGCTTTTTGCAATGTTCAGTACTATATTGTTATCTGTAGTAACCCTACTGTGGAATAGAACAGGAGAACTTTTATCTTTTATCTATTACTTAGTAACCATTGTTTTCTTGCAAACAGACAAATAAAATGGAAAACATACATTTTTGACTGTCTTTCTATAATCACTGTATTTTGACACATGTGTGGTCTTACATATATCTGTATAATAACAACATGAGAAAAAAATTGACATAAATGCATGGCCATGAACTCAGAAACAATAGATCATTATTGAACAGCTGTGTCTGAAAGTTTTTACAAGCAAAAGAGTAAGCCAGTTATGTTCTTTATTTTCCCCTTTGACAAGTTCACTCATTTATATGTCAAATTACGTGTTGATTGTATTCTGGGCAAGATGATTTGGTAAATGTCATGAAACCTTGGTGATGGCAGGTGTGTGGGTGGTGAGAAGAATTTACCAAGACAAAAAGAAGCAGTTAAGTATTCACTGAAGGAAGATATGCTATAAGGGCTCATCAGGGACATAAAACAGACATATGCTCACAGACTCAGAGGAGATGGGACTTAAGGGAAAAAAAGCTAGAGAAGGCATTTAGAAAGTTCATGGTTAAACTAATCCATGAGGTAAAGGATAATGGAGTGAAATCAGAGAGAAAATACAGAAAGAGAAAGATCATTTCAATAAAGTGATAGAGATACTGAAGAAAAAAAAAGAGAAATCCTTGAAATGAATGAATCAATAAACCAAATTAAAAATTTAATGGAAAGCATCACCAACAGATGAGACCTCTTGGAAGACAGAGTTTCTGGCAATAAAACAAAATATATAATCTTGAAAATAAAGTTGACCATGGAGAAAAGATATTAAGAGACCATGAACAGAACTTCCAAGAAATATGAAATAACATGAAAAGGCCAAATTTAATATTTATCAGGATAGATGAAGGCTTGGAGATTAAAAACAAGACCAATAGTATTTCTTTTCAACAAAATCATACTGAAAATTCCCCAAACCTTAAGAATAAAATGGAAAATCAAATTCAAGAGGCTTACAAGGCCACAAATACACAAAATTACAACAGAACCACACCAAAACACATTATTATGAAAATCTCTAATATAAAGAATAAAGATAGAATTTTAAAACCTGATGTAGAAAAAAGACAGGTCACATTTGGTGGGAAACCAATCCAGATCTCAGCTGATTTCTTTACTCAGATCCTTAAAGCTAGGAAGTCTTGGAATGATATATACCAAGCTCTGAAAGAAAATAGACGCCAGCCAAGAATACTATACCCAGAATAATTAAGTTTCATAATTTTGATGAAATAAAAACCTTCCATGATAAATAAAAGTTAAAAGAATTCACAACTAGATAGTCTATACTACAAAACATATTCAATAAAATATTTCATGAAGAAGAAATAAAAAATAATAGTAAAAACCAGAAATGGGAGAAACTACACTATAAAAATAGTCAATCAAAGGAGAAACAAATTCAAATTGAAAACCAGAAATAAATAAAAATTACAGGGAATAAAACTCATTCTCAATGATAACATTAAATGTAAATGACCTAAATGCATCAATCAAAAGACATAGACTGGCAGATTGGATTTAAAAAAAAAAAGACCCAACAATATGCTGTTTCCAAGAGACTTAATTTTTCAACAAAGATATCCACAGATGCAAAATAAAAGAATAAGAAAAACATATCATTCACATGGATCTCATAAACATACATGGGTTTCTATCCTCATATAAGTAAAGTGGACTTCAAGCCAAAGTCAATCAGAAGTGACCAAGAAAGTTATTTCATACTGCTTAAGGGGATGATACATCAACAAGACATAACAGTCATAAATATCTGTGCCCCAAACAATGGGGCATGTATGTATGTCAATCAAACTCTTCTCAAATTTAAAAATCAAATAGACCACAACACAACAGTACTGGGTAACTTTAACATGCCTTTTTAATCACTGGATAGATTCTCTAAATAAAAACTAAATAAAGATGCTATAGAACTAAAAAATGCAATTAATAACTTAGACTTAACAGACACATGTAGAATATTTTATCTGTCAGTGACAGAATACACTTTCTTCTCAGCAACACATAGATTCTTCTCTAAAATAGACCATATCTTAGGCCAAAAAGCAACTCTTAGCAAATACAAAACAAAAACATATAATACCTTGCATTCTATCAGATCATAATAGAATGCAATTAGAAATCAACAATAAAATCAAACATAAAAACTACTCTAATATCTGGGGACTAATGTATGGTATTGAATGACCAATGGATAGCAGAAAAACACAGGGATGAAAGGAAAATATACTTAGACATATAATTTCCTTATTGTGCAAATTTCAACAGAACATTTTGCTTCTAACTATCAGTACCCATTGATCAATGCCCCCCACCCTGACTCTCCTTAGCCCCTGGTAACTACCATTCTACATCCCAATTATATGAGATAGGTTTTTTTAGGATGCACATATGAATGAGATCACATGGTAACTGTCTTTCTGTCCCTGGCTTACTTAACTTAGCACAACTAGCCCAATCATCTCCAGTACCACCCATGTTGTTGCATGACCAAATTGTATTCCACTGTGAATTCATACTGCATTTTCTTTATCCATTCATTAGTAATTGGACATTTAGTTTGCATCCATTTATTCACTGTGAATTGTGATGAAATGAACATGCAATAAAGTTTTCTCTACTTGCCTAATTTTCTCATAATTAGCCCACCTAAAATTACTATCATTTTTTCTTTCTTATGATTTGTTTAATAGATGTACACAGTGAGTTCCTTTGGATGACACATCAAATAAATGTGGGTTGCCAGAAAATGTTTATAATTATTTTATTAGCAGGATTTTTTTTATCAGGATCATACTTTATAATGGACACTAGTGTGTCACCAGGTAGGAGCAGGATATCAGCCTCTGTGACCAGATTTGTGGCTCCACTATAGCACCAAAACAATAAAAAATGAATCAGGTCATTCTCTCCAATAAGACATCCAGCCAAGTTTTGGAGAGTCATAGATCACTTGCAATAATGTTGAAGAAATTTCAGAGTAGTTGAATGGAGAGTTCTGAGGTTCTATTTTGTCTGATTCTAAAGAAAGTGCCAAATAATGAAGTAATATCTAAGTCCTAGTCACACTATTATAGGTATATATTAACCACTGGCTTCTGACTGCCCCTTCATTAAAAATATAATATTTGTGGAGTTCATAATATATATAATTATTAGGACAAACACTATATGCATTGTATTTATAATAGTTTTAGAATGAAGTGTATTCACATTCCAGTTATAGACTAGAAAACTGAGGAATAAAGAAGTTAAACATGATTGAAATCATTCCAAGGGGAGGTCAGTAGAAGAATTAGGATTTTGATGTAGGTTTGTCTTATGTCAAAACCTGTTTTTTGGCCACCACATTAGACTGTTTCTCATGTCTCAGATTCAATTCTTGTATAGCACTATAAAATTATTGCCATTTTTGTTTTTTATATTCCCATCTACATGATCATGCAAAACAGAGTGTTGTAAGAAAGGTATGTAATATTCTGAAAAAATAAACTTAGACATTAAATTGATAACTAACAGAATATCCCAAACTTTCTTGTAAAGAAATTATAAGGCAAAAAACAAGTTCCAAAATTCATTGATACGTATTGCAAAAACTTATGAAACTGGTAGTTTAAGAAAGAAACAGGCTATAATATAATTTGCTGACAAATTAATGCCCAAATATTCCATTACTCATCCCTCAAAGGTGTATTGATACAATGCTATTGGAATAATAAGCCATCTTATTTTATCCTACACAAAAATTTCTGAACAGCATGGCAAAATGAAAAATTATGGTATTGAAGTTATTCTAGAACAAAACAAAGAATGAAAAAAGAAAGAAATACATATGGAATTATTAAGAAAGGATGCAGTTAACCTGAGAAAAAGTAGTTTCCCAAGGTCATTTCAATTCATTATATTCTATATGTGTTCATAGCAATTATTGCTGCCACTAAAAAATTGAGACAATACATCCCAGATTTTGAGAAAATGTGAGGGCTCTATTAACATAGTTTACTATTTAGATACAATTTTAATATGAAATACATGGTAAATATGGAACACTGCACTCATAAAACTTTAAAAATTATTTGGAATCTTGGTGTGGTAGCACAAACCTATAATCATGATAGCTGGGGTGGCTGAGGCAAGAGGATGAAGAGTTCAAAGCCAGCCTCAGCAAAAGCAAGGCGCTAAGCAACTCAGTGAGACTCTGTTTCTAAATCAAATAAAAAATAGGGCTAGGGATGTGGCTCAGTGATTGAGTGCCCCTGAGTTCAATCCCTAGTACCCAAAAAATAAAAATAGAAAATTATTTGGTAATGAAATTCAAATAAAATTTTACAAGTAAGGAATGACCTTGCTCAAAGTAGTCAGAAATGAATCAATTTAAATACAGGATGAATGTTAAAAATTTGTGATTAAAGGATAGTAGTGTAACTCATATTAACTAAATAGTTGAGAGAAAAATAGTTAAGAGAAAATGTTACAATACCAGGTCCTAAATCTCTAACAACTATAATGAAAACATAAAAAATAATACAATGATTCCACTTTTAAAAAATTTCATGACTGGTCTCTTTTTCTCTTACCTTATTATTTTAGAGAATATCTTTTGTTTGGAAGAGATATCTTCTTGAAGTCTCACTTTCACATTAGCTTAACTTTTATCTTAAAATTAAGTATATTAATACATGTATGTAATGTGCATCTATGTGTACATGAATCTATATCTATTTCACTATATCTATTTCACTATCAATTTTTCTTGATGTATCTTCCATTTCATCATTTCAAGGCATGATCTAAGCAGATGTCTATCACCTTTCTAGATATTTAAAATCATTTTAATTTGTTTATGTTTGGATTCAATATTGTAAACCTGATATTTTCTACAAGAAAGAAAATTAGTCATAGATGATCTAATGTGGCATGAATATGGTAAATTTTATTTGGCTTTTTATATTTCTCTGCAGTTTTTATTCTCATTTAAATTTTTATCTCCGTTTTTCTTCTGTCCTGTTGAGGACGTTATATAGAAGGGAAGATACAGTACAAAACATGTTTATTCTCTTGCCTTTTTTCACTCAGTGTAATTCTTTGGATGTTCATCTAGGTTGCTGTCTGTATCAATACCTCATTTCTTTACTTGCTGAGTAGTAGTCTATGGTATGGATGTTTTCCTTCATGTACTTCCACTATTCATGGGTGTTCCTGTTTTACTGAAAATTGGTTTCATTACAACATTTATTTTAAATTTTAGCCCTTTGGAAGGGTGTATGGTGATATTTTGTTATGGTATTAATTTCAGTTTCCCTAATGGCTAATGATATTGAGCATCTTTTACATGCTCCTTATTTACTATTCTCTACAGAAATGTGTCTTCATTTCTGAAGCTCTTCATACATTTTAGATAGCAATCTTTGTCAGGTATATCACTTGAAAATGTTTTATCACATTCTAAAGCTTGTCTTTTCACTCTCTCAATGGAATCTTTCCAGAAATTAAATTTCAAAAATTTTGATAAAATCCAAGTTACCAATTTTTTGCATGTGATTCATGTTTTTTGTAATATGTAATAATTTTGCCTATTACTAGATCCTGAAGATTTTTTTCTTAAAGTTTTATAGCTTCCTGTTTTATATTAAGTCTGTTATCCATATGTTAATTTTTAAATAAGGTATTAGAGTAGTTTTTCTTTTTCTTTTTCTTTTTTCATACTGGGGATTAAACTCAGGGGCACTCGACCAATGAGCCACATCACCAGTCCTATTTTGTGTTTTATGTAGAGACAGGGTCTCACTGAGTTGCTTAGCACCTCGTTGTTGCTGAGGCTGGCTTTGAACTCGTGATTCTCCTGTCTCAGCCTCCCAAAGTGCTGGGATTACAGGTGTGTGTCACCGTGCCCGGCTAGAGCACTTTTCTTTTCCCTCTTCCTTTCTTTCTTTTTCGGCTATGGTTATCTAACAAGTTCAGTACAGTTGGTTGAAAAACCTTTCTTTCCTTTTTTTAGATGGCTTTTCAATTATTATGGCTTTTCAATTTATGTCCCAAATCACCTTGGTCTCTGTATTCCTCTATTTTGTTCTATTAATCTGTGTATCTATGTTTTGCTGATACCAATGTCATGATTACTTTATGATAAATTTTAAGATCATGTAAGAGGATTATTGTTATTTTATTCTTTTCAAAGATGTTTTTGATGTTCCAGTTTTATCTGCCCATCCATATACATTCTAGTAAAAGTTTGTTAATACCTGCCAAAACATTCTTTTTGAGGTTTTGAGAGGAATTGTATTAGCCTGTATATTAATTTGGAATGTAATGATGTCTTTACAATATTGAGTCTTTTAATACATCCACATAATGTCTCTCCACTTACTGTGATTTTATTTGATTTCTTTAATAAGTGTTTTATAGTTTTCAGTATATATTTCCTATACATATATATATACTTTATTAGACCTTCACCTCTGTTTTCTCTCCTTCTTAAGCAATTGCAAATTATATTTTTCTTTTAATTTGGGAGTTCATGGGTTAATTGCTAGTATATAAAAATGATTGATATTTAAATGTGTATTTATGTCCTTGATGTGGTTGAAATAAATATTAGTTCTGGAAACTGATTTTTTTGTTTTGTTTTTGTAGATTCTTTGGGAACATACAATAAGACATATAATTAGAATTCCATTGAGCTTGCAATGTGAGTATGAGCTGAAGCACACTTTGCATACATATTGAGGCTGTCAGTGCAAGAATCCTCATGATAAGCACTTGTAAAGAAGGAAATAACAGTCTTGCTTCAAAGGGTTTCAAAATTCTTCCATAGTATTTTTCACACTTTATTGCTTTCATCTAGAGAAATATGATACAATTAAATATGATAAAATTAAAAAGCCAATCAACAAATATTGTATTTAACTGTCTAGGATTAAAAAAGGTATAAAATAAAGAAGTATTTGTGCTTTTTATGAATAGTATTTCGAATTTATTCTGAAAACAAAGCAAATCTTTCACAACATTAATTTTGTATCATTAATATATTTTTAGCATAAAATTCAAACATACAAACTTATACTTGTTTTTTTTTTTTTTTTTTTGGTACAGGGAATTGAACTCAGAGATACTCAACCACTGAGCCACTTCCCCAGCACTTTTTTGTATTTTATTTATAGACAGGGTCTCCCTGAGTTGCTTAGCATCTTGCTTTTGCTGAGGCTGACCTTGAACTTGCAATCCTCCTGCCTCAGCCTCCTTGAGCCACTGGGATTACAGGAGTGCACCACTGCACCTTGCCAAACTTATACCTTATATATACTTTATTTAATATATCTCTCACTTTCAAGTATTGTGTATTTAATATATTTAATATATCTCTCACTTTCAAGTATTGATAAGCCAAAGGAAAAGTCTTTCCTGAATATTTAAAATTTTAATTTTGGATTATTGTTTCTTTTGTCCACAACTTCACTCTGTGTATTGTACTTTTTTCTATGATGGCCAAATATGGCATTTTACTTGGTAAACAAAAACACATATTGTAACCAAGGAGCATAGCTGGCTGTGATTCCCTCTCCACGTGTAGCTAGCTGCCTTACAATTGGCTCCAATCCACAACATACCTTTTACCTGCCCCAGGTGGGTATGGCACTCATGTTTTCCATGCTGGATTACTTGTGTGAGGTGATTGTCACAGGTAACGATGGCTGCATCATTTCTTTGATCTCCCTTCTGGATCAGTGGTGCTCAAGCCTGGACCCTGAGCTTTTTAAAGGAGTGCCTGACAAGGTAGAAATCTATCTCCTTTCCTCTACGTATTTCCCAGAACTTTTCTTTCTCATTCAGTTATGCATACCTTTGACTATTCAGTTTTTAATAAGAACTTAGACGTTTCTAACAGGACAATTTTTAAGAATATAAAGTGTAATATCTCATTGAACAGGGTATAAATTTGGTGATTCATTTACATTTAGCAAATTTTGTGTGGATTTCTAAAACACCAATGGATGATATAAGATTAGAATCCATATGCTTGCAAAATTATCTCATATTTAGTTTGAAAACACCAAAGAAATGAAAGAATATTATCTTTATAATATTCTTGTTTATGACAACTAATAGTGACATTTTAAATACTAATAAATTGCATACAGCATTTACATAAAAATTTACATAGTACATATTATTTCAAAGGAAATGCACATTCTAAACATGTAAGGAATCTTATGAAATTTCTGTGCTGAATATATAGAATGATGAGAGACACTGTTCCTCATTTCTTTTGATACTTACACCATTCATTGATAAGTGGAAGGACATTCATTGATAAGAGACATGTATTTGGAAAATGATAACTGAAAACTCACCATCTGGAACATAACACATGGTTGTATTTATGTTTTACAGGGAAAGAACACAAACGTTCCAACAAAAATAAATGCTTGCATAGTGTCATGCTTGTTCTGCAAGTACAGAAAATGTGCTTTCTGTTCGAAGATGTTCACAGATGAGTTTGCCCTTAGGACAAGTTTCTTTACAATAAGTTAGAAATAAACTAAATGATTTTCAGGAAATTTTGTACCAGGTTAAAACTAATTAAAGAGATTTTGTGGTACTATAAACATCAGCTATTTTCTTTTTACTGCTTAGCAAAATTTTTATAATTAATCAGGTTATTCATGCCTGGGTTCAATAAGTCAATTTTACTTCTCAGCACTATTAAAAAAAATCAATCATTGACATATTTTGGATAATATTTTGTCATGCATGTTACTTCTTAAACAAAGCTTAATATATACTTTATTTAATATATACTTTATTTAATTTCGATTGTATAATGTAATTTTCAGGTCTCTATTTTATACTTTATACATAGCAGAATGGTGTTTTGTGTATTCTATGATTCTTTCTATCAGATACATAAGCATTAGCCAGTCATTCATGGGGAAGAGAAGACACTGATAAGTGGATTTTACCTTTAGCTCTATATCTGAAATACATTAGGCAAAGTATATAATTTGATTGATTCTTCTTGTTTTGTTTGTAAAATAAGTATATCATTCATGACATTTTTACATCTCCAAATATGTTAATTATATATACTTCTATTAATAGTTTTTTATGATCAGAGTATTATATTATTACTATGTCTTAAAAGCAGGGATTCCTTTCTATTACTTCATTTAATATTTCTCAAATATGAATTATGGCCAGTCCAAAGGTTATCCCTTTTTCTAGATAATGCTTTTTCTATGTTTGTGTATGTACAAGTTGAAATTGGTTCAAATAACTATTTGAGTGTGTATGCTCAAATAGTACAGTCTTTGTACATGATATATATAAACAGTTATAAATTTATCAATTGTAAGAGCTACAATATGTATAAGTAAGGATGGAAATACTGAGGATACAGTGTTTGTGTTCTAGTTCTACCTCTACCACCCATTGACAACTGAGTCAGAAATCTCCCCATTTGCTATGTCTCTTCAGTATTGCCATTTGTGTAAAGTGAGTTTCAGAATGCTTCTTAGGGTTGATCAAGGATATTTTTAGGTTCATCTACTGAGCACAGTGCAATGTCTATTCTTGTCTTATTTTTCTCCTGTAGTGGTGATTGAACCCAGCCCCTCATGTCTTCTAGACAAGCTCTCTACTACTGAACAAGATCACCAGCCTTCAAATTTTCTTGTGTGAATTATTTTTGAAACTTTCTTTAAAGCATGGTCAAGTCCATTCATTCAGGGAAATGTTTCTTTAAAGTCTGCAACAGCTTCTCTGATACACAAACACTGAAGTTTTAAATCATGGTTCATGACATGTGAAGAATTAAAACCAATTTGGGAAGATCCCAATATACAGAAACATTTTCAAAATCCTAAAACAATATGAAACAAACATTATATTTTCACTTATTTGAGAGTTCTGAGATAAGAAAGCATATGAATAAAGGGGTGTATTGCTTCAAGACCTGTGTAACATCATAGGGCTTCAGAGAAGAAATCAGGATGGTGTGAAAGAAATGAAAGAATCAGAAAAGGGAATTTCTAACTTGAGTAAGTTTAAGAAAGGTAATGAATCAAAGGAAGCAAAGAAATAAGCACTTGGTAACCTTTGAAAATAAATCAGAATTGTCAGCATTTTTAAGACAAGCCTTATGTGTTTGCTTGATTGAAAATCAAATTCCACTGTATGTCAAATTACAAAGTGACATGTCATGGGTATAGACTTTCAGTAGCAGAGCTACTAAGCAGGCACCAGGAAAACTTGATGGAAAAAGAGTTAACGGTGCTGCAGGTGCTATTCAGGGCAGTTTAAAGTTAATGAAATGGAAGCAGAAGTGCTGTTTGATGATCAATCATGGTCCATCTTTCCCACTCTTCCTCTTTGCCCTCTTCCAAAGGATCTGTTCAATAATTTGAGCAAATTTAAATAGAACATGTTTAACTTGCATTGGAAAATTCTAAAGTGAGAGGAAAAAAATCCACAATTCAAAACTATCCTATAAAATCAATTAGCAGGTTCCCTTTGCTTTCTCATGTACTTTGTATATGTATACATGTACTTTAAAATAGTTTTCAATAGATACTTGTACAAAAGATACTCAGGATTGTTATCATCATTTGCCATATTGCCATAATAAATATAACCTAGTTTGATTGACTCAAAATTCAAAGGTGTCAGGGTCTGTATTTAAGTCATGCTACAAAAATTAACATGCTGTTGACTCTTTTACCCAAAGGCAAATTGAGTAGGTTTAAAAGAATAAAATTATTTTAAATTAAGAAACTCAGAAATAAACAGCATTTAACAATTTGAAATTTAAAAAACACAAAATTGACACAAATGTATACATATATATCAATATTTGCGTAATGGACATAGGTAGAACATTATTTTTTCTACATTGAAATTAATGTTTAAAATTCCTAAAAAGCACAAGGAATTTACATGTTTTCTTTTATTCTTTTTTGGTAGGGGGAGGATGGTGATAAACCCAGGGCTGCTTTACCACTGAGCTACATCCCTAGTCTTTTTGTCTTTTTTGTTTTGAGATGGGGTCTCATTGAGTCACTGAGAGTGTGGCAAAGTTCCTGAGGCTGGCCTTGAAGGTGGCATCCTCCTGCCCCAGCCTCCTGAGTTGATAAAATTACTGGTGGAGGTGCCACTGAACCCTGCTAAAAACACAAGAAATTTTGATTAAACTTGACTTCATTTTTTCTCATGGAATAACAGTTTAGTTGATAATAGACCTGAGCACAGAGAAAGAATTTCTGAAGAATATTCCAGTATCTCACAGAATCAGAAAATAAGAATTACAGTTAGGTTTGATGCAAAGATCTGGAAGCAGAGCCAGGGTTCACATGCCAGGTGTTGACTGTTTTGCTCATCCCTGCATCTTCAGCCTCAGAACAGGACCTCTGTCCCTAACAGGTAAAAGAAGGCATACACCAGAAAACAGTCAGGAGCCAGCACCCTTCCCTTCATGAGAAGGGAAACAGGCTTCTTCCTGTTTGCCTCTGTTTATTTTTTTTTCTTTCACTCTCTCTGTGAACTCATGCCTATAGCATAGGGTTAAGTCTTTTAAAATTTAAATGTCCAGCTTGGTTTTGACTTTATGCAATTGACAGAATAGTTTAGGAATTTTATAGTTACTAGGCTGGGAACCATACAAGGCAATGCCATACAGAAACTGGTAGAAATCCATGAATGTGAGACTGAATTGTGATTCAGTATTGTTCATCCAGATGCTCTGATGTTCTAGGAAAGTACAAAAATTATAGCCCAGGAAGTAATTTAAAAATAAAGTACTGAGAATTTGGGTCTTGTGGAATGATGTCTATGGCTTTAAACCATAATAGTTGCAAACTTGTTCTTAAGTAGCTAGATTATATTTTAAATTCTGTATGGTACATATGGTCTCTGCCACATATTTTTCCTTGTTGTGATTTACCATGCTTTCTCAATAGTAGAAAATATTCGTTGTTCCAGGACAATGCCAAAATGGACTGTAGATGAAACAGAACCATTGTTTACCTCTCCCTCACTTAAGTAAAGCCTTGGGTCTTGAAGACCACTGTGAGTCAAAGGCAGAAGTTGAGGGGAGTGTGGAGCCTGCTTCACTCCTGGGACTCAGGAACTTGGCCTGACACCATGCTGTGCTGGTAGGTATCGAACAACTGACTTCAAACAAAACCCATAAAAACCCAAATAATAAAAGTTCTCATTTATGATATTTGTCAATTGTGTTATCTCTGACATTAAAAATGCAGTGGCTATGCTGTAGCCAACTCCAACCAACTCATCAGATGAAATTGTTAAATTTTCAGGAGTTTTGCTCATTAGTTCAGTTATGGTGGGGATGTTTATGCTGTAACAATGGACACCTGCTAGAAATCAGGCCATCGTTTTTCCCCATGGAGAATTGTTTTTTAAACATTTACCAGAACACAATTTAAATGTTCTCACCAAGGATAATTTCAGGCTAAGGCTTTGATATTAGTGATGAGCTGGAAAGCTATGCGTAGAAGAAGGGCATTGTATGGTATCGACACCATGTAGACAGGCCACGTGAAAATAACCTCAGTATGATAAATAATCACACACTGTGCAAAATCTTTAGGAAGCGGCTGATTTTGAGTGTTTATTGCCCATACATGAATATAATTTATTTAATTATAAGTTTGTGTAAATTTATTTCAATTAGTAGCCATATTTAGCAATTGGTTCACAAAAGTCCTGAAATGTAATAATTGGTTCCAGATAACGTACATCATCTACTCTAGCCCACCACTGTATGACTGATGTCCCTGGAGAGGACAGTCTCTTTTCTCAAAAGGTTTTGTGAGGACTGGAATACAGGGAGAATTGTCTAAGACATCAGATTCACATTCGCTCCCAAAAAGATACATTTTGTTAGCAACACAGAAATGACCACAGAGAATGCTTGTGGCTAACCATGGAGTTGATGAAAGAGAAAAAATAAAAGAGACAGAGATTTTTCCAGAGAAATATGGGAAAGAAAGAGTTTAGGAAGGAAAAGAGATTGGATGAGGGTTCCTAAAAATTGTCACTTGAGCAAGTAGGGAAAGCCATCTGCAATGCTGGATTTAAAGTACATATAATTTGGTTGCTATTGCAAGCCAGGTGAGCCTGTAGATATTCAGATTCAATCTTATGGAGACTTTACAGTGTACATTAATCTTTTTATTACATAGTTTTGATTCCTTTTGGTAGACGCTTTACTCCTGGGACTCAAGAACATGGCCTGATAGGCCATGCTGTGCTTGTAGGTATCTAACAACTGACTTCAAACAAAACTCACAAAACTCAAAATAATAATAATCTTAGTTTATGATATTTGCCAATTGTATTATCTCTGACATTAAAAATACTAAGTTCAGAAAGACTGTAACTTGTGCATACCCAGAAAGTTGTCTTATGGGGAAAAAAAAAAACTTCCTGCCAACTCTTTTCTTAACTACTCTTCTTTGAAATTTAATTTGAGATATGACAAGTTTCGACAAATGTTATTGAGGTCTATCCAGGGAATTTCAGTGTTTTGCTTTTGAGTCTTCCCCGGATCCTGAGTGAAATTTTGCAGCAACGTTCCTTAATGAAATTGGATGCAATGGAAAGAGAAAGATGAGTACCATAGAATCATACAGAGAGCAGAGATGTCTCTGCGGATACTGTGTCAAATGCAATCACATTCTTGCCACTGTCTGACTCAATTTGATAAGGGAAAAAGCTATGGCTATGACCTACAGCAAATACTTGAAAAGGTGACATCTAATGGCGCCTACTGCCTGATAATTTTTCATATTAACAACAAGCACAAACATCTATTGGAATTGAAGTGATTAAAGACAGGAAATTTGGTATTAGTAGACATGGAAACATATATTTAGAAATAAAATGAATCAAGTGTATTATGTATGATGCTATACATTTTAACAAGAACAACTAAGCAAATGAAATGGCAGTGAAAGAGACTATTATTAATAGTCATACTTAATATTTAGTAATCTCTTAAATTAATTCAATTGTCTGCCTAAATATGTTTTCTTCAGCCCTATGAAAGGTAGTGAGAACATTTCCTGGTTAAATATGTATTCTGCTATTGGACATCCATTATTACCTGTCAATCATGACATTGTGAATAATTCCATTTTATGTAATATAGTAGGTTTAACTAGGATTTTCTTGAATCTCAAAGTACTCCTAAGCAGAGAAATTATCTCTCATTTTGAAAGAATATTAATTCTATCTATATTTTTTCCTTTGCTTATGAAAATTTCTTTCACAACCTTCTTGCTCTATGAGTCACATATTACTGTCTGTTTATTCTTTGTGTTTTATAAACAAGTACTGTATTATATAAGGCTATTTTTACTAGTTTCTCTTATTTCTTGCTCCAGGTCTTAAGCAACTAAATTGTTTCAGATACTTTCCTTTGCATTAAATATAGTCTGCAAAGATAAGAATTGTAGTGAACATAAGAAAATAGCTGATCCTTGAAAAAAAAATTCCTCTGTGGCATTTTTAGGTATTTTCAGAGTGTGAAGAATTTTTAGATGTTTGGATCCTAAAAAGCAATTTTCCATAGAATCCCTGAAAAATTGGATCTTCACATCTATTTTTAATCTCTACATAATGACAACATTTAAAAAACATTGGCAGCTTCCTATGAAATTATTTTAAATCTGGATAAAACGTGTTTAACCAATGTGCCAACTGTACAGTGAGTTCCAAAGTATTGAAATCCTATACATTTTAATCTTGTTAAACACAATAGGAAAATTATGATAGAAAATGATATATTTGTAAACAACCAAGTTATACTTTCAGTGAACTGAGAGGATATGCAAATTTTACATAAATTTTACAGGCAGTTCTTTTATTCAATGAATGTGTCTTAGGTAGTCAAAGGAATTAAATTTGGTTGTTGTACAATAGCTACTGCTTGGAAACTGCAAGTAGAAATAAACCAAGCAAAATGTATGTACGAGTTTATGGTTTGCTTAGAGAAACGTGTCTGTCTTGGAAACTAAGCAAAGTTTTGCCTACTTTAGTCTTATTTTCATTAGAAAAAGTACATCTTTAAGTTGAGTGCCTTCAACATAAACTCCCTAAAGTCATCATACCACTGCAGTTTTGGGAATGATTTCATTTGAACGCCTTTATTCTTTTTTTTTTTAATTTCACAGATAACCCAGAGAGCATAAAAATTAATGACTTCACCAATTAGGAAAAACAAGATACCAAAATTAAATACATTACTTCCAATTTTCTTTAAATTATTTCCACTAACAAAAGTTAGATGTCAAGGAGACACTCTTGGTTTGGAATTTCTGAAAACCAGATGACAGATTTATTTTGTTATTTTTACCACCAAAATACCCAGCTGTAATAAACTACATCGAGTACAGAGAGCAGTACACATGCCAATTAATGTGCTGTTAGTTGTATCTAATCTCATTTATAAAAATAGGTTTTCAAATGCCTAAATGTCTTAGAGCATCATTTATTTTTTCCCTTAAATGCATATCTCCACAAAACTATATCCTTGTAAAAGATTTTATTTTCATTTTATCTTAGATTTCTAATAATTCTAGCACTTATGAATATTAAGTATTTTGACTGAATTTCAATTAGTCTAAAATCATATGCTGTCACAAATAGCTCACTTGAATTTTTTTTTCCACTTTAGTGTGCACAGATAAAGTTACTCTGTAAGACTCCCTTTAACAAGATACTACCTATTTCAGAAGAGAAAGAGTAATATTTTTCTTTTATGGTTCTCAAAAATAAGTTATTCTTATAAAGCAATTTTTTCTATAATGATGATTTTATACCTCACAATAATCTTTGTGATCTTGAACCGTGAGCTGAAAAGTTCCTATAATCTGGTTGACTATTTTCAGATTCCTTCAGCATGGAATGCCCACTAAACTCCTCCATCCTGTGCCTGAGAGGGGGCCTCACTGAGGTGCACTGGTCATGTTTAGCACTGGATCTCATGACATGGATGATGAAAGTACAAGTCTTAATACAGGACTTTGATCTAAATGTATACAGAAGAAAGTAGAAATAAGTTTACTGAACACTCCAAGTGCCTGGGTTATTTGGTCGATAAAGATTATAGCAAACAATGGAAGTTTATAAGAGAAGGTATGATGAAAGGTGATCCACAAAACACAGGAGGAATTTGTGCCAGGGAGAGATACTGGGAGTACTTCCTATATGTTATTGTTAATAAGCAATTGTTCAGTGGACTGTATCTGAGACACAAGGGGGCCAACTTGAGGACTAAGGACATTTATTAAGGCAATGAAGTGTGTGAACTTCTCTTTTGTTTGGAAACTGGAATTCAAAAAGGCTTTATGCATAGAGGAACCATGGCAGGCTGTTGAAATGCAGAATCCTACATTTTTGTAGTCCCTGGCTGTATTAAATGCATTTAAGTAAACCCCTTTATTTTGCAGAAAAAGTCACCGATACTAGAAATATAAAAATTGTGTATTTCCTGTAATAATCATGAATGAATCACAGAAAAGAATCTATAATATGTAAAGAATCCCAGGAATTTTCTTTAGAATTTTTGCACATGCAGTAACACTGTCTGGGTTAGATTTACAGAAGTATGAATTATGTTGCCCCAAAACATGCCAACATCCCGATCCCTGGAATTTGTGAAAATTTTACTTCACGCAAAAAAGGAGCTTTGTAGATGTTGTTATGTTAAGGACCTTCAAATGAGCTTATTCTGAATTATCTAAGGAGCCCAGTGTAGTCACTAAGGTCATTGCCAGAGGAAGGCAAGAGGATGAAACTCAGACAGAATATATGGCAAGTGGAAGAAATCGGAGTGATTGCAGGAAGGGGCCACAAGTCAAGGAATGCAGCTGGCCTCTAGAAGAAGGAAAAGGCAGGGAAGTTAATGCTTCCTGAGGGTTGTCCTTCCTCTGAGGCTTCTGACATTCAGAACTGCAACACAACAAACTAACAATTAGTCTAACCCAGTAGGTTTGTGGTAAGGTTCAGCAACAAATGAGCAACTAATACAGAACCCCATCAGCCCATTTCTGTTTCATCTTGCCCAGTGACTAGCCATTCCGTGCACTGGTTTCATTAGCTATACAGTGAAAATGCAAGTTTGTCATGATTATTTGATGAGATATTTCTGCTAAAGTACTTAGCAGTGCTTGGCAGAGAATGAGATCTGTATGGACAGTCATAAAATACATGGACGCTTGCTGACCATTTTGACGTGTTTTTTGTGCTTTAAAGATGTATACTAAATATAATTCCAAAAAGTTGCTGATTCCTTGACCTTGACTCAAGCTTTTTTTTTAAGGGGTGTGGGAGATTGAACCCAGGAACTTGTGTGTGAGAGGCAAGCACTCCACCAACAGCTATGTGCCCAGTCCTGGACTCAAGCTTGTAGAAAAATGGTATTTTATTTCATTCCAGATCTATAACACACCTGATAAAACCATAGCACACTTTTAAATACAGAAATGATAGAATATGATTACATAAACTTGATAATTCTCTAAATAAATTTTATTATTCAATTTTTCCTCAAAAAGGAAAATAAGCAAAAATAATGTATGCAAATCATCTATTAGTGAGGTCTGACTGCTATTTCTTTCTTTCCATTCCTCCTGTCTGCCTGATTGCCTAACTTTTTTCATCTGTTTCTAGAACTGTCTTTCTTCTTAAGCCTGCACATCTCCCTCATTCTCTGCCTTCATCTCTGTTCCCTCATCGCTCCCTTTCTTCTTTTTTACATGTGTTTGTGCCTGGGTATACAGGACATGTACATCACAGTGCAAAAATACAATATGTAGGGGTAGGAAAGGGACTAGCTGAGCCAGATGAAACAGGTTGATCAGTGGAGAAGAGGAAAGATTATTCAGAAATAGATAAGCAGATTCTGTTCAAGCTACAGCATTATTGCAATGGTGCAGGTGAGAAATGAAACTGGGAATGAAGAAGAAAGACATAAGAAATATGATTAAATTGACCTTTTGCAATCAAATATGTCATAAACATATTTATCAACCAGAAAGTATAATGAATGCTTCTTTTTCTGTATTTGTTTCATATATATACATGTGTGTGTACATATATACATATATCTACAGAAAATAATGCAGTATAAAGAGGTTGTCCTCATTAGATTTAATCCATCAAAGCAATTAATTTGATATAAATTATGAATACATAACACTGCTTGGATCAAACTTTAAATTTTTAATAAGGGAAAAGATTATGCGTACATTATATTTTAATACACCCATTATCTAAAATAATTGCCTCCATTTATTTAGCCAACTAATTTTTTCTAGAGACTTTAACCAATAAAAATTCTTGACCCTAGTTGGCAAAATTCCAGCCTGCAAATGTAAATAGATAAATAGACAGATGCACACAAAATTATACCCTAGTTTTATTAATAGTTTTGATTTTTGGTTAGTTGTGTTTTCCTAAACATGCTATTTTTTTTTTGGTACCAGGGATTGAACTCAGGGGTACTCAACCACTGAGCCACATCCCCAGCCCTATTTTGTGTTTTTATGTAGAGACAGGGTCTCACTGAGTTGCTTAGTGCCTCGCTATTGTTGAGGCTGGCTTTGAACTCGCGATTCTCCTGTCTCAGCCTCCCTAAGTGCTGGGATTACAAGTGTGAGCCACCGCGCCTGGCTAACATGCTATTTCTTTAAACTTTATTGAGAGGTAAATCTCAATACATTTTACCTATTCTAATGTATAATTCATTGAGCTCAATTGAGAAATTATGACAATAATCAGCTGCATAATATTTCATTTACTCTATAATAAACTGCAGTAGCAGGGCTACCCTTTTTCCTGAATCTAGGAAAACATTAGTTTATTTTACTTTTTCTGGATTTGCCTATTCTGGGACATTTCATATCATTATAATTATAAAATTTGTGATCTTTTGTTTCTGATTCCCTTCACTTCACAGAATTTACCAGAACTCTGGGTTTTTTTTAATGTGAATTCAAAATACTGTCTTTCTTCTCTAAATTTCAATCTGAATAACTTGCTTTAGTTTTTCTCTTAAGACAATCTGTTTCCAAAAAATCCTTTCTTTCTTTTTTTAATCTGAGAATATCCCAACAAATCTTTTCAAATCCTTTCATTGTTTTTTGAGAATGCTTGGTCTTTGATTTGGAAAGACAGTTTTGCTGGATATAAGGTTCTTGGTTAAGCAGTGAGTTTTTTGATTTCTTTCTTTCTTCTTTCTTCTGGAACAAAGCACCTTGCTGCCTTCTGGCTCTATTGCTACAGACAGGCATCAGCTCTGAATCTGTTTTTATCTATTTTTTTTTCACCACTGTGATGAAAAGACCTGAAAGGAGTAATTTTAGCGGAGGAAAAGCTTACTTGGTGTTCACAATTTCAGAGGTCTCAGTCCACAGAGAAACAACTCCATTCCTCAGGGCCTGAGGTAAGGAAGAACATCATGGTGGAAGGGTGTGGTGGAGGAAAACAGCTCAGGACATGGCCACCAAGAAGCAGATTCAATGAGTTCTTCTCTCCAGAGATGAAATATATATAGCAAGGTACAGCTCCCTGTGATCTACCTCCTCCAGCTACATCCCATCTGTTTACAGTTACCACCCCCTTAACCCATCCAAGTGGATTAAATGCACTGATTATGTTAAGACTCTCATAACCCAATCATTTCACTCTAAACATTATTGCTTCTCCCACATATGAGCTTTTAGGGCACACCTCACATCTACACTATAGCCTAGTCATATTGGGGTTCTCTTGTGTGAGAATAGAAACTTTCTCTTGCTGTTTTTAAGCTTTTCATTTTATCCCTGGGCTTCAACGTCATTACTACGATGTCTTTGGTATGAATCATTTTTTTTATTTGTTCTAATTAGATATACATGACAGCAGAATGCATTTTGATTCATTGTACACAAATGGAGCACAACTTTTAATTTCTCTGGTTGTACATGATGTAGCATTGCACCATATGTGCAGTCATACATGTACCCAGGGTAACTGAGCTGCTATGAACATTGATGTGGCTGCATTACTACTGTAGTATGCTGATTTTAATTCCTTTGTGTACAGACCAAGAAGTGGGATAACTGGGCCAAATGGTGGTTCCATTCCAATTTTTCTAAGAAATCTCCATACCGCTTTCCAGTTTGGTTGAACCAATTTGATGTGTCACCAACAATGTATGAGTGTACCTTTTTCCCCACATATGAGCCAACACTTATCATTGCTTATATTCTTGGTAATTGCTATTCTGACTGGAGTGAGATAAAATCTTAGAATAGTTTTGATTTGCATTTCTCTAATTACTAGAGAAGTTGAACATTTTTTAATATATTTGTTGATTGCATATCTTCTTCTAAGAACTGTCTGTTCAGTTCCTTAGCCCATTTATTGATTGAGTTATTTATTTTTTGGTTTTAAGTTTTTTGAGTTCTTTATATATCCTGGAGATCAGTGCTCTATCTGATGTGCATGTAGTAAAGATGCTCTCCCACTCTGTGGGCTGTCTCTTCATGTTTCTTTTGTTGAGAATAAGATTTTTAGTTTGAATTTGTCCCATTTATTAATTCTTGATATGACTTCTTGTGCTTTAGGAGTCTAATTAGGGAAATCAGGACCTAATCCAACATAATGAAGATTTAGGCCTACATTTTCTTCTATTATGTGCATGGTCTCTTATCTAATTCCTAGGTCCTTGATCTATTTTGAGTTGAGTTTTGTTCATAGTGAGAGATAGTGGTTTAATTTCATTTTGCTGCATAGGATTTCCAGTTCTCCCAGCACCATTTGTTGAAGAGGATATCTTTTCGTCAATGTATATTTTTGGCACCTTTGTCTAATATGAGATAACTGTATTTATGTGGGTTTGTCTCTATGTCTTCTATGTAACCATGTAACATTGGTCCATGTAACATTGGTCTACGTGTCTATTTTGGTGCCAATACCATGCCATTTTTGTTACTATAGCTCTGTAGTATAGTTTAAGGTCTGGTATTGTGATACCTCCTATTTTACTCTTCTTGCTAAGGATTGCTTTGGCTATTCTGGGTCTCTTATTTTTCCAAATAAATTTTATGATTGCTTTTTCTATTTCTATGAGAAATGACTTTGGGATTTTGATTGACATTGCATTGAATCTGTATAACACTTTCAGTAGTATGGCCATTTTGACAATATTAATTTTTCCTATTCAAGAACATGGGAGATTTTTCCATCTTCTAAGGTCTTCTTCAATTTCTTTGTTTAGTGTTCTATAGTTTTTATTGTATAGGTCTTTCACCTCTTTTTAAATTGATATTCAAGTGTTTTATTCATTCATTTATTTATTTATTTTTTGAGGTTATTTGAATGAGGTAGTTCTCCTAATTTCTCTTTCAGAAGGTTTATCACTAATGTATAAAAATGCATTTGGATTATGGGTATTGATTTTATATCCTGCTGCTTTGCTGAATTTATTTATTAATTCTAGAAGTTTTTGGGTGGAGTTTTTGAGATCCTCTAGGTATAGAATAATGTCAGCAAATAGTGACACTTTGAGTTTCTCTTTTCAAATTTGTATCCCTTCAATTTCTTTCATCTAATTGCTCTGGCTAGAGTTTCAAGGACTATGTTTAATAAGAGTGATGAGAGAGGACACCCCTATCTTGTTCCAGTTCTTAGAGAAAATGCTTCCAATTTTCCTCCATGAATAATGATGTTGGCCTTGGGCGCAGCATAAACAGCTTTTACAATGTTGAGGTATGCTCCGACTATCCCTAATTTTTCTAATGTGTTGAACATGAAAGAATGTTGTGTTTTATCAAATGCCTTTTCTGAATATATTGAGATGATCATATGGTTTTTATCTTTAAGTCAATTGATATGATGAATTAAGTTTATTGATTTGCATATGTTGAACCAACCGTGCATCCCTGGATGAACCCCACTTGATCATGGTGCACTATATTTTTAATATGTTTTTGTATATGATTTGCTAGAATTTTATTGAGAATGTTTACATCTATGTTCATCAGGGATATTTGTCTGAGGCTTTCTTTCCTTGATGTGTCTGTCTGGCTTAAGTATCAGGGTGATATTAGCCTCATAGAATGAGTTTGGAAGGGTTCTCTCCTTTCCTATTTCATGGAATAATTTGAGGAGTATTTGAATTGTTTCTTCTTTGAAGGTCTTATAGAAGTTGGCTGAGAATTCTTCTGGGTCTTGGGCTTTTCCTGGTTGGTAGGATTTTGATAGCATCTTCTATTTCATTGCTTGAAATTGATCTGTTTAAATTGTATATGACCACTTGATTCAGTTTGGGCAGATCATATTTTTCTAGAAATTTGTTGGTGTCATCACTATTTTCAAGATAGTTTCTAATTATCTTCTGTATTTCAGTGGTCTCTGTTGTGATATTTCCTTTTTCATCATGAATTTTAGTAATTTGCGTTTTTTTCTCTCCTTTTCATTAAGGTGGCTACTCTAAGAGTTTATCAATTTTATTTATTTTTTCAAAGAACCAGCTTTTTGTTTTGTCAATTTTTTCAATTGTTTCTTTTGTTTCAGTTTCATTGATTTCTGCCCTGATTTTAATTATTTCCTGTCTTCTACTATTTTTAGTTTTAATTTGTTCTTTTTCTAGGGCTTTAAGATGTATTGTCAGGCCATTTATTTGTTGACTTTTTCTTCTTGTAATGAATGAGCTTAATGCTATGAATGTTCCTCTTAGTACTGCCTTCAGAGTATCCCAGAGATTTTGGTATGTTGTATTTGAGTTTTCATTTATCTCTAAGACCATTTTTAATCTCCTCCCTGAAGTCTTCTACTATCTATGTGCCATTCAATAGCATATTATTTGTTCTCCAGGTGTTGGAGTAGCTTGTATTTTTTTATTTTCTCATTTTTTTCTAATTTTATTCCATTATGGTCTATTATGGTCATAATTCCATTCCATTATGAATGCAGGATAGTATATATATTTTTTTGTATTTGCTAAGAATTTCTTTGTGGTATAACATATGGTTTATTTTAGAGAAGGATCTATGTGCAGCTGAGAAGGAAGTGTATTCAGTCCTTGATGTATAAAATATTCTATACATGTCTGTTAAGTTTAAATTATAAATTGTATTCATTAGTTGTATAGCTTCTTTATTTAGTTTCTGTTTTGTTTTTTGTTTTTTTTAAATATTTTGTTTTAGTTGATAAATAAATATCTTTATTTATTTTATGTGGTGCTGAGGATCGAACCCAGTGCCTCACATATGTGAGGCAAGCGCTCAACCGCTGAGCCATTACCCCAGCCCCTAGTTTCTGTTTTGAAACTAAACTTTGAAATAATCTTCTCTGGAAATCCATCTACTGTGCTTCAATGGATTCTATTATTGTATCACCTTGATTTGTTTGGGGCACTTTCTTCCCTGTCTTTTCATGCTTTTCATGTGTCTTCCTTCTCCCTATGCAGATTCCAGGTATTCCAGTTTCTACTCTATAATCTTGTACTGTCTCTGCAGGTTTCCGATGTTTTGCCTTTAAGGGGGGGAGATCAATATTAACACCAACCAATGCAAATAGTTCAGGTTTAGACGATTACAGTTTTGTCACAATAAACAAAAACGATGTGTTCAATTATTATCTGCAATATAAACAGATTCTAATAGTGGAGAAAGAGAGAAATGGGGCGAGGTGTAGCATGTGATGTTTATGAGGTTGGAGGTTAGAATACAGAGGTATTAGCTTATAAGAAGAATGAAAATAAATCAAAAGAACTTGGTTAAAGGAGAAAAGAGAAAGAGGCAACCCTGTACAAGGCTCTCTCCTGCCTCTGCAACAAGACGTTGGCTATTATCACACCTAGCAGGGATACCTTTGTTGTAACTAAGCCTGCAGTGACCTTGGTGATGGTCTTCTGGGTCTTGGCTGTTGTCCCTAGGTGGAAGTGGTCATGTCCCTAGTTGGTGGTGGGGTAATGTCAATCCTGTAACACCTTGGTGTTTGGCTTTTAGCCCCAGCTGGTGTCCCAAGATAAAAGCTGCTGTGACTAAAGATGGTGGTGGTAGCAGAGAAGATAACCCGAGATGATGGTGGAGGTATCCCAAGATGGAGGTGACCAAACAGACCAAATGATAGCTTTGGGCAGCCTATTTTGAGATGCAGCACCATGGTATGTGGGAGCAGTCCTCCGTTGGTGGGCAGTCCTGGGCCTGGGCCTGGGCTCTATGTGGGTCAATGGGGGCAGTCCTGGGCATGGGTAGTATAAATCTTAATATGGTTTGAATCTGGAACATCTCCCAAAGGCTTGTATGTTCCCCAAAACAGCAACATGCAGAGGTAAGGCTTTGGGGAATGATAGGATGCTAAGGTCTCTGACCTCATCTGTGCATTAATAACTTAATGACATTAAGGGAGGGATGGAAACTTCCGGAGTTGAGGTTTAATTGGAAAACATAGGTCACTGGGGGTGTAATTTGTTGGTTATTGCTTCTCAGCCCCTTGTTGCTCTCTCCCTCTCTGCTTCCCTGACACCAAACTGTGAGTTAAAATAAATCTTTCCAACAAGAAGCTGTCCTCAGGTGTTTGTTGCAGAGATGAAAAGCCAACTAATCCATACCCTTTGTGTTTATCATGTTTAGAGTTGCTGAGATTCTTGGATGTGAAACATCCTCAAAAACTGGGGGAGGTACGCAGTCCATCTGAGGGTTAATCTCCCATCTCCATTCCTATCTTCCTGATACTCTTTGTATATAAGTCGATGTGTGTGATGGTATTCCATATTCTTCCATTTCTCAAGGCTATGTTAGTTGTTTTTGAATAATTATTTTTCTCTCTCCTCTTTAGTATGTACACTCTCTGTCAATATAAGTTCAAGTTCAATGATTCTTCTGTCACCTTTAATCTGCTCTTGACCTCCTCTAGGGAAATTTGAGTTTCAGAGATTTTACTTCCCATTTAATTTTTATACTTTCTCCATGTTATATTATTTGTTTCATAAGAGATTGTCATTATGTTTCCCCTTACTTGTTTGAGGACACTTTCTTTTAGCTCTTTAAAGCATTTATAGTAGATCCTTTGCAGTCCTTGCTGTTAAATCCAACATTTGGGTCTCATCCTAGGCAATTTCCTGTGGCTGATTTTTTTTTCCTCCTGTTTGAGTGTCCCACTTTTCCCTGTCTTTGCATGTCTTAAATTTTTTGTGTGTTTGGAAAAGTGGACATTTTAGGTAATACATCATAGCAGGTCTGGCTAGTAACTCCCCCTCAGGGCCTGTTTACTTGTGTGGCTGTTTTAATCAAGTCTATTTCTCCTGCAGCCTGCGGGCTCTGCAGCAGAGCTCGCTGCCCTGGGAATACACTCTAGGATGACAGTGGTTTTATCAGGGCTCCCTTAAAGTGTCCCTTTCCACAGTCTTTCTTTTAGCAGGCTGCCTCTGCTGGTGTTACCCCAGGCTGTTAGCCTCCACTGGTTGCTGGCTGATTATTTTTCACTTTTCAAAACTGACCTAGGGCATAAATTAATCCAGTTTAATCTAGTTCAATTCTGTCCTCAGTACAGGGGTGGTCTTGAGGCAAGTCTTTGAGGTTTATTCTGACTTCAAGACTATTCTTTCAGCAATCCTATGCCTATGTCACTCTGGTCAACTAACTGGTCTAGTCTTAAGCTTACTGCTGTCGTGGAGCCCTAACCCTCCCTCTGTTGTTCCCAAGATTGACTGAGACTTGTGCTTTCCCACACTGTATTCAAAATAATGTCAGCACCTGGCGGGAGAGATACAGAGGTCTCTCTTTTTGATCACCCCCCTATCTCTCTGCAAACCCTGTGTCATTGCTTCAGAATGGGGAGTAGTAATTGTTACCCATTTCTCTAACAATGATAACCTGTTTTATGGGCAGAGTACACTAGGGGAACCCTCTCATCTTGTTGGCTAGCCTCTCTGGCATAAAACTTTGACCTTATAAGTCAGTGGGTCAAGATTAGCCCAGATCCCATTCCTTTTCCTGAGAGCTTCAGCTTTATTCATGGTGGATGAGGAGAGGGAGAGAGCTCCCAACATCTCAGACATACTTGGGGAAATCCAAACTCTGCTACACAGATCATAGAGGAATGAGAAATTCTGGGGAGATTCTCGAGCCCTGGAATGAACACTGGGGGGAATAGAAGAAGCCCTATTGTCTTGGCAATGCCATCCAGAATAGTTCTTCCAGAATTCAGAGCTGGTGGTGGGTAGCAAGTGGGTCTTTGTCCACGTGCCACAGACATTTTGTTCTTACTGGGATGTAGAAAAGTATCCTCAGTATTTCTTCCTTTGCTGCATGCTGTTAAACAGTGCGTAGGATTTTTAATATCTTAAAAACTATATCTTGCTATTCTGGTTACTTAATGGGGAGAGAGCACTGTTCCTCATGTCACCAATCCAGAAGTCACTTAGCATTTTTTTAAAAATTTTCAAATACATGCATTTTATAAAAGTATGAAACATGGATGTTTCTTCTCAATTCCTATACATACATTTGAAGGTAAAACTTACCTTATGAAAAATGTGTTATTCTACTTTGTAACTTCACTTGGCATTTCATAACAGAAATTGGAACAAAATATAAATTATGGAATAAGAGAGCCCTACGTAAAAGCAATGAAGAAAATAACAGATTCAACTACCAATATGGACACAAAAAAATCAACAGATTAACTATATTAAATTTGATGTGAAAATATGTTCAATATGGTCAACATGTGAGTCTCCACTCTGCCAAACCTGATAGAAGGTAACATGGAGACTCTTGGGAATACACAGTGATACATTTTCAAAGAAGGTTTGATCTATGTTTCTATATTTTAACTTTCAATTTTATGTGTGTTATTTGTTTTCCTCACTTTCCTCTCAGATTAGCTCTCCATGTTGTTGATAAGAAGTTGGTGAGTTAAATTAGAATATCAGGAATTAACTCAGAGTTAGTAAGATTATCTAAGATTATACAAATCTTGCTTGTTCTCTAAGTAGTTTTCTAAATAAATCATAGTTCAAGCAAAGTAAAAAAAAAAGATATTTATTTAAAAGAAAATAATGAGCATTAGACACCAGGAGTATATTCAAAATAGCAATTTTTTGAGTTCCAGAGGGTTTTTTATTTCCAAATTGTTACCATCCCCATGAGGTATTGGTAGAAAGTGAGGGCCTGAGAACTGACATAGAATGTGCTCCTAGATTTTGCTATTTTGATAAATATTTTAGTCTACTTATTGATTCTTGTTTATTCAATTTTTTCATAATATTTGTCTTATAAAACTTTAATGTTCTCATTTTCTCTGACCTACCAAACTAAGCTTGTGCTCACTGTACTGCAGTATGGCACTGTGTTTCTTGAGTTCTCTATTGTGTTCAATTTGAACTACATTTATTGTTCTATTTTTTTTTTTTTTAGGATGATTTAAAAAAAAATTTCCTAGCTCCCTGAGTAGCATATACTGTATCACCCAACTAATCTACATAGTCCTCACATTGCTCCTCATATTTTCTCACAGTGGAGTGCAAACAGCAAATCTCTTTTATTCCTGGAGGGTATGTGAAGTTTTCATTCTCCTATTTCTTAAATCTCTTCCTCAAGACGATTTTTTCATTGGAAAACATACATTTGAGCAACGGCTGTACTTGATACTAAGTACTGCATATGTGGCTTGCAATACAATCAAATAAAGTTATTTTAGCAATTTGGTTACAAAACAAACAACAAATAAAAGCTATATTTTAAAACACTCTAAATTGATATTCCAGCCCTAATTAGTCAGTTACTTGCAAAAATATTTTTTTCTTTAAAACAGCTTGAAATAAAAGCCAATAAGTATGTTTATAACTTTATAAATACCTACTGTATTATAAATTTTCATCTTGAGATGAGTCTATATTTTATGTCAAACTTTTATTGAGTGGTTCATTTGTCAAATGTAGTGCAAAACACTCTGTGCATATTAACTAAATAATTTTGTTAGCAACTTTATAAGGTTTTATTTTGAAACAAATAACTCCAAGTACAGAGTGTAAGTTACCAAGGTCAGATGAGTTAGCAAGAGGAGGGTCATGAGTTATTCCAAGTTGATGACTACCAGTTCAACATGTTAACATTCACATTAAATTTCAACAACACTTAGCAAACATTTAAATAACAGCTATCAATTAAATCATTTATTGAAAAACAAGTTTGCCATTGTTAAATGTATATAAAACACAAATTTAAACTGCAAACAAATTTTCAAGAACTCTGTATCAAGAATCAAAAGGGTCTTTAAAAGACTGAGAGTACC
>CM053409.1:10039397-10056212 GCA_028644305.1 Xerus rutilus
ATTAATTAAGGAAACACTTACAGGTTCTATCTCACAGTTTGCATACATGTTTTTCATTTAGAATAAAGACTTTCTAATTATTTTATTTATACTTAATTATATGGCAACAGAATTAGTAGACACATTCATAGTTTTAGAAAGGAAAATTCTAACTCTTTATGTATCTCATTTCAGGGATGCATCATAAATAATTCCAATCATAACTTTGACGATAATGTCAACTCCATGATAACAGGAACTGTCTGAGGATTTACCCCACAGAACATGTTTAAAATATTAAAATCCAAAGCACAAACATTGTGTTTACACTTCGGTGCTGAGTTAGTTTTACTGTTTTATTATGCTTGACATTGACTTCGAATAGTTGGTATCTATTTTAGTTCTATCTGCGCAGTTAAAAATTCAACAATTTCCTTCTCTGGGTTGTCTCAGGATTCTACTGGGCTTGGAATCTATAAAAACGAATAAGACATGATTCCTGATATCACAAAACTATCCTTAGCCAATCAACCAATGAACAAATCTGCCTACAATGGTATAAATTATTTTGTTATATATTAGGGAGGAATTATATATCATTAAAATATTTACAGTAGTGACAAAAAACAGCAATGACCATCTACCAAGTGACGTGTTTAACTCTCTTCACCAAATGCTTCATGCAGATTGGAATGAATCTGTGAAGTAGATTCTGTTTTTTTCTGTTTTTAGAAACTAAAATACTGCGTAGTAGAGGCCTAAAGTAAATTAACTAAAAAGTGATAATTAAGAGAAGACTCCTGCATTTTAACCAAGAAGTTATTCCATAATCCAGATAAGACTTACCATGTTAATCATAGCATATATAAAGATTTTGAACTAATTGCAAGTATGTGCCAGAAAGGAGAGTCCCTCAAGGGCTGGTTAGTTTTAAAAGTTATGAGACAATTTTAATTATGTAACACATACTAGATAAATATCAAAGGTCATTGAAAAAATAATTGAAACTAATCAGATTTTTTTTTTTATAATTGCATTGGATTTGGTCATAGGAACTCACAAGAATCCCCAATATCAGTCAAAGATGGATGTTGAGAACATTCAAAGCATGGAATAATGATAGCTTTTTCCCTGTAAGTCTCCCAAATAGGGATAGTCTTTTTCCATGTACTCTTAAAGGTATTAATCTTGTGTCTTAATCTGCAAATACAGACATGTATTGTACAATAGTCTACAGAGACTATTGTAGACTATGCATGCTGGAAAGATAACTAATCAGACAAAAAGTCAGTGCATAGTATGAATGTAGAATGTATAAACATCACAGTAATAACTTTAGGTCATTCAGTAGACACAAAGATATTTCAACAGATTAGAACTATAGAATATCACATATTAACAATATCCTCCTTTTTCCTAAAAATTGAAAAGAAATGTGTATGGAGCTCCTACACCCATTTATATAAATGTCCACTAAATTGTTGTCATTACTTTCTTCTCTACATAGCCTAGCAACATAATTTAGAGAATACAATTTCACATTTTAACTAGTATTTGAGATTTACTGCTTCTCTTCTACCTGTTTTATGGCATATTTTTGATATTTTTCATGTTTTAGAGTTATATTTTTCCAAGATTGTACAGCAAAGTTCATAAATTACCTCCTAGATTTTTCACACCACGTTTGCAATAGAATTCTAAAATAAGACGTGATGTGTTTTTCATGTTCTTGCCTGGGAGTGAAACTTGTACTACAACCAACCTCATATCTTAAATATTATTGAAACTTTACTTATTTGACAGATAGTCCCTCTTGCTTATGCATTGCTCTCTCATGTAATGATATTTGGAAAATGAACAGAGCAATATTAAAAATTTACTGTCCTCATTATGCTAGAATTCCAGCTATAACAATTATCCAACAAAAGGGGCTGAAAGCTGCATGGGAATATTGACTAGCAGATGACAAAGTAAATATTCAGATAATGCCACACTGATGTATGTTACAATCATAAGAGCATGAAAAGACCCCAAGATCACAGACCTATCCTTAGTGTTCCAGCATGTCAATTACACATCTGCACAACGGTGGGTATCAGCACTTCATTAAGTTGTTCAATACATATCTGTTGAATATATGGTGAAATATGGAGAGACATCATATGTACCACTAAGAAATGCTCTTGCTTTAATGGATTTATGAGCTTTCCTTGTGAACATTATTGGTATAAGGGTAATAAGTATGCATTATATACTAAATTTTTAGGTAATTAAAACTAACTCCTTCCAACTTTATTTAACATAATAATGTTTTGAATTGAATTTTTAACTTTTCTATGTTAGTTATAGCATTTTAATTTGCTTACTACTCCAAATTACTAATTACAGTTTAATATCAGTCACTATGATGTTCTTATTTTCCATTGCAAAGTTTATGTTTATACTCTGTTCATGTTAAATTTCTACATTTATATATATTAACTCATACTGTATACACAGTGATAGGTATATCAATCAATTAAAAGTATATTAGTATAATAGCACTATTTCTTATCTGTCATTCTAATTTTAATGTGAGAATCATGAAAATGATTAAAGTTATAATTATGAATATTCTGTGATGATAAAGTCTATTATGTGTTACAATATACACTTTGTATTATTTTATTTTAATTAAAAAGGAAAATACAATCCTATTATATAAGAAAATTTGACTTTTCATTCCAATATCAAACTATTAGCATTAAAGTTCCTACATAAGTTTCTTGAGTTTTCCTCTATATTTGCATAATATTCTATTGTATTAGTTTATCATACATGATTTGATTATCACTTAAAATTGCAGTCATCAAGAGCATGGAAAAACAACCATTCTCCCATTAAGATATTTTTGCTATGACCAAATGCATTGCTAGTAATATTTTTTGTTGTCTATATGGTATAGTTTACAATTTATTTTTAACCTATCCCTCTTTGTCTTTAAATATTTTATTTAAAAAAATCTTCACTGAGATATAATTTAAATAAAGCAAAATTCATTGAATTGAACCATAGTTTTCAACAAAGTATATTTACAGGGTTGTTGGACTCTCATCCCAATCCAGTGTTAGTTCATTTTACTCACCTTAAAGAAAGATGTGCCCACTTAGCCTCTCCACTCCTGTCTCCAAAGCAATATGTTTCTTAGGGGTACCTTTAGGGTGAATTGCTTTGCTATACAGTATGAATATCTCTGCCTTATCATTAGAGTGTTCAGTCACTTTATATTTAATCTAATAATTGGCATGTCAGTTTTAACTGTTTTGCTGGTTATTTTATGAATAGATTTATAATTTATTAACATAAATGAATTAAAATTTGAAAAGTCTTCCTTACAAAGAAAATTTCCAGAAAAATATTTCTACTAATTTGTGTCAAATAATCAGAAGATAAAAAATAGAGAACTTAAGTACTTTAGAACTGTACTTTATAGTATTGTATATTAACAAAATCCTCATTTTCCCTAAAAATTCCAAAGAAATATGTATGGAGATCCTACATCAATTTATATAAATGCCCACTAAATTGTTGTCATTAATTCCTCTCTACATAGCCTAGCAACATTATTTAGAGTATGAAGAAAAGAAACACATCAACACTAGTATCATGAGCTTGACGTTCTTCTGATACTAAAAGATGGAAAGGATAATTTCAAAAATTACATAGACCCATATTCCTCATGATCACAGATTCAAAAATAACAAAGGAGAAAACAACTTGTAAAAATACAATTAAGGTATGACATCAGACATAACATATCAAGACTAAATAGAGCTTACCCTGGGAATTTAAAGTTGGTTTAACATTAGAAAAATCAGTCCATCTAAAAATGCAACATTAACAGAATAAAGTAGAAAAATCATTTTGAATTCTCAACAAATTAGGAAAAATAAGTATTAAAAGTATTAAACAAAATTCAATATGGCTTTATGCGATATATTGCATCACACAAGAAACTGAAGGAAATCAGATATCTAGTCAATCTAAGAGTGTTGACAGAAAAAGCCAACAGCTAGCATCATACAAAATGGTAGAACACTGAATGTTTCACCGTAGGATTTGACATAATTCAAATGTTACCTGCTTACACTTATTATATTCATCACAACAGTGAGACATGTAGACAGTGTAATAATTCAAACAAAGAGGACATAAAATTAAAAATTGGAATATATTTATAAAAAAATATCAATGGTTTTAAAAAATATTAAAAATATACTAGAGGTCTTCCAGAACTAAAATGTTTAACAATGTAAATTATTTTAAGTTTAAAATTTAGAAGCCAATTATTTCTCTACATTAAAAACTACTATTCAATAAAATATAAAAGTATAATTTCAAAAAAAAAATTTAGGAATAAATCTAGGGAAAAAATGTGCCAAATCTCTTTACTAAGCATTGAAAAGAAAAAAACAAGAAAGAAAGAAGGTACTAATAGATAAGAAAATATTCCTTTAATTACCTTGAAAAACAATATTGATAAAGACTTAATTCTACCCAAATTATTTTACTAGTTCAACACAATTACTATGAAAGTTCTAGCACCCTTTCTAGAACTAAGATACAATTTAAATAAAGCAAAAATGCATATTTTCAGGGTTGTTGGACTCTCATTCCAATCTCTTTCTAGAGATTGAGCAATATTCTGTAAAATTTGTGTAGAAATGTATAGTATCACCAACTTTGGTAATGAATTTAAATGGAATATTTTTCTTAAATAATGTACTTAGATGGAAGAAATGTGCTACTGTTGTACTAATCAAGATGTTATGATTTTGAATTTGGTTCTTACTCATTTATAATTTATCAGTGATAGTCATTGCTGTGCATCTGTATAGATGAAGGAAATTCCAAACTATCCTAACTGTACATATAAAAATTAACTTAATAAAAATCATAGATCTAAAACTTTATGAAACAAAAGCTTTATGAAACAAGATTAGAGAAAACATCATTATTATTCTGGTGTAGACAAAAATTTATTACACTGTGTACGAAAAGCAAAAATATTCAAATATATATGATCTTCCACCAAACTCAAAATTTTCAAATCATCAAATGAAGAATAAGTATGTTACGGTCATGGAAAAAATTATTCTCATTGACATCACCGTGACAAAACACTTGTATCTGGAAAATAAAAATAACTCCTATAAAGTAAAGAAAAATATTAAATAATAAAATCAAGGGAGGCCACTCAAATAGTATGTACAGAAGGTAGAAAAACTACAAACAATTTAATATTCTTTAACCTTTACCAAAAACATCTACATTAAGTTCACATTAATTCCCAATTTACATATTTTTTAATGTGGCTAACATTTATAAAAAAAAATGGTAGAGGCTGCTAGTACAAAAATACATTATTGATTGGAATGTAAAGTAATACAATCCTTTGAAAAGCAGTCACATGGCTTCTTTTGAAGCTAATTGTTAGATTATTGTAAGTATGTATGAGCTAACTTGTGGAAATTCATGAATTTATAATTGAACAAATTAATGATTTATACCCTAATGTTATAGTGGTCTTGTTTATTACAGCCCAAGTGTGAACACCCCACTGCCCATCAACAGGAAAGCTAGTAAATGCTTTATGCTAGCTAGCAATAAGAGAGGGTAAACTATAACACAGGACAACATGGACCAAACTCACAAATATAATTCTGGAGGCAGGCCCAGGACAGGACCTCCAACACTCCCAGAACCCAAGCAGGCCCTGGACAGGCCTGCTAACCTACATGTAGCCCAGGCCCAGGCCCAGGACTGCCTCCTCTGACCCATCAGACCTGCAAAGCCCAGGAAGACCCAGGACCATCTGTGACCTGTAAGGAGCCCAGGCACAGGCACAGGCACAGGACTTCCCACCACACCAAGGACCATGCCCACAAACTACAGCACTGCATCCCCAAACAGGCTGCCCAAAGCCATTATTGGGCCTGCTCTTTCAGCCTCATCTCTAAAAGTATTCACCATCATCTTGGGACACTTTCAACATATCTCAGGTTACCTCTGCTTCTTCCACTACCATCTTTTGTTGTGACAGTGTATATCTTGGGGGGATAGAAGTATAACACCAAGGTATTTACAAGTTTGATGCTGCTCTTCCACCAAATAGGGATGTAAAGGCTTCCATTTAGGGACAACAACTAGGACATGGAAGACCATCACAATGGTACCTGTAGGCTTGATTACAAAGGTATCCCTGCTGGATGTGCTAATAGTCAACATCCTGTTGCAGAGGCAAGAAAGAGCCTTGCATGAAGTTGCCTGTTAATAATCAACTTCTTTTGATCTATCTTTCACTCTTTCTGTGATCTAATACCTCTATATTCTTACCTCCTACCTCATAAACATCACATGCTACAACTCACCACATTTTATTCTCCAACATTAGAATCTGTAGACCCTTTAGCAAACTTACTGTTTATATTGCAGATGATAATTGAACTCATCATTTCTGTTTATTGTGACAAAATTGTAATTGTCTAAATAGGGACTATTTGGTTTAAGGCTGTATATCATTTGCATTGGGTGCTATTACTATTGATTTCCCCTTCAAAGGTGAGACATTGGTAACCTGCAAGGAGACTATAAGATTTTAAGGTAGCAACTATATTACCTCAAATCTGCACAGCGAGAGGGGAAGACACATGGCAAGCATGAAAATACAAGGGAAGAAAGTGCCACAAACAAACCAAGATACTACAATAATAGAATACATTGACAGCACAGTTGATAAAATGTCAGAGAACAAGTTCAGAACGTACATAATTAAAATGATCTGCAAATCAAACAATGACATAAGAGAGCAAACACAGGCAACAATTGATCACTCCAACAAAGAGATAAAAGGGCAAATACAAGTAGCAAAAGATTACTTCAAGAAAGAGATAGAGATTCCAACAAACAAACAAACAAACAAACAGACATCCTTGAAATGAAGAAAACAAAAATCCAAATAAAAAATTCAACAGATAGCATCACCAATAGACTAGATCACTTGGAAGACAGCACCTTAGACAATGAAGAAAAAATATACAATCTTGAAAATAAAGTTGACCACATTGTGAAGATGGTAAGAATTCATGAACAGAACATCCAAGAATTATGTGGTAATATCAAAAGATCAAATCTAAAATTTATCAGGATAGAGGAAGACACAGAGATACAAACAAAAAGAAAGAACAATATTTTCAATGGAATAATATCAGAAAATTTCCCAAACATGAAGAATGAATTGGAAAATCAAATATAAGAGGCTTACAGGGCACAAAATGTATAAAATTACACAGATCTACACCAAGGCACATTATAATGAAAATGCCTAGCATACAGAATAAGGATAAAATTTTAAAAGCCACAAGAGAAAAGTTTTAGATTACAAATAGGAGGTGACCAATCCAGATATCAGCAGATTTCTAAACCCAGACCCTCAAAGCTAGAAGATCCTGGAACAACATATACCAAGCTCCGAAAGAAAATTGATGCCAACCAAGAATCTTATATCCAGCAAAATTAAGCTTCAGATTTGAAGATGACATAAAAAACTTCCAGGATAAAAAAAAGTTAAGAAAATTACAATGTGAAAGCCTACACTATAGAATATTCTTGACAAAATAACCCATGAAGAGGAAATGAAAAACAATAATGAAAATCAGCAAAAGGAGGAACTACACTAGAGGAAAAACCAATCAAAGGAGAATTGAAGCCAATTAGAAAGCCAAAACAAGCCAAAATGACTGGGAATACAAACCATGTTTCAATAATAACCCTGCATGTTCATGGCCTAAACTCATCAATTAAAAGAAATACACTGGCAGATTGGGTTTTAAAAAAACAGATTCAACAATATGCTGCCTTCAAGATACTCATCTTATTGGAAAAGTCATCCACAGACTAAAGGTGAAAGGGTGGGAAACAATATACCACAAGCATGGACCACATAAACAAGCAGGGTTTCCATTTTCATATCAGATAAAGTGGACTTCAAACAAAAGTTATTCAGAAGAGAAAAAGGAGGACATTTCATATTGTTTAAGGGAATCATACAGCAACAAGACATAACAATCATGAATATTTATTGCCCAAACAATGGAGCATCTACATATATATATATATTTTAAAAAAAAAACATCTAAATTTCAAGAATCAAGTAGACCAAAACATAATAATACTGGGTAAATTTAACATACCTCTCTCATCATTGCATAGACCTTTGATACAAAAACTAAAAAAGAAACTAAATAATACAGTCAATAATTTATATTTAACAGACATACATAAAATAGTTCATCAATCAACAGGAGAATATACTTTTTTCTCAGTACCACATGGAACTTCTCTAAAATAGATCATATGTTATGCCACAAAGCAAGTATTAGCAAATACAAAAAAATAGAGACAGTGCCCTGCATTCTATCAGACCATAATGGAATAAAATTAGCAATCAATGAGAAAATAAACAATAGAAAATACTCCAACACCTGGAGACTAAATAATATGCTATTGAATAACATATGGATAGCAGAAGACATCAGGGAAGAGAAAAAAATAATTCATAGAGGTAAATGAGAACTCCAATAAAACATATCAAAACATCTGGGACATTGTGAAGGCAGTGCTAAGAGAAAAATTGTATTGAGCTCATTCCTTAAAAGAAAAATAGTCAAGAAATAAATGGCCTGATATTACATCTCAAATTGCTTGAAAAGAACAAATCAACACCAAAAGTAGAAGACAGGAAACAATTAAAATCAGGGATAAAATCAATAAAATTGAAATAAAAGAAACAATTCAAAAAATTGACAAAACAAGCTGATTCTTTGAAAAAATAAATAAAATTGGCAAACTCTTATCTACTCTAATAAAAAAAATAAGAGAAAAAACAGAAATTACTAAAATTCATGATGAAAAAGGAAATATAACAACAGATACCACTGAAATACAGAAGATAATTAGAAACTATCTTGAAAATTTATACTCCAATAAAATAGAAAATATCTATCACACTGACAAATTTCTAGAGACATACAATATGCCCAAACTGAATCGAGTGATCATACACAATTTAAACAGACCAATTTCAAGGAATGAAATAGAAGACACCATCTAAAGCCTATCAAACAAGAAAAGCCTATTACCAGACTGATTCTCAGCCAAATTCTACAACACATTCAAAGAAGAATTAATACTAATACTCCTCAAATTATTTCATGAAATAGAAAAGGAGAGAACCCTTCCAAACTCATTCTATGAGGCTAATATCACCCTGCAAGACAAAGACACATCAAGGAAAGAAAAGTTCAGACCAATATCCTTGATGAACATAGATGCAAAAATTCTCAATTAACTTCTAACAAATCATGTAAAAAAACATTTTTAAAAATATTGTGCACCATGATCATGTGGGGTTTATCCCTGTTTTGCAAGGTTGATTCAACATACAAAAATCAATGTGTGTAATTCATCCTATTAATAGACTTAAAGATAAAAAATCATATGATCTTCTCAATAGATGCAGAAAAAACATTTGATAAAACACAATATCCTTTTATGTTCAGAACACTAGAAAAACTGGGGATAGTAGGAGTATACCTCAACATTGTAAAAGCTATCTATGCTTAAGCCCAAGGCCAATATTATTCTAAATGGAAAAAAATTAGAATTATTTTCTCTAAGAACTGGATCAAAACATGGATGTCCCCTCTCACCACTCCTATTCAACATAGTCCTTCAAACTCTAGCCATAAAAATTAGGCAGGTGAAAGAATTAAAGAAATATAAATAGAAAAAGGACTTCAACTATCACTATTTGCCGACACCATAATTATATGCTTAGAGGATACCAAAATGCACCACCAGAAAAGTTCTCAAATTCATAAATGAATTCAGCAAAATTCATTTATCAATTTGATAATTTATTAATTATATAAAGTAAACACCCATAAAATGCATTTCTATACATCAATGATAAACCCTTTGAAAGAGAAATCAGGAAAACCACACCCTTCACAATAGTCTTAAGAAAAATAAAATACTTGGGAATCAATTTAACAAAAGAGGTGAATGACTTATACAATAAAAACTAAGAACACTATAGAAAGACATTAAAGAAGACCTTAAAAGATGGAAAGATCTTGCATGTTCTTGGATAGGAAGAATTAATATTCCCAAAATGGCCATACTATCCAAAGCACTATCTAGACTCAATGTGATTCCAATTAAAATCCTAATGTCATTCCTTATAAAATAGAAAAGGCAATCATGAAATTCATTTGGAAGAATAAGAGACCCAGAATAGCCAAAGCAATCCTTAGCAATAAGAGTAAAGCAGAACACATCACAATACCAGACCTTAAACTATACTACAGAGCTATAGGAACAAAAACAGTCTAGTATTGACACCAAAATAGACATATAGACCAATGTTACAGAATAGAAGACACAGAGACAAACCCACAGAAGTACAGTTATCTCGTACTAGACAAAGGCCTCAAAACATGCATTGGCAAAAAGATAGCCTCTTCAACAAATGGTACTAAGAGAACTGGAAATCCATATGCAGCAAAAGGAAATTAAACCACTATCTCTCACTATGCACAAAACTCAACTCAAAGTGGATAAAGGACGTAGGAATTACACCAGAGATGCTGCACCTAATAGAAGAGAAAGCAAGCTCAAATTTTTATTATGTCATATTAGGTCCTGACTTCCTTAACCAGATTCTTGAAACCCAAGAAATAAAACAGAGAATCAATAAATGGGATGGATTCAAGCCTAAAATCTTCTCCCTTGCAAAGGAAGCTAATCAATAACATGAAGAGACAGCCCACAATGGGAGAACATCTTTACTACATGCACATCAGATAGAGCATTAATCTCCAGGATATTATAAACTTAACACCAAAAAATCAAAACAAAAGAAAACAAAACAAACAAACAAAAAACAAATAAATAACCCAATCAATAAATAGGCTAAAGAATTGAACAGATATTTCTCAGAAAAAGATATACAATCAACAAATATATGAAAAAATATTCAACTTCTCTAGTAATCAGAGAAATGTAAATCAAAGCTACTCTAAGATTTTATCTTACTCTAGTCAGAATGGCAATTATCAAGAATATAAGCAATAAAAAGTGTTGGCGAGGGTGTGCAAAAAAGGTACACTCAAACATTGCTGGTTGCACTGTAAATTGGTGCAACAATTCTGGCAAAAGTGGTATGGAGATTCCTTAGAAATCTTGGAATGGAACCACCATTTGACCCAGCTATCCTACTCCTCAGTCTATACCCAAAGAACTTAAAATCAGCGTACTACAGTGATGCAGCTACATCAATGTTCATAGCAGCTCAATTCACAATAGCAAAACTGTGGAAGCAACCTAGATGCCCTTCAATAGATGAAAGGATAAAGAAACTTTGATATATATACACAGCAGAATACTACTCAGCATTAAAAGAGAATAAAATTATGGCCTTTGCAGGTAAATAGATGGAGTTGGAGAATATCATGGTAAGTGAAGTAAGCCAATCCCCAAAAAGCAAAGTTTAAAGGTTCTCTCTGATAAGTGGATGCTGATCCATAATGGAGGGGGGGGTGTTGTGGGAAGAATGGAGGAACTTTGATTGGGCAAAGGGGAGGGGGAATGGAGGCAGGAAAGATGGTGGAATGAGATGGAAATCATTACCCTAGGAACATGTAGGACAGCACATATAGTGTTCTACATCGTGTACAACCAGAGAAATGAAAACTTGTGCTCCATTTGCATTCAATGCATCAAAATGCATTCTGCTGTCATGTGTAACTAATTAGAGGAAATAAAAAAATTTAAAATATAAAAATAACAATGGCTTAGTATCTTATAAAGAAAATAAAAGGAATTGATCAGATTAGGGTGGTAGTTAAATTAGGTGAGCTTACTTCCATAGCTAAAGAAAAAAGTATAATATTTGTATAAGCATGAGATGAACAAAGTTTTATGCAGTGATTTTTCTTTATCCTACTTGGTCGATCCATTAAGTGTGTTATAATAAACTGCAGATGTTATAATAAACTCCATGTCACTTAGTCACTCAAGATTGAGATCATATCAAAGTAGTCAACATAGAAATAAAGTTGTTGCTTCAGGTTGAAGTTAGTGGAAATTTGAAAATACATAACATGAATTATTAAAAAATATATAATCTGAGAGAAATAAATGGATATTTTATGGACCAAATTCCTTAAAGTTAAAAAACAAATTAATCTATAATATCTAAATCACAAAGTAGTTGCCTTTGCAAGTAGGGAAATTAAGTATAAAATCTCAAGAAGGGACTTTCTAGGGAGAAATGGACATATGATCACACATATGCACACACATCTACTCTTATTGAATAAACACAATATTGATGTGTTTTAGTATATGTAAGTGTTTTAGGCAGATTTTTCACTGCTGGGACTAAAAAGCCAACTAGAACAATTTTAGGGGAGGAAAAGTTTATTTGGAGGCTCACGGCTTCAGAGGTCTTAGTCCTTGGACAGTCGGCTCCATTCCTCGGGGCTCGAGGTGAGGCGGGACATCATGGTGGAAGAGCATGGCAGAGGAAGGCAGCTCACATGGTGATCAGAGAGCGGAGAGAGATCTTCACTTGCCACAAACAAATGTATACCTCATAGGCACACATCCAATGAACAACTTCCTTCAACCCCACCCCACTTGTCTCTAGTGAACACTCAGTTAATTCTATCAGGGAGCAATTCATTGATTAGGTTAAGGCTAACCTAGTCATTTATCCTCCAAACCTTCTTGCCTTATCTCACATGTGAGCTTTGGGAAACCACCACATCTAAACCATAGCAGTAAGTCATACTGTAATTTAAAAATTATGTCTGTTTTGAGACAAATTTTGATAGTTGCTTTCTCTACTAGATTTCATTTTGAGCACTCTACTTTCAGGTACAGAAGTCTAACTCATCCATGCTAATGCCTGAAGATAATCTTAGGAAATGAGAACCACAGCAAAAATCAATGAGTTGAAGGCTGGGATTTAGCTCAGTGGTTAAGCGCTTGCCTTGCCTGTGTAAAAACCCTGAATTTGAGTGCCAGCTCCAAAAAGAAAAGACAAAAAAAAAAAAAAAAAAGAAAAAGGTAATTAGTTGGAGAACACACATATAATTATCCAGAAATAGTCAGGCATTCTACTGAAGATCAGAGAAATACGAGAATCATTGCAACAAAAATGACAACAAAAATAAAAGCACAAGTAGCAAAACTATAACTATGAGGGATAACAAATATGTATGCATGTCTAAGAAGGAAAAGTACCCATATATATGTGTGTGCTTATATAGGTGTATTCCATCTCCCATCCCTTGCCATATACATACTTTATAATTAATCTATAAATTAGAAATAATACATTGACATCTGATACTCCTCGTGTTAACAATGGCTATGTTTTGAATGCTACTGCAGTATATAATATGATTCATGAAGCTCTATGGCCCTTATATATTCATCATGAAGTGAAGTTGTTAACAATGCAGTGTGATCCTTTCTGCCCTGTTGCATGATTTCTCAGGTACTCAAGGGACAAGGGAAGTCAAACAATGTCAGCTACTCTGCCATCGAGACACTTGGCTCCTTTTTGACTAATTAGGTAGTTGACAAATATTGATTTAATACTAATAAGCCTTAACACGTAGGGCTCTGATTTCAGCCCCTGGGTATTTCAGCTGAAGGATTGACTTTTAAAGTCCTTCACTTAATCTGAATTAGGCAATTTAGAAGACTTAAACACTTGAGAATTTGGTACACTCTGAATCCATCAAAAATATAAAATATTCTACCATAGAAGTGTCTGCCCTTCCAGGCTCTAGAAAGGCGATGCACATTTATACTGTGATGCTCAAGGACACATGAATGGCCTCATCCTGCCAACTGGTACAAACTAGTTAGAAAGATTTAGTCAATGAATAAAGGAATGAAAGCAGTCAAAAATATATATATATACATACATATAATTTTACAGAATAATATATATATATATGCACAAACAAATGGGATAAAGAATGTGTAATATATTCAAATGGAAAATTGATTGAGTTTTCATTTAATTTCTAATGTGGACATGCATATAGCCTTTTCTTTTCATGGGGGGAGCATATTGGGGATTGAACTCAGGGGTACTTGACCACTGAGCCACATCCCCAGCCCTATTTTGTGTTTTATGTTGAGACAGGGTCTCACTGAGTTGCTTAGCGCCTCGCCGTTGCTGAGGCTGGCTTTGAACTTGTGATCCTTCTGCGTCAGCCTCTGCCTCCTGAGCTGCTGGGATTACAGGTATGCACCACCACACCCGGCCTCATATAGCTTTTTTAAACAGTATCTGAATGTTCATTTCAATTCCCACATTGTTTTAAAATACAACTGAACTTAGTTATAATTTAAATAGCTTTTCTCTCAGAATTTAAGACTGCTAGGATCACTTCATTTTTCAGGACAAATAAAAATTGCAATAATACAAAAAATTATTATTATTATTTGTGCATGTGGTGCTGGGGCTCAGACTCAAGGACTCACACACTAGGCAAGCACTCTACCACTGAGCTACATCTCTAGCCCTTCTTTTAATTCTTTGAAAATGTAAATGTTCCTGGGAATTCTTTAAGTTATGCTATTTTATCTACTTTCAGCAACTACCCTTTCCATATTTGCACAACATGGCACAAACACCATTGTTGTTCTGTCATGATATGGAAGCATAATATAGACAAGTGATATAATTTTGTTTTATATGTATAAAGACAAAAAAGTTACATTAGTCAACATTTTATTTTTGTAATATTTCTGTTTCATAAGTTATCCATGTTAATTTATTTGAAAGAATAATATGTAATGAAGCAGACATTAGTAGTAGCTCATGTGAAAACTCTCTGATGTCATTGGTGCCATTCAATGAAATGTTTAATAAATCACAGATATCACAAGGAAGATAGAAGTTGCCATCAAAAAAGAAAGCATGAAGCTTAGTAGACTTGATCCTCTGATAGTTTCTGATTTACTCTGAGTTAAGATGATGGGAATGATAATAATATTGTAAAAAATGCTAACTGAAATTTGGAAAAACCATATCGTTTTATATATACATGTAACAGACACACATGTGTATATATATGGATATATGTATACATATAATACACACCCATATATATACATATATACACACATATATGTATACATATATATACACATGTACATACATATACATATACATATATATATACACACATATATGGATATATGTATACATATATACACATTCATATTATATTTCCACATTTATAGTCTATATGTTAAATATTTAGCACATAAAATGCAAGGAACAGAGCTGGATAAGTCCTCTGCTTTTATGGAGATTACATTATAATGAGGTAATGAGAATACTGAATTAATCAAGTATAGGTAAATATTAAGGAAATCCAGAATAAATACTATCAAGTAAGGGAAAATGATAGTATAAAAAACTGTAACTGTGAAATCAGTTTTATTCAGAAATGTTCCAAGAGAAGACCTAGTTGCTAGGTTTCCAGGGCTTGTACATGCACGCACGCACTCACACACACACACACACACACACACACACACATGCAAATACCCCAAGAGGTCACGTGCAATCATTATGCTTGTATATTCATCATATCAGCAAACAATATGCTTGTATATTCATCTTTCTCAGAAGCATTATTCACAATAGCCAAAAAGATATAAAAAGCCATAAATATTGTTGATGGATGAATAAATAAATGTTATATACATAAATGAGATATTATGTTGCCTCAAAAACAAGACATTCTGATACATGCTAGGTGATAAGACCATGTTACTATAATGAAATATCTGAGATAATTAAAATATGAAGAGAAAGGCTTATTTTGGCTCACTGTCTTAGAAGACCCAGTCCATGGACAGGGGGACTTATTGCCCTGGGCCATTGAGAAGGGTGGGATATCATGGTGGAAACATTTGATAGAACAAAAGCAATCTCATGACCAGGAATCAAAGAATAAACAGGAAGAATAAGAGACCAGAATTCCACAGCCCACTTGAGATCATGCCCCCAAATGACCTAAGAACCTCTCGGTAGGTCCCACCTCTTACAGGTTCCACCACCTCCCAATAACATCACTCTTGGGACCAATTCCTTACCATATGGTCCCTCAGGAAACATTTAATATCCAAGCTATATCATTCTGCAAAACAGCTGAACCTTGAAAACAGTACTTCAAGTGAAATAAACTATGCACAGAAGGTCACATACTGTATGATTTTAATTACAGATACCTCGTGTGGTCAAATTCACAGAGACAAAGCAGAAAAGCAGTTGCCAGAAGCTGGGAAGGAAGAATCATGAGAAATGAGAGGGAAACTATGCAGAATTTTAGTTGGGGATGCAGGAACTGTTCCATAGATGAATGGAAGTGTTACACAGCAATGGCAAGACACCTAATGCCACTGAATGGAACACTTAGAAAATGTTAAAATGGTCATGTTTATGTCACGTTTACTTTCCTACAATGGTAATAAACCGAATGGATCACACATTTTGAGGCAGAACTGAGACTAAATAGCACGCTTACAGACCATGTTGAAATTCTCCCATAATGATTCCTTAGAAGCAATCTTTGGACTATTAATTTAAAAATTACCATTAATGTAAGCATTTAAAGCCTAAATAACATTTTAGACACATAATTGGATATGTAATTAGACCTGTCAGCTTACTAATGTTTGTAATTATAAGAGTAATGC
>CM053409.1:10056712-10074253 GCA_028644305.1 Xerus rutilus
CAACTTCATTTACTCAGCAATAAGAAATTTACTCAGGTGAGCCCTCTGTTGAAGACAAAGATTTCATGGAAATGTTCAGTCAGCTCACAAAAAGGAAATGTCCTTCCTGTGCTATGGATTTTCACTGTGAGTAGTAACTTTTAAAAATTTTTATTGCTGTTTTGTAATGAAGTTAGATTTTCAGCATTTGCCATTTTTCAAAAAGCTTTTATCCTTAATTCACCCACCAGAGATTCTTTTATGTGATATTGGATTTTGAATTAGCATTAATTTATCTAGTGGCATATGTAGCTTTAAGTCTGGTGCACAGAAATAATCTAAAGCATTTTTATAAAATTCTCATTGATGAAGAATGAGCTTTCTTTCTTTCAAATGTGCTTCTAATCTCTTGTGGACTGACACTTTAAAAAAATTAAATTGAATATGGAAAGAAGTAATTATAAACAATATATGTAGAGCTCCATATTTTAAAATTATTAGATTTACCATACTTAAAATCACTCTGTAAAATTGTAATGATAGTCCCCAAATATATACTCTTGATTATTGTATTTATTTCAATGAAACTGTGTAACAAACAAAGAATGTACTTGGAGACCATAGACTATGTTTTTTTAAATATACCTTTATTTTTCATTCAACAAACATTCACTTCAGTTCTCATGGGATCATACACTGTATTAAGTTCTGGGAATCTGGAAATAAAAGGCAATCTTTTTTTAAGTTCATAAACAATATATTCTAATATGTATCAAAGTTTCAAGCAAATAATTTTGAATATTAAATGAGAAATCACAATATTTAGAATTAATTAAAAAGTAGAAAGAAGGTTTTAGTCCAAAGTGAAAACACAGAAAACATTTTTTTTGGTGAATCTGTATTGATGCCTTATTTACTTATTGAAGAGTCAATTCTGTGGAGTATCCAGAAGTCCAATATTTTTTATACTTTAGTTAATTTTAACTGATACATAAAATGTTAAAAATTGTGTATGTTAATGGAATTCCTTATAATGTTTCTGTACATGGTATACATTGTATAATGTTTAAATCAAGGTAAGTATATCTATGGCCTCAAATAGTTATGATTTTTATGTTTATAGTTTTATTAGCATATTATAGTTACACATAATCGTTGGGCCAATTTTGAAGTAATCATACATCTGTAGAATTTAATTTTCTTCATTTGGCTACTCCCTTTTTCTTCCCATTTTCTTCCTCTCCCATCCCACTTCCTTTCCTTGACTGGTCTTCCTTTCACTCATTTACTTATTTTAAATTAGTGCTATACATATGTACACACACACACATATGTATAGCACAATTTTTAAAATTCATATTACATTTTCTCCTCTTTCCTGTCCCTCTTCCTTCCCCCACAATCTCTTTTTCCTAGTCCACTGGTCTCTCATCTATCTTTACAATATCTGGTCCCATGGTTTCTCCCCTTACTTTGTTCTAGCTTCCTCATATGAGAGAAAATATTTCACCCTTGATTTTCTCAGTCTGACTTCTTTGACTTGGTATGATGTTCTCCAGTTCCATCCGTTTATCAGCAAAGCCATAATTTCCCTTTTTATTTTAATGGCTGAGTAAAACACCATTGTGCATATATATTGCATTTTCTTAATTCACTTAACAACTGACAGGCACGTGGGGTTGGTTCCATAACTTGGCTACTGTAAATTGCTGCTATAAACATTGGTGTGCCTGCATTCTATGCTCATTTTAGTTCCTTTGGATAAATACCAAGGGGTGAGAAAACTGAGTGAATATGAAGTTTCCATTCCTAGTTTTTTTGAGGAATCTTCATACTGCTTTTCAGAGTGGTTGTACTAATTTGCAGTTCTGCCAACAATGTAAGAGTGTACTTTTTTCTCCATATTCTCCCCAGCATTTATTTTTATGTGTGTTCCTGATAATTGCCATTCTGACTGGAGTGAGATGAAATCTCACTCTAGTGTTGATATGCATTTCCCTGATTACTAGGGATATTGAACATTTCCCACCCCCTGTATTTGTGGACCATTTGTGTTTCTTCTCTTGAGAAATGTCTGTTTAGTTCTTTTGCCCATTTATTGATTTATTTAATTATTTGGGGTATTTATTTATTTATTGATGTTAAACTTTTTGGATTCTTTATATATTCTGAATATTAATCCCCTGTCAAAGGATTGGCTGGCAAAGATTATTTCCCATTCTGTAGGTTCTCTTGTCACACTCTTAATCATTTCCTTTGCTGTGCAGAAGCTTTTTAATTTGATTATCTCCCACTTAATGATTCTTGTTTTTATTTTGTGAGCCTTAGGAGTCTTTCTGATGATATTCGTTCATCTGCCTATGTGATGGAATACTGGCATTGTTATTGGCATGCCATTTCAATGTGTTCCTTTTCAAACTCACTCGGGGACCCCATCCTCTTGGCCAACGTGTGGTCAACACCAGATTCCAGCTGCTGCTGCCACGTTGTCTAACAAAAACCAAGTTGTCAGTATTGTCTTACTATTCAGTGCAGAATGATCTTTGCATGTTCCTAACAAACCTGCATTTTTTTTCTGTCTTATCACTGCAATTTTTGGCTACTTTTGTGATTTTTCCTGCAGTCTATGTTTCATTAAGACAAAATGTTGTATGTATCTCCCTAAGGTCACACATCTTTGGTCACATGTGAATACCCAAATTGAAACTCCCTTGGACTTTACATGATTCTTTTGAGAGAAATTATGTTATTGTTTGTTTCTTGTAACTCTTGATAGAAAAAGTCAATTATCATTATTTGAATAATTGGTCTATCTTTTTGTGCATGTGCCCCTACTATAGTGGACTCTGCTACAAGCTGGGCAAGTGGCCTCATGACATGCTGCCTAAACAATGCTAAAACTCCTTGCATGCTCAGGATATATCACGGAAGCACAGACACATGGGATTGTAAGATCCAGTTATAAAATAACCATAGCAACCTTGGGAGGTATCTATGATGACTGCACATGAACAACTTGGTCTATTTTGTCCATATAGTTTCCTAGCACACTAGGGATAACCAAATCCATCAGAGTGGTATGTGATGCATTCTATGGACATCTTGGCACCATCAGCACCAGGAATGTGCCTGATATGCCCAATATTCTTTTAAGATATCTTAGGTACATTCCATCTTGGATGAAGTCACTTTGATTGTCATCACTCTATAAGCCCACTGATTCTGACTAAATCATTGGTATCCACCTGATCTTTCTGCCACCAGGCCCATGTAAGTCCCCAGAAAATTGCATTTTGTGTAATTTTCCATCTGTCTGACTCTTTCATTGGTCTCACATCACTTTAGGGACAGTTCTTATACACTGGGACCAGATTGTTCTGAAACACCAAGCCAGACTCTTAAAATGGCATTTTTCTGGAGGTATTATAAAATGACAATCCAGGTATTTTTAAAAGCTTATTATCTTTCTTAAAATGTAGTTTATTTTTCATTTCTCTACTGATTTAATGCAGATAGCTAGGGAGAAATGTATGTTCCTTTCTTGTTTTCAATTACTTCTGCTCCTTATCTTTAATAGCTATGTTCTCTATTCATCGTTTTGATGACTTATAATTTCAATGGCTAAGCAGTAGCACTTAGACACATTTTCCTTGTGACATCAGTTGGATTTAAATTACTCATGTCTGCATGAGACTGAATAACCTTTAAAATGTTTACCAGAGTTAGGTTTTCACAGGATTAATGCAGTTGAGATCTTGCCACCCTCTAATTGTGAAGCAAATGCTTTTGTTTCAGTACAATAGATTAATTGAACTATAGTTTTGATGTGATATTTCAGTTAATAGGCTTAGACAATTTAGAGTAGAACTATTACTTCTAAAAAATGGTAGGCTGTTCCTATTTTTATTCTCATTGCCTTTTACTATATAACACCAAAAGAAAATAATATTACATTTCAGGGGTGCATGCCTGTTATTTGATTAGTGTTGATGAGTGATTGCAGAAATAATAGTTCATTTCTTTCTAATGCTAGAGCAATGGAATAAAAATAATGTGCACAATGGAAATGATAATATAATTCAGAGAAGGGTAGTCATCTGAAAACCTGAATTTAGAAAGCTGAAAATTGTATATTTTGTTGCTTTGCTTATCTAAATTTTTCTATGATTCTGCAGAATTATGAATAGGTAAATTTAAAAGATAGAGTATGTGTTTACATTCAGTAGACTATGGCATAACATGAACTAGTTCTCACAAACTGTGTGGCTGGGCGAGTGGCTTCTATCTTCCTAGACTTTGTGACTCAAGCTCTTAGTGACAGTCCCACAAGAGGGAAATTAGAAGCCAAGTGGCAGCAAATCTCAAGGCTATGTATTATTAGATACAGACACACTGCCATTCTTATTTGATATTGAACATTTGTCCTGATATTCCACCAAGATATGTTTTGTCTTGCTGGAATGATGAGGAATGAAGTTCCGACTTTACACTTTGGAGTCCATAGTAAGGCTTTACCTGCTACTGCAGGCTGCAAGATTTCTGTAGGAACTCCACTTCTCAAACAATGTTACCCCCTGCTCAGCTGTTTCCCCTTTTGAGCGTGGCTAGACCAACTACTTGCCCTCGTGTCTCCTTTCTACACACACAGGCCACATCTTGGAATGCTGATTGTGGTCCTGACCTTGCGCAGTGGATCTTGTCATCACTGGCACCCATAGGATAGCAAAGGAGATACAAAGGTGAAGGAACTTCACCCAATGCTAATGCACTGATTCCTATTATTAGTATTTATCAAAGCTGTTCTCTTATGGATACAACATTTTTTAAAAAAAGGTATCCTAAAATTTTTTATCGTATTTAAGTCACAAAATGGTAAAAAATAATTTACACTTTTCGCATACCCTTCACTAACCTCTCTCCTTGATAAAATTTAATTATATAGCTATAGTACATTGTCACATCAGGGCATTGATTATTAGCAAGTACTAACTCAGTTATAGATCTTGTTCAGATTTCATTAGATTTGCCTTCATTGTTTGGATGTTTCATCCTACGAACATTCATCAAGCGTGCATATTTGAGTAGCCAAAACCATAATCTTCATGCAAACTTCTTGTACCACCTTTGACAAGCTCCTTCAGGTAACTACTTAAAGCCATCCCTTTCCATGCATAACCTGGCAAGCAATGGTCTTTTCAGTATGATAATGCTGTCACTTCAAGAGTGTCATATAAGCAGAACTGTGGAATTTATGATCCTTGGAGATTGATATATTTCATTCTGTGTAATGCCTCTGAATTCCACCCAAGTTGGAACTCAAGAAATATTAAAGGTAGTGTCAATAGACTATTCTTCGTTATTGTAAGTTAGTATTCTATGGTATAAATATAAAATAGTTTGTTTACCCCTTCAGCTATTGAAGGACATAAGTTGCTTCCAATGAGCATACATTACAAATAAAATGGCTACAAATATTCATATATAAGTCTTTGTATGAAAATATTTGCCCAGAATAAATGCTAAGGGGAACAATAACTAACTTTTACAGTAGGCATAGAGTGAACTTCATTAGACGAACACCATTTCCCAAGCTGTAGTACCATTTTGCTATTTCTCATTAGCATCATATGAGGAATCTAGCCATTTTACAACCCCACCAGATTTTAGGGTGGTCAGTATGTTTTACTTTAGCCATTTTAGTGTTTAATAATTTGCCACTGCACCTTTAATTTGTGTGTCTTAGTGGTTAATAACATTGAAGTCCTCTGGTACATATTTTCCATCAATTGACTCTGTTTTGGGAAATGACTTCTCAAATCTCTTGCCCAACTTCTCATTGGATATGTTTCTCACTATTGAGTTTTGAGTTCTTTTTGTATTCTGAATACAAATACTTGGTTTGATATATGGTATGCAAGATTTGTGTCCTAAGCTTTGGCTCGTTGTCTACTTCACAGGGTCAGGTGTAAAGAAACAGATAATTTGGGTGAAGTACAATATATTCATTTTTTCTTTCATAGATTGTGTTGTTGGTGACATATCTAAGAACACTTCTTGCAATCATTAATCACAAACATTATTTCCTGTATGTACTTCTAAAAGTTTTATTGCTATAAGTTTTACTTTCATAGGTCTATCACATTTTGAGAATTGCTAGATCTGCAGAAACTTGATTATTTCTAAGCACATTTAAAATATATGTTATAAAGGAACAAGAACTTCTTAGGAATGGAAGTAAAGTCAAGTTTTATTTAGCATTGCCAAAGCAAACACATTTTAATTCAAACTTGATAATCCTGTGGTTATTTTCTCTATGAATTGTCAGTGTAGAATTTGAGTTATTGTTAAGTCAACATTTTTTAAGATTACAGACTACCTGTACAACTAACTACATAGCTTGAAATATGTGGTTAAACACGTATAGGAGAATTATGACATGTTGTGTTCATGAATTCTACAATAATACAACTATATAATTATAGATTTGCCTCTGCAGATTTAATTTGCTTCCTGCACTAAGGGAAGTTTAAAACTTAAAAGAAGAATATAGTTTGCTTATCAAATGCAATTTAAATCTTAATTGAATTGAATTTTTTCTTACTTCTAGTATCTTACAAAAGTATCATCTACTACCACTGACTGAAAAGGTTAAAGGATTTAACTACTTGCCAAAATTACAAAAAAATATATAAATTAATCACACTTTTCTGTATTTCCTCATTCTATTTATGATTTAAACTGGATTATTTAATATTTACTTTACAATTTTAATGGCCAGTGATAAAAATGGAACTAAAATTACTGAGTTTTTTTGTTTATTTATTTTTGATATCAGGGATTGAACCCAGGAGCACTTAATCGTTGAGTCAAATCTCCAGTCTTTTTTTTTTTTAATTTAACTTTTAATTTGTTTTATTTTGAGACAGAGCCTTGCAAAATTGCCGAGTCTGACTTTCATCTTGTGATCATCCTGCCTCAGCCTCCCAAGCAGCTGGGATTACAGGAATGCACCACCATGCTCTGGCCTGAGTGTTTATTATGCAAAAGAACTGAAGCTCTCCCTAAATGCCCTTCACACAGAGACCCAATGACTTTTAATCTTTAAAATGGCCTCAAAGTTTGGACATACCTTTTTAAATGAGGCAATTAATTTCCTGAGAAATTGAACAAATTACTAAAGAGTGTCAGTAAGCAGTATCACCAATATTTTAAACAAGTTTTGTGATAATCTTTGTGGTAATCTTTATTTAAAATATTAGATCATTTCAGAAATCAGTTGAGGTAGTAGATTGAAATGATAATGTCTCTATTTATGCTAAATTATTTAAGAAAATGCAAGGTGAATAATTTTTTTCTGCTGGTAACTTTGTTCTCCCTTCTTTATTTCAGTAGCTACTGAAAATCAGTTGAGAATTGGTGTTTTATTATATGAAAAAATAATTCCTACAAACAAATAATCAACACAGAACACAAAAACAGTTGGAAAATTTCTGCTAGGAGGGGTGGCACATGCCTGTAACCCCAGTAGCTCAGGTGGCTGAGGCCAGAAGATCACAAGTTCAAAGCCATCATCAACAATTTAGCATGACTTTAAGCATTTTAATAAGTCACTGCCTCAAAATTTTAAAGAAATATATAGATAAAAACTGGCTGAGGAATGTGGCCCAGTGATTAAGCATTCCTGGATTCAGTACCTGGTCCAAAAAAAAAAACAAAAAAACCGAGCAAATACTCATAACATATAATACAAAATGAGTAAGCACATGAAAGATGTTTAACACTATTGGTCATTAAGAAAATGGCAGTTAAAACCACCATGAGGTAGTGCTACATGCTTTCTAGAAAATCTTAGATTATAAAGTTGACGAAAACAAGCGTTCATGAAATGTGGAACTAGAACTTTCATGTTTTACTGGGGAGAACATTAATCTTGACAACCACTGTGGAAAATGATTTGGCAAATTCTTACAGAATTAACACTATGTGAACAAGCAATTACATTAATAATGAAACATAAAACCATACATCCATATAAAGCCTTATTTGCCAGTTCCATGAGTTTTGTTCATTATAATCCAGAACTGCCAACCATCTACATACCCATCAACGGCAGAATGCATAAGCACAGTTTGGTATATGCATACAATGAAATAATACTAAACAATGAAAAAGAGAAAAGGAATACTTACTAAATGTAGGTCCTGGAAGAAGGGACTAGCCTCTCTTTAATTCATTGAGGTTTTACAAATTAAATTAAAAAATAAAAACTGAGGATCTAAGAACATGCTATATAGCGCCCTCTACTGATCAAATCTACGAATCTTCGAGCGTTGGGTCTGAGCTCTTTGAACCTAAAAGTATTATAGAATATAGGACATTTTCACTATACTAATGAGGAAAGTAAACACGGTGTTAACAAATATTAAATTATTTGGATTATATTTCTTAACAAAATATAATAAAATTATATATTTTATAATTTCTAAACCACACACTAATATTAATAAACACTAAAAATTCAAAAACTATAAAACATATTTGAAGAAGTGTAATAATTATGTCAATATTTACCTAAATTAAATGGAAAATTATCTTTTATTCATACTACAAATATTATTAATGATATAGAGTAAAGTACAAGTATTTGCAAGTATGGAATATTAAAAATCTCACAAATTGTGGATGATGATATTAAGAAAACAAATTATTTTCCTAAATATTAATCCATTTTATTATGGCCTTCAATTTTCACTGATAAGAAGTACAAGCTAGGAAAAAAAATGAGAAAGTAAAAGAATAATGTAAAACATGAAGAGAAAGACTATCTATGCAAATAAAAAAAATGAGCTGAACAACCAACAGCTAAACAGAAACACAAGAAAACCAGCAGCATGCAAGCTGTGTGGAAGTAAGTCACACTGAATAAAAAAGTATTCTTTAAATGCAAACAGTTGTCAGACAACTCATCTCTCGGTTGAAGGTGAGGGTAGTGGAGAACCCGAGCAAGAGAGAAGGGTAGAGGAAGAGGGAAATGGAGTTTTTTAAACAGGGAATAGGAAAAAAAATGAGAGTTAGAAGTGCAAGCCTGGCAGAGAGGATTGAAATATCTGGAGTTCTACAACAAATGCTATGAAAATAGAGGTGGATCCACTAGTAAGTTCTCAAGGAAAAAAAAGAGCAATGTCATCAAATGTGTTGCCATCAAGCCTGAGAAGACAGAGTGACATGAAAAGGTATCTCACAGGGAGGGTAGGAGACAGATGGAGTAGATAAAAGATTTGAAACTTGGCTTGCTGAGAAAAGTTTTTTTTTTCTTTTTTCTTGATAAAAGTTGAATACTATTTCAAAAATATTCTGAATGCAGACTTTCAGAGAACTTGGAGGAAAAACCTGCTGAGGAAATAAAGCTGTCAAGAACAGAAAAAAGATGATCCATGTAATAAACATTTCATGGCTTATAACAGAAAGTGGGAGAACAGCACACAAAGCCACAAAGCCTCCTGTCTCTAAAGCCACACTTAATAAACATCCTTCAAAATGTCAACAAATCAAGTCACATACAGTTGTAATCACACATGGAGCAAGAGGCGGGATAGTGCACTGACCAGATTCTCTTGTCTTCTGATTCCTACTCCATGGGAAATGTTGTCTTGAATTCTCAAAACTTATTTGGATCTCAAGAGTCTTCCAATGCTTTGCTCTCTCTATTCTGCAAATCCAGCAATTAATGGAAGGTAGTTGTGAACAACTCTTGGAACAGGTGCCATAATTGTTGGAAGAACAGGTTAGTTGAAAAATAGGCTAAACCAATCATTATAAATATTTCCTTGAATAAACACTTCCATTCCATTGGTACATTTAATCAGTGCTTTTGTTATGAGTGTACACAAGTCTTACATCTTTACCAATCACCTTCTTCTGGATTCCTCACTCTGGAGTCTACTTTTCTACCTTCTCCTGACAGATAAGCAGCCATAGAGTCCAAAGATCTGAAGGGAGCATACACTGTGGCCTATGGCAGTTTCATGTCATTATTTTAATTTTTGAAGACTTGTATGGTTATTCTCCAATTAATGTAAGCATCTCTTTAATGGGTAGTTATATTTCCTACCATATATTGCCTATTTTAAATCATGATTCAAAAACATGTTCATACACAGTTCTTTGTATGCATTTGTGATTATGTCTCCAAAATATTTAGTTGTAGAAACATTTTTAAGCTCTTGCAAATGTCATTTAACTTCCAAATGCTATACATATTTCATGTCTGCCACAGAGTACATGAGCAAATTATACTCCACCCTTTCCAATGCTACAATATACGATATTTGCACTTTTTTTGTTTTAATATTTGTCCTCCTGTCCATTACTTAGACAAAGCATCAACATCTCTTATTTCCAGAACTCTTTTATGTCTTCTGAAAAAAAAATACAAAAAACCAAAAACCTTTGTACATTGTATGGGCCATGAACATTTGTCCCACTCTATAATTTGTGTTAATTTTTATAGGCTATTTCATTGCACACAAAGTCATTCTGGGGCAAAGGAAAGGAAATTCTGCTTTATTAGCTTTACTTTTATGAAATTTACTTCTGTAAAAATGTTTCTGTTTTTTAAAAATTTTTATTTTAGTTTAAAAGGTTGAAGCATTAAAAAATACTGGAGGTACTTCTCTTAGATATACTTTTCCTTGTGCTCTGGATTTATTAGAAAATAAGAGAGGGGCTAGGGATAAAGCTCAATTGGTAGAGTGCTTGCCTTGCATGCACAAGGCATGGGTTCAATCCCCAGCACCACAAAAAAACAAGAAAGAAAAGAAAAGAAAGAAAGAAAGAAAGAAAGAAAGAAAGAGGAAAAAAAGAAAAAGAAAATAAGAAGAGAGTTTTAAATCTATGCACTTGCATAGTGTGGCAGGTAAATAGTGGACTACCAAAGATGGATATGTACTATTCCCAGGAACCCATGACTTTTTTTCCATAAATACAAAAGAGGTTTTGCGCAAGTGATGAAATTAATGCTCTTGACAATCAGAGATTATGCTGGATTATCCAGATGGGTACAGTGTGGTCCCAAAAATCTTAATTGAAAGAGCAAGAAAGAGCCGGACATGGTGGTGCACGTCTGTAATCCCAGCACTTTGGGAGGCAGAGACAGGAAAATCTCAAGTTCAAAGCCAGCCTCAACAACAGTGAGGCACTAAGCAACTCAGTGAAATCCTGCCTCTAAATTTAAAAAAACACAAAGTAGAGCTGAGGATGTGGCTCAGTGGTAGAGTAACCCTGAGTTCAATCCCTGATATCAAAGGAAAAGAAAAGAAAAGAAAGGGGAAAAGAAAGTGAAAAGTCAAGAAGGAAATGTGAAGATGTGGCTGTGAAAGATGTTGAAGGGATAGGATTGTTGGTTTAGAAGATGGAAAGGTGTCATGAGCCCAGGAATGCTGACTATCCTAGAATCTGGAAAATTAATGAAGCAAAATCTCCCATGGAGCCTCCAGAAGGAATCTAGCCCAGGTGATAGTACTATCATGGTGAGGCCTATTCATATTGCTGAACTTCTAACTTGTCAGTAAACAAACTATGTTGTTTTAACTCACAATTTTGTGATGGTGTGTTAAGCCTTGACTTTCTGATAATGTTTATTGCAATGTCCTTGACAAGTGTAGTATTAGCTTAGTAATATAATTTACAGGTTACACGAATAGAAAACAATGCCCATACAAATAGGAAACAAATACAATGAGAAATGAATAAGAAACTAATACGTGTACTAAAATAGGAAGGCAAATAAATACTTAATATGTATGTGCACAAGAAGAAGAAAACCATGGGTAACATAGCACGGTGGGCTATCAACAAAGTGGTCAGTGGGAATATGCTCATGCAAGAAAGGAGCAGGGACCTTTGTGGATAACTAGAGACTTCCACAGTAGCAATTTTAATGTTATTTTAACTCTTCAGTACAGTAGAGTACTGTGATCAAGAAAGATCAAAGGCAAAAAGCAAAAACTAAGAGAAAGATTAACATCAAACTAGGAAACTTTGTGTTCCACTAGGAGCTTAAAATGATTCTGAATATTTGAGAATGTAATAATCTGATTTCCTTTGAAAACAGAAGCATAAAAAATACATAAACAGCTGACAAATTCAATGCATTTGTGTGATCAAGGATGTCATAAACAAAAATAACAGTGACAGACTGAAGAAAAATTTTCACAATATATACTACAGTTAAAACATTTTGATGCTGGAGCCCAGACCCAGGCTCAGGACTGCCCCTGCAGACCTGCATGAGCCCAGGCCCAGGTCAGACCCCGGACTGCCCCTACTGACCTGTGTGAGAGCCCAGGCCCAGGACTGCCCCCACTCAGAGTGGAGGACCACACTGTGGCTGCCCATTTACCGACATGTTGCGTGTCACTCTTCTGGCCTGCCTCCATTTTGGGACAGTGCAACCATCACCATAGCCCTCATCAGGTACTATCCTCCACCTTGGGACAACAGACAGGGCTTAGAGGCAGCAGCCTGCTGCACCACAGCACGCCACAGTGTTGCATCTCCAAAAAGGCAACCCAAAGCCATTATAAGTCCCACCTCCATTTCTGAAAGTGGTTGCATCCATCTTGTGACACCACCACTGCCATCTGGAGCTACCTCCACTACCACCACCACCATCTTTAGTTGCAGTAGCGTCCATCTTGGGACAACAGCCAAAGACTAGAAGCCCAACACCAAGGTGATGTACGGGTAATCTGCAGGAACACTACAAGATTATAGGGTGGAAACTGCAATACTTCAGATCTGCACTGCCAGGAAGGAAGACACATAGTCAACATGACAAAATAAGGAAAGAAAGTGCCCCAAACAAACCAAGATACTACAATAATAAAATACATTGACAGCACAGTTGATAAAATGTCAGAGAAGAGGTTCAGAATGTACATAATTAAAACGATCTGCAAATCAGCAATGACATAAAAGAGCAAATACAGACAACTATTGATCACACCAACAAAGAGATAAGAGAGCAAATACACATAACAAAAGATTACTTCAAGAAAGAGAGAGAGATTCTGAAGAAAAAAAACAGAAATTATTGAAAGAAACAAACAAATAGAAAACAAATAAAAAAAACTCAATAGAAACATCACCAACAGACTAGACCACTTGGAAGACAGAACCTCAGATAATGAAGATAAAATATACAGTCTTGAAAATAAAGTTGACCACACAGTGAAAATGGTAAGAAATCATGAACAGAACATCCAAGAATTATGAGATAGCATCAAAAGACAAAATCTAAGATTTATTGGGATAGAGGAAGGCAAAGATAACAAACAGAAGGAAAGCACAATCCTTTCAATGAAATAATATTAGAAAATTCCCCCAAATGAAGAATTAATTGGAAAATAAAATACAAGAGACTTACAGAACACCAAACATATAAAAATACAACAGATCTACACCAAGTAATATTATAATAAAAATGCTTAGCATACAGAATAAGGATAGAATAAGGTCACAAGAGAGAGGAATCAGATTATATATAGAGGGAGACCAATTCAGATCTTAGCAGATTTTTCAATGCAGACCATAAAAGCCAGCAGATCCTGGAGCAAGATATGCAAAGTTCTGAAAGAAAATAGATGCCAACCAAGAATCTTATATTCAGCAAAATTAAACCTCAGATTTGATGATGAAGTAACAACTCTTCATGATAAATTAAAGTTCAAAGAATTTACATCTAGGAAGCCTGCATTACAGAGTATTCTCAGCAAAATATTCCATGAGGAGGAAATGAAAAGCAACAGTGAAAACCAGCAAAGGGAGGAACTACACTAAAGGAAAGGCCAACTAAAGGATAATTCAAGTCAAGTTAAAAAACCAAAATAAACCAAATGTGCAGGAGTACAAACCATGTCTCAATAATAACTCTGAATGTGAATGGCCTAAGTTCATCAATTAAAAGACAGAGACCGATGGATTAGATTTAAAAAAATAACCAAAAATATGCTGCTTTCAAGAGACTCATCTCACAGGAAAAAAACATCCACAGACTGAAGGTGAAAGGGTGGGAAAAACATATCACTCCCATGGATGGCATAAACAAGCAGGGGTTTCCATTCTCATATCAGATAGAGTGAACTTCAAACCAAAATTAATGAAAAGGGAAAAAGAAAGACATTTCTCACTTCTTAAGGGAATCATACATCAAAAAGATATAACAAGCATAAAAATCTATGCCCCAAACAATGAGTCACTTATGTATGTCAAACAAACTTTCTCAAAAATAAAAGTCAAATAGATCACAACACAATAATACTGGGTGACTTTAACACAACTCTCTCACCACTGGATAGATCTTTCAAACAAAAACTAAACAAAGAAACTATAGAACTCAATAAAACAGTCAATAACTTACACTTAACAGACATATATAGAATATTCCATCCATTAATGAGTGAATAAACTTTTTTTTCAGAAGCACATGTATCCTTCTCCAAAATAGACCATATGTTATGCCACAAAATCAGTCTTAGTAGATACAAAGAAAGAGAGATACTATCCTGAATTCTATCAGATCATCAAGGAATGAAATTAGAAATCAATGATAAAATAAAAATAGAAGCTACTCCAACACCTGGAGACTAAATAATATGCTATTGAATGATATATGGATAACAGAAGATATCAGGGAGGAGATTAAAAAAAATTCTTAGAGGTAAATGAAAACTCTGACAAAACATATCAAAATATCTGGGACACTATGAAGGCAGTGCTAAGAGGAAAGTTCATTGCATTAAACTCATTCATTAAAAGAATAAAATGTTAGCTGGGTACGGTGGCGCAAGCTTGTAATCCCAGCATTTAAGGAGGTTTGAGACAGGAGAATCGCGAGTTCAAAGCCAGCCTCAGCAAGGGCGAGGCACTAAGCAACTCAGTGAGACCCTGTGTCTACATAAAACACACACACACACACACACACACACACACACACACAAAATAGGGCTGGGGATGTGGTTCAGTGGTCAAGTGCCCCTGAGTTCAATCTCTAGTACCAAAAAAAAAAAAAGTTAACAAATAAATAACCTGACATAACATCTCAAAGCTGTAGAAAAAGAAGGAAAAACCAACATCAAAAGTAGTAGAAGACATGAAATAATTAAAATCAGGATGGAAATCGATTAAATTGAGACAAAAGAAATAATTTAAAAACTTGACTGGTTCTATGAAAAACTAAATAAAATTGACAAACCTTTAGCCACCCTAATGAAAAGGAGAGAAAAATCAAATTATTAAACTCATGATGAAAAAGGAAATATCATGATAGATATTACTGAAATACAAAAATCAATTAGAAACTATTATTAAAATTTATACTCTAGTAAATTAGAAAACCTAGAAGACACTGACAAATTTCTAGAATCATATCATCAACCCAAACTGAATCAAGTGGACATACATGATTTAAACAGATCAATTTCAAGCAAGTAAATAGAAGACACCATCGAAAGCTTACCAACAAAGAAAAGCTCGAGACCAGATGGATTCATAGTCAAGTTCCACAAAACCTACAAAGAAGAATTAATAACAATATTCTTCAAATTATTCCATAAAATAAAAAAGGAAGAAATCCTTCCAAAATCATTCTATGGGGCTAGTATCATACTGATATGAAAACCAGACAGAGACACATCAAGGAAAGAAAATTTCGGACCAATAACCCTGATGAACATAGATGCAAAAATGCTCAATAAAATTCTGGTAAATCACATAAAAATATTAAAAAGAGAGTGCACTATGATCAAGTGGACTTACAAGGGATGTAAGGTTGGTTCAACATAGGGAAATCAATAAATGTAATTCATCACATCAATAGACTTAAAGATAAGATCATGATTATATCAATTGATGCAGAGAGAGCATTTAAAAAAATATAGCACCCTTTCATGTTTAAAACACTGGAAAAACTAGGGATAGTAGGAACATGCCTCAACATTATAAAAGCTATCTATGCTAAATCCCAAGACTGACATCATTCTAAACAGAGAAAAATTGGAAGCATTTATTTTAAGAACTGAAACAAGACAGGGATGACCTCTTTCAACACTTCTATTCAACATAGTCCTTGAAACTCTAGCCAGAGCAATTAGATAAAAAAAATTAAAAGGATACAAATAGAAAAAGAAGAACTCAAACTATCACTATTTGCCAACAACATTATTCTATACCTAAAGGATCCAAAAAACTTCACTAGAAAACTTCTAGAATTAATAAATGCATTCAGCAATGTAGCAGGACATAAAATCAATTCCAATAAATCAGATGCATTCATACACATCAGTGATGAATCCTCTGAAAGAGAAATTAGGAAAACTAACCCATTCACAATAGCCTTAAGAAAAATAAAATACTTTGGTATTAATTTAACGAAAGAGGTGAAAGACCTCTACAATGAAAACTACAGAGCACTACAGAAAGAAATTGAGAAAGAACTTAGAAGATGGAAAGCTCTCTCACGCACTTACATCTTCAGAATTAATATTATTAAAATGGCCATAGAACCCAAAGTGCTATACAAATTCAATACAATTCCAATTAAAATCCCAATGTCATTCATCATAGAAATAGAAAAAGCAATCATGAAATTCATTTGGAAAAATAAGAGACCCAGAATAGCCAAAGAATCCTTAGCAAGAAGAATGAAGCAGGCGACACTACATTACCAGACCTTAAACTATACTACAAAGCTATAGTAACAAAAACAGAATGGTACTGGCACCCAAAATAATATGTAGACCAAAGGTACAGATTAGAAGATATAGAGACAAATCAAAATAAATACAGTTATCTCATACTAGACAAAGATGCCAGAAACATACATTGGAGAAAAGACAGCCTCATGAAGCAGTGGTGCTGGGAATACTGGAAATCCTTATGCAGCAAAATGAAACTAAACCACTATCTCTCATCATGCACAAAACTCAACTCAAAGAGGGTGAAGGGTGTAGGAACTAGTCCAGAGACTCTGAGCCTAGTACAATAAAAAGTAGGCCCAATCCTACATCAGGTTGGATAAGACTCCGACTTCCTTAACAAGACACCCAAAGCACAAGAAATAAAAACAAGGATTAATAATGAAATGGATTCAAACTAAAAAGCCTCTTTGCAGCAAAAGAAACAATCAATGAGGTGAAATGAGAGCCTATGTTTTAAGAGCTAATTTTTGCCACACACACATCAGATAGAGCACTAATCTCCTGGATATAAAACACAAAAAACTTAACACCAAAAAACCAAACAAGCCAATCAATAAATGAGCTAAGGAAATGAACAGACACTTCTCAGAAGATATACATTTGATCAACAAATATATAAATAATGTTCAACATCTCTAGCAATTAGAGAAATGCAAATCAAAAGTAAGATTTCATCTCACACTAGTCAGAATGGCAGTTATCAAGAATACAAACAACAATAAGTTTTGGCAAGGGGGAAAAGGCACACTCATACATTGCTGGTGGGACTGCAAATTAGTGCAACCAATCTGGAAAGCAGTATGGA